>CM039525.1:12280654-12305013 GCA_022433055.1 Begonia peltatifolia | reverse complement strand
CCACTTGGCCCTAGCCTTTATGCACCATAGAAAATGGGGTGTAACAACTAGCCTCATCTCGTCCATAACTCTCGGCCAAGCTCACTGCAAAGGCAAGAAGACCGAGCACTAAGCTCGGCCGAAACAGGAAACCGACAGGGCTCACCTTCGGTTTCCTTAAACTCGCAGCATCACCTTCGCGCTACCCTACCACTTGCGGCCAATTTCATCAATGCCGAAAGCAGGCCGAGCACTAAGCTCGGCCAAGCCAAAACAAATGGGGCGGCAGAACAAGTAAAAAGATTACCGTTGCGTTACTGTGCCCTCGGTCGAATGGAGGGCAATGCACAGCCGAACACCCAGTCCCGGCAGTCTCCCCAACGCCCACTCGCGTCTGCCGAAGAATCGGAACTCGAGGATTTTCCTCCCCTCTCCCGCGTCTCACTCTCGGCTCTCTCGGGAATTCGAGCTGCTGAAACCGAATGGCTTCGGTTCGTCAGGACAGCAGCACCTGTTCGCAACCCGCACCTTGCACCCACGCTCGCCGGCCGTCGATCACAGCTCCGCACACGACCACTCTCCCCTGCGCGCTAGCTCTCGGCGCTCTCGGTTGCTCGCAGAAAACCAGCCGAATGGCTTCTTCCCGAAGCCATTCGGGTGGTTTGTATATATATATATTTTTTTTTAAATAATAAAAATACAAAATACCAAATTGCCCTCACGAGCTTCAATCGTCCGAAATTTTGTAACTTTCTCGACTTCCCGACTTTAAATTCTGAAAAACTTCGCAAAAGTAGGCTCCGAGTCTTACAATTCAAATCTTTCCCGTTGAAATATTTCTCAAAACTCCGATCGGGATTAAACTAAAAATTCCAAAAATAAAAATATAAAATTCAAAATTCCCGGGTTATTACAGTATGAACCTCACATCCCACTTGGAACACCTTACCACTCTTTTTCAAACACTTAGAGCAACCAAACTATTTGGTAATATAAAAAAATGCTCATTTGCTTAAACAAGAGTATATTTCTTAGGATTTACTATAACTAAAGATGAGATGGAAGTAAACGAATCCAATATTCAAGCCATTAAGGATTGGCCTGTTCCCAAGGGAATAACAGATGTTCGAAGTTTCCAAGGATTAGCTTCATTCTATTGTAGATTTATTAAGAATTTCAGCACGATCACAGCCCCTATCATGGAACTTACTAAGAAGGGAAGAGAATTCTTATGGAAACTAACTTGTCAATGTAGCTTTGACCTAATCAAAGAGAAATTATAACAAGGTGTTTGAGATTGAAAGCGATGCTTCCGGAGTTGGAATCAGAAAAGTTCTTATGCAAAAGGGAAGATCTGTGACATACTTTAATGAAAAGGCAAAAGGATCGGTCCTAAATTATTCCACATACAATAAGAAGTTCTACGCTGTAATATGCGCCCTTGAGCAATGGCAACATTACTTGTTGTCAAAGGAATTCATCATCTATATTGATCACGACTCCATTAAACATCTTAAAAGTAAAGGTAAACTTAACAAACGACACGCTAAGTGGGTAGAATTTTTAGAACGATATTATATATCTTAAAATATAAAAGGGGGGAAACTTGTAACACCCCGAAAATCCACCCGTTTCTGGTTCGCGTACTTCTACTACTCACTCACTACCCTCAGAAAATTTGACTAAAATTTTTAAACTTCGGTTCCTCGACTTAAAACGACAATTTTGAAAGTATTTTAAACGGCATCACAGCGGAAAACTTAATAAAAATCAGTTTAAATAAAACTTCATTTTGTAGAACATAAAACAGAGACACCGGTCGACACCTATATACGTTGGTCGACACTTGAGTTGTCTTGGGTTTTTCTTCACTCGACACTAGCAGACGCTGGTCGACACTAGCAGACGACGGTCGACACTACATTGCTCTCGGGTCTTCCCGTCGGTCATCACTGAGAATGCCGGTTGACACTTCTACACTCAACTTAGAGAGCGGTCGACACCTACTCTCACAGGTCGACACCTTCATCCTCTCTGTTTTTCAGCGGTCGAGCCTTGCGGCCGACACTCTACCAGATTTACACTAACCGGTCGACACTTACAATCATAGGTCGACACTTACTTCGGCTCTGCCCACACAGGTTGACCCTCGCGGTCGACACTTGCAGGGTCTGGTCGACCACTAAACCTATCAGTCGACACTTTCTTATCAGGAATCTGTTTAAAAATCTTAAAAACTTTACAAAATTAATCGAATTCAACTCAACGCTAAAAATAACTCAATGCACAATTTTCTATCAACTCAAAATCATTATTTACATAAAGAAAACGACTACTCAAATTTGAAATCCGTCTATACACTCATTTAACTCAAAATAACGAAAATCATCTCAATCACGCTCCCAAAACCCATACGTATGCCCACCACAGTCAAAACGCCCTAACAACAGGCCAGATCATCCACGTGCGTACTCCTCCAACCGTCTCCTAATCCTGGGCATGCTCGGAGTACTCACCGACTATGTTGTCGTCACCTACATCACAGAACTCAACTATTAGCATAACGCTAAGTAAGTAATGCATAATAACATCATACTAAATCAAACACTTCCTAACACATGCAGTTTCTACAGTTTCGTCTCTACTTTCATTTTCGTCTCTTTCTTATATCTTCTTTATCTTCTTACTACTGAGTTCTTCTTTATGTGCTAGATCAAGGTGGCACACCTCACGGTCCACCTCTGGGGACAAGGCCAACCTCAATCTAGTAAAGTGACACACCTCGCGGTCCACTTCTGGGGACAAGGTCACCACGTAAAACGGAGGAAGAGTAATACACTTTGCGGTCCACCTCTGGGGACAAGACTACTCAACATCACCTTTCTTATCTTCTTACGTCACTTTTCATTTCGTTCGTTTCATCACATCCTAGTGTTTCACTTTGTAAAAATATGGAAATTCATTTTCGTTTCGTTTCCTACTTTAAAACGATGATGCACAACCATAAAAGCATAACATAAAGTAAACGTGCAATGCATCCTACCGAACTGTGATGTATGCCCGAAAGCAAAACTGCTACTACATTACTCACCTAGCGTCCTAGAAACTCGTACTCTGCAACTTCGTACGCTAACTGGGGGAAACCTATAAAACCACACATCTATTAGCTCTACTTTCCGTTAACTTCGTAAAACTCTAAAAGAGACAAAAGGAAACAACAACTAAACCCCCCACTCGATCTAAACCGAAATTCTAACTCAATTTCCGACTAACCTTAAAAAATTCATAACTTTCCCAATATTCGTTCGAATTGGATGATCCAACGTGCTACAGGCTCGACAGGACGTCTAGTTTCTAATGGTCTCATCCATTTCCTAATTGGGCATCCACAACTTAGCCAGATGTGGCCGAACGGAAGCCGTTCCACACTTCGAGCATTCGGCTATCCCCACGCTCAATCGTCCCCCTAAAATTCCAAAATCTACTCCTACTTATAGCTTAACCACCAACATACTGGTAGAAATCAAATTTTAATCTCAATTACTTATAGCTCTCTCCTAGGTTTTCACCGAACCATACAATACTCTTTCTAACTTTGTTTAAACACTCAAAATAACTAAAATACTAACTATCTACTAAAACTTACCTGAAATTTGAAAAATAACGGAAGGAAACGGAGAGAGATTGCCACTGGGAAGAAATCGGCAAAGAGACGCGGACGGGGGAAGGAGAAACGCAGGGAAGAGGATTTGCGCTGGGGAGGGAGAACACCGATGGTGTTCTTTCTTTTTTCTATATTATTTAATATAATTAATCATAATTACTATTTCGCCCTCAACTCTTAATCGTTTAATAAATCTGCTTTACGGTTTAATTCCGGTTAGATTCTTAAATTTTTCTCTCCTCCATTAGTCTCAAAATAATCTTTCACTTAAGGGTTTAAATTCTCCGCTCTCACTTCCGACCAGCCGATTATAATTTCGTAAATTCGAAAATTAGTTTTTAACGAAAGAAAAGTTCCGGGTGTTGCAAAACTAATATTGTGGCGAATGCCCTTTCAAGAATGCATGTTCTGCTAATTGAGCTTGAAACTAAATTTTTTGGATTTGGTTGGATAAGAGATTGTAATGAAGCAGGCCATGATTTTGGTTTAATCTACCTCAAGTATACAGATAAAGGAGATGACGATAACCTTATTAAAGACAGATACTTTTTTAGAAGAAGCAAATTATACATTCCCAATGGAAGCTCAAGAAAATGTCTTGTCCAAGAAGTTGACGACGGAGATTTATCAGGACATTTTAGAAAAAAGAAGACACAAGATATGCTAAAAGAGCATTTCTATTGGCCCAACTTAGCACATGATGCTCATAGGTTAGTTCAACAATGTGTTATCTGTAAAAAGGCAAAAAGCAAAGTCCTCCCACAAGGATTATATTTAGCTCTTCCTATCCCAACTCACCCATAGATTGAGATCAGCATGGACTTTGTCGTAGGGCTTCCACGAACAGTAATAGCCAAAGACATCATTCTAGTAGTCGTAGATAGATTTTCAAAAATGACTCAGTTTATTGCTTATACCAAAACCGATGATGCCACTTTGACTATCGAATTATTTTTTAAGAAAATAGTCTGCTTTCATGGAATTCCACATTCAATAGTGTCTGATATAGACACCAAATTCCTCAACACATTTTGGATAATTTTATGGAAAATGATCGGTACTAAGCTTCTTTATAGTTTTTCCTTCCATCTACAAATGGATGGTCAAACTGAAGTGGTCAACCGTATATTAGGTAGTCTTTTAAGGACAGTGGTGGGGAAAAAGCTAACAAATTGGGATATCTATCTTCTACATATTGAATTTGCCTACAACTATAGTATATACACACGGCGACTCAAAAGACACCATTTGAGTGGTGTATGGATTCAATCTGTTCACACCTTTGGATCTTGTTGTCCTCATTTTGAAAGATTTAAGTGGCACAAGTAAGATAGTTGCATAAAGTGCGGGATCTATAAGCAAGTCTAACGCAACTTACGCCAAACATGCTAACAAGGAGCGTAAAGAGAGGATCTTCAAAGAAGGAGACTTAGTGTGGCTCCATTTGCGAAATGAACATCTTCCTAAACAAAGAAGATCTAAACTTTTTCCGAGAGCCAATGGCCCTTTCAAAATCTTAGAACGCATTAACAATAATGCATACAAATTGGAACTTCCAGGAGATTATGCAGTATCAGCAACATTTAATGTTAAAGATCTTTCTCCTTACATTGATGATAAGGAAGACATTAATGGGGACAACGCACTAGATTTGAGGACAAATCCTCATCCACCTGGAGAGGATGATATATCTCATCTACCCTTAACACGATCGCAAACTAAGGCACTTACTAGCTCTATTCTTCTATTCTTTTTACTGACAAATCTACTTCTTTTGTAGGTGAAAGCTTGGAATGGATGTCACTCTTGGAAAGCTTGGAATGAGAGGCAAACTCCTTTGATATGATCGAACCAATGCACATTCTATCTTGGAGCATATTAGAAGAAAACACTCGAGCACCAGCTGGATTAGTAAAAGTGGGAATTTGCCTTTCCGGTGACAAATTTATATAATTTATTTTTCTGTTGGTTTCTTTTTAGGTAAACATTAGCTTGACTTTCTCACAAAAGTATGCTTAGATGAATGTTAGGAATATTAGTGGCAATGGAAAATGGTTCATCAAGGAGGCCTCTTTGTTGCTCACGCTAGAGGAAGTCGCGGCCTTTTAATTATGGCCATGTATACACTTGAAGACAAGACCCTAAATCGAAGATGAATTAAACGAAATGAATCACAATTAAAGAGTCCACCCCGCGACCTTTTAAGTGGAAAGTAAAGCACATCATCATTAGATCATAATTGAAGAGAAGGTTGGATCATAATTGAAGAAGAAGGCACGACCCATCATTTTTGTCTTCCAACTTATGTTCCCCCCTTGGCATTTTTAATTTCGGCTTCTTTTAGAAAACAAGACTAGCTTCCTTGCAAGGAAACAATTTCCTTACTAGAAGCTCATCCTAGCGCTTGAAAGACAAGTATCCGCGACCATCAACGCTTCAAGATCAAACCCTTTGATCTTCCCTTGCGGCACATCAATGACATGTCATCACCATACTCCTCCTTGATTAGATTTTTTCTTTTACCACCTAGGTTATATTTAAGCATACTTTTTAGCCATTGTATTCAGTTTTTTTTTTCAATCAAAATTCAGAGTATTTTATTTCTCTCGCCAAGGAGTTTCGACTCTCAAGGTACATTAGACTCGGTGTGTACAATCGAGTGGAGTTAGCCTCCATCGTCTCTAACTCACGGTTACTTAAAGATTCTCATTCATTACCTCATCTCTGGACTCCCTCTAAGGGTTGGAAAACAGTAGATAGGTAGACAAACCCGCCCTCGCGTTGTTGCAATTCTTATAAGGGAGATTTGCATCATCTGAAAACAAACTCATTGTTTTCGGACCAACAAAGGGGTTTTTCGTTTATAGTTCTTTAATTTCATCTCTTTTTGGGACATTTTCATGTCACATAATGAGCATGACGATTGAACAATAAAACTGAATTTCATCAACATTTATCTGAAAGACTAAAAAGATTTTCGAATAAAAATAATATTTTGGCATGGTGGAAAGCAAATTCTTTGAAATTTTCACTATTGAATAAAATGGCAAGAGATGTAATAGTTATCACCATTTCAACAGTTGCTTCGGAGTCAGCATTTGGTAGCGAAGGACGTGTACTTGATTCATTTGTAGTTCTTTGTCTCCAATCACTGTCGAGGCGCTTATTTGTACTCAAAGTTAGATTCAGATGTCGTTGAACAAAGTGTGTTTTACATGTTTGTTTTCTTTTCATTTTATATTTCTAATTCATTTTACCTAATTGATTTATCAACTACATTTTGCAGATTTTACATTAGCTAATGGAGATGAAGATATTGCTCCAATATTGGTGGAATAATTGAAAGCTTAAAGGGATATTATTCAACATTTTTTCAGCACTTTTTGGTTTTTGATAACAGATAATATTACTTATTTGATACTTGGTTTGATTCTACATTTTGCTATATTAACTGTTTTATTTTTGAACTTATGAGATACTGAAATAGATATATTATTAAGCAATTTTACTCATCATTTTGGCTATTATTCGGTTTTTGGTCAACGAGGATTCATCAATGAAAATTTATTAGAATTCTGTCTTTTTGTCACTTTTTTTAGAAAATTCAAAACTAGAATTATTTTAGTTTCATATGTAAACTGTTGTTTCGGTTCAATTTTTGGTTAGGTTCCAACTGTTTTGCCCACCCATTTCGGGCAAATCCAAAAAATTGGTTTCTTATCGGTTCGAATTGGTTTTACTCCAAAACGGAACCGAACTGACAAATGCACACCTCTACTCATGGCTCTAGCTGCATTTCTCTCAATCGCCATTTGAAGTTCAGTGACCACGGCCACTCCTTCACACTGTCAGCATTTTCCGTTTAAGTTGTTCTTCCTTCGAAGTTTGGCTATCGAACTTTCCTGTCGAAGTCCAGCGTTCTCCGTTCGAACTCTCATTCTCTCGAAATCAAACGCCTCTGCCTGCGCTCTGACTTAACTCATGGCTGAAGAAGCTCGTCCCTCTTACTCGCGCCCTCAAATTTGATTGACAAGTAGCCGCAAGCTCATAGATACTAGTTTTTCTTAAATCGGATTGTGCTAATATTCTTATTGTGGAATCACTTTGTTGTTATTTGTTAAATCCAATTGTTCTCTGGAGAAGTTGTCGAACACTCTATTGTTTACGGTTTACCTGTTGAAATTGCGAAATTTCTGGAAATGTATGTTGGTTTAAATTTTGGTCTGGGTAGGAGTTCTAAATTTCTGGAAATGTTTGTTGGTTTGCTTTGTGTTTATTTTACAATGCATTATCTATGTTTAGTTGATTATCCAATTTGCATTGAATATTGTCTAGATTGGCTTTGGTTTGGAACTTTGGATTGCATATATTATACTTAACTTTATACTTTTTTCTGGATATGTTATTATATAAATAGAATGCATTCTGTTCAAGATGAAAATTTAAAAATTAATTCGACAAGAATTACGTATCAAGTTTGGAATCCCTATTCTAGGGTAGCAAATAGTGATAAAGTAAAATATAATTATTGTGGACAAAATTATGTTATTCATCCTTCAAAAAATGCGACTTCAGGTTTGATAAAACATATAAGATATGCAAAAAGTTTCCTATAAATGTAGAAAATAAGCAAAGGACATTGATTTTTGGACCTAGTGATAGCAAAAGTGACCCCACATTTATTATAATTGCTACAAAGATGATTATATTGGACGAATTGCTAATTAAAGTGGTTGAAGCAATTTGTTTAAAAACCTTTTGTTTGTGTATGAATCATAGATTCATTATGCCTTCTAGAAGAATAGTTACAAGAGATAAATGCAAAATATTTGAGATAGAGGTAAACAAGTTGAAATAGTACTTTTTTACAACATCACAAAGGGTATACTTAACCACTGACACAAAAACTTTCATTCAAAATCTGAATTATATGGTGTTAACATGCCATTATTTTTATGAGGATTGGAATGTGCATAAGAAGATTTTGAACTTTTGTTTGATTCAAAATCATAAAGGTGAATTAATTGGTAAAAAAGTGGAGAAATATTTGCTAAGTGGGAGATTGAAAATGTTATTGCTTACAGTTGACAATGTCTTTTCTAATGATATTAGAATTTCATTGGAAATGACTAATATTAAATGGCGATCACATGCATGTAAAATGTTTTGCACGTGTCCTAATTTTGATTGTTTCTGATGGTTTAAATGAATATCACAAGCCCATGGCTAATGTACGCAAAGTTGTTAAGTATGTGAGGTCTTCTCCATCAAAATTGCAACAATTCAAGTCTATACGTTGATGCCGTTAAAATAACATGCAAAAGTAATTTGTCTCTCGATGTTTTCACTCGGTGGAACTCTACATATTTGATGTTAGTAAGCGCTAAGAAGTATGAAACATCCTTTGAAAAATTAGCAAAAAATGATAGTTATTTCGTGCTTGAATTCAAAGGAGAAGGCCTACCCACAACCAAAGATTGATCGTGTATTAGAGAATATATAAAGCTTTTAGAGGTATTTCATACTATGACTATTCATATGTCTCCTTACGTATTACATCAAATATGTAAGTAGGTGAAGTTTGTAATTTGAAAATTGATATTGATGAATGCACGGTGATAATGAGTGTGATGACCCGAATGTGTACGTATGAGAACAACTGCGAGACAAACTTTGGGTTGCGGGGTAAACCTCGGGACGTAAGTCGAGTGTAGGCAAATCCCGAACTCGAGTATAAGTAAATCTCGGGTCGTGGAAAATGGGGTTTTCACAATCCCAAATCGCTTGAGTAGGTATATGGAAATGAAATATATGTAAGGAAACCCTCCCAAGATAGTAAGACGCGTTCTGAAGCACAATTGACAATAGATCCCATAAGAATTCCAAAATTAAGAGTGTTCCGGTGAGAGCAGTACTATGTTGGATGACCGATTGAAAAGTACTCGTCAAACAAATCCGTAAGAGAATGATATTAGGTTACGACCCAATCTTCAGAGTGAACAATATTTTACTAGAAAAAGGGGTCGTTACGCCCATGGAATGCAAAACAAGTTCAATAAGTGTTGATGATCTTTTGAAAAAATAAATATGTCTATTAATGTGGTTATTGTTCTTAATCCAAGTTATAAAATAAGATTTTTGAGATATTGTCTAACTATATTATTTGATAGTGATAAAGTTGTAGATTATTCAAAGCAAGTGGATGATACAATTCAAAAATTGTATTTAGAGTATAAAAGTGATATGAGTGATGAAGATCAATTTTCAAATGGCAATGACACAGTCTGCACATGCCAGCAAAGCTAATGAGTGCTTTGGGAAAAACTCGACCAACTGTGGTTTACTCTATGTTTTACAGGCCCGACAATGTTTGCGAGGTAGATAAGAAAAAATATATGTAAGAAATAAATCAATATTTGTTCGACAAATTAGAGAATTTTTACACACCGCCGACATATTATCTTGATGGAAGATAAACACAGAAAAATATCTATTTTTTGGCATAATAGCAAGAGATATATTAGTCATTTTAATTTTTATGGTCACGTCAGAATCTACTTTTAGTTGTGGTGCTTGTATTCTTGATGTTTTTCACAATCTTCTATTGCCTAAAAATATTGAAGTTCTGATATGCACTTAAAGTTGGCTAAAATCGTTGAATCCTTTCAAAATTTTTCTACAAGTTGACGAAGACTTAAATAGTTCTATTACAATTATTAATCAAGTTTTGGAAATGGTATTTTTTGTATAACTATTAATATACCTGGTTTATTTATAGTGATGTTTTTAATATTTTAATTTTGCAATTTTGTTGTGGATGATAGATATTCAAAAGATGAACAAATTAATGACTTGCGACGCCTTTTGGAATTTATGAACTTATACTCTCTGTTCTACTTTGGCAATCCAAGATTCGAAAGTTGGGCAACCGGTTGACAATCTCTCTCATGAGGTATATCATATTGTTCAAAACCTTTGCTTCCTTTCTTTCCTCTTTGATAGAATAACATAGATTTATTTATGTTCAGTTTAGAATCAAATGCCAATATGCGAAAAAATAAAATAAACGCAAAAAACACAGAGGTACAAAGATTTACGTGAAAAACTTTAGACGATAAAAAACCACATATGTAGAAGAATTTCACTAATAAAAAATCAAGATACAATTACGTTTTTCAACTCAAGTATATATAGAAAAACATAGAACCCTAATATTGATATATGAATATGACTTTACCCAATTAGAATTCGAGTCATACCGAGCTCTAACAATCTTCACATTGACATGAATTTCACATGAGAGATCCCACGCAGGCTACTCGGTTTGACCCGAAGCGGATCTTAAATGCTAAACTTTGACAATTTTTATCTTCAAAGAAATTCTGATGCAAAGAAAAGAATATTCAAAACTCCATTAAAAAATAAAATTATTTTTCACAAAGGTGTCTGATGGGTCAACTCAGCAATCGATATTGATGAAGTTTAAACTAAGCTTCAACTAGGGAGACATACTTGAAAAAAAAAATGACATCTACTCCTCTATGATATCACTGAGATATTAGAGTTGTCGCAATAATTTACATATAAATGTGTTAAAGAGTTTCCACTGAAATCTTTACTCTCAAGCACATTCAATGCCTAATCCACTGAACTAGTTTCATCATATCACTTTGTGGCTTTGACTTTCTACTTGGTTCTCCCTCTTGCAATACAACTGTGACGTAGAACTGAATTTGGTGACTAAACATTTATAATATGCTGAGTCACTGGCTATCATGTATAATCAAATCCTAACTTGAGCTTCACCTAAGAACTGTACTTCTTCTTAATCTTTTCAAACATCTATTTAGAAGGTGAATTCATAAACTTAACAGTTTTATTATCCATCATTGTAAAACTTTGTAACACATACAATTTTGCAGATTTCATGTGTCCATTCAACATACAAAAGCACCTTTGCAGATCTTCACAACTGCACCTACAACGATGTACTAGCACTCTTTCGCATCCATAATACTCAATGAGATCAAATTCTTTTTCAACTCGGGAACATATCGCATATTACTCAGTGTCCTCACAGCTCTATCAAACATCCTGATTGTGATGGTACTAATCACAACTATCTTGCAAGAAAGCCTCTAATATAATCTCATATGTCAAAAATCAATTCTGATTGTAACTCATGTGAAATGAACATTCTTGTTTGGCTTTGAGTTTCACTTTGACACAATTAAAAGATATCCCTCGCTATTATTTTCCTTTTCTGCAACAACTTCACCGGCTGTCACCAATTGTTTTTTCTTCTCGGCAGTCTCTTAACATTCTACCGTTCCCAACACTTCGATTTTCTTCTTATGACAGAAATAATAAGTTTTATTATGGTTCCTTAATTTTGATATACCTTTCAAATCCTGAACATCATAACTATCATTGTTGTTTGAATATCTTATTGTACCGTGAACGACAGGTCTCACTTTGTAAGACTCAGATCCAACAACAATTTGCTTCGTATTATCTTTTGATTACAAACCACTATAAATCTATTCCATAGTTAAATTATCTCGACTATATAAAATAATCAATTTAAAAACTCCATATGAAGCAGGCAATGAGTACAGTTGAATTAACCTCAAATCAGAAACTAATTTATTGAATACAGCCAATATTATTCAACTGGACTACCTTCCATCAGATACAGTTTACTGGTCAGAGTTTTCTTCGTACACAACTGCTCTAGCTTTAGCATAAATCAACGACAGTTTTCTTCTTCAAGACGTCCTGTAAAATCTAATTTGATAAATGCAGACGTATCAAAAATAAAATTTTTTGATTCTTTAGAATTTTCTCTTATTCGCTCCAATACAAGAACATTTTATTGAGTCCTAACAACTTGTGGTCTAAATCCATCCAAGCAAAAACATCTCACATCTTAACTTGTCATAATTAAAATCTCGTATTCCAATTTAATCACAAAATATCAAATGTGAATGAACCCACCGTTCAAAAATACTTGTCAACTTAATATCCAATTTAAGAATATCCAATCTCAAATATTTAAAGCCAAGGAATATTGATATCCCAATCAAAATTTGCTCCCAGAAATATAAGAATAAATCTAGAACCAACAAAACAAAATCGCCCAAATAAACATTCGGAACCAAAATTCGGAACCAAAAAGCAATCAAAACTCAGACCTAATTTTGATATCAATTTGACTTTTCTGTTCTTCAAATCCAATACAAGAAACGGCGATGGTAACCCGACTGTGCAGTCGAAACAGATCGCAGCTCTGGAGTTCGGCGACGGAAGCTTGAATGATAGTTTGATAGAGACAGAAAAATAGCAGCGATTGACTTCTATTCTATCCAGCGATTGACTTCTATTCTATCCGGTGGAAGGCGAGCGGTCTCCCCAAATGGGTTGCGATCCCTGTGTGCGGACTAGTTCTGTGGGATAGAAGCAGCATCGTCGACGACGGAACTTCTTCTTTCCTCATGACCGAAGGAGCGGCGTCTCTTCTTCTCCCTGGCAGCGAATGGAGGCAACGACAGAATGAGAACCCTTCTTCACTGTTGAAGAAGGTGAGTCAGCTAGGGAGAATGACTCTCTCTCTCTCTCTCTCTCCTTCGTGAATGAGAGATTTCTTCTTCTTTGTTTCAGCGGTGATCGCGCATGGCAGGTGGTTCCTCCTCTTCTTCGAAGAAAACAAGGGAAAAATTTCCCTTTTCTGTTTTTTTCTTAATTTTCCTTTTCACCCAAAAATTGAAAATTTTTCTTATTCTCATAAAATTTGCAAACCCCGTCAATCCGATTACAAAACTCTTAAAGTGACTCTGATACATTGAGAATAGAATGTCAATATTAGACAAAAAAAAATAAAGGTGACGAAAAAAGAACACCAAAATTTATAGAACTCTGAAAGAAAAATAATTACTGAATATAAGATAAATTTATTAATTAAAAATTAAAGTATAATTAATATTTATAATTCAAGTATTAATATACAAAAAATATAAAATTCTAATATTAACGGTACAGACTCTACTCAGCCTAACTAATGCTTACTATTTTGTTGCACCTGTAAATAAGTGTTAATATTAGATAGCTCATGTTGATACTCAATCTGCTTTCTCTCTCTAAAGCATTACTTCTATGAAGCGAAGTTCAGGATTCAACCGCAACTGCATTAGCTGTAGTTCACTGTGAAGAGCAATGTGAATGTCCTACCCACTTTCATCACCAAAAACAGAAACATACACTTAACCACCCAGAAAGACAAAAGCATTAAAAGGATGAAGGATCTAGAAACTTTCACAATAACTAGAAAGCTCCGATCACCGCTATTAAATTGATGCTAGCTTTGAATGGTCATTCGAGATATAACCATGTTGCTATAACATCAAAAGATCAAGAGAATACTACTTTCACCCATCCTTCAAAAATTTCAGATTGCGTGAATATAATTGGTGAGCATAATATTCCCATCAAACTTGTCAACCTAACAAAAGAACAAATTTCTTCGTGAAAGAAAATTGTATTTATAGTACGAATCATACATGCTTATTCAGGCAATTAGCATAGAGCATATCATGAGAACTTGTGTGCCTAATGAGAAATAAAAAGAAATACTACAACATTGTCCTTCATCTCTTTACAGTGGACATTGTGGAGAGAATGTAATTGTAGTAAAAGTCTTGCAATCTAGGTTTCGATGGTTAAGCTTACTTATAAAGATGCTCAAGAATTTGCTAATAACTATGATAAATGTCAAATACTAGAAAATATTTCACAAAGGCATAAAAGCCTCTTAACAAAATTTTGGAAGTAAAATTATTTTATATCTGGGACATAGATGCTATGGGTTGAAGCTGTTGCATTACCTACCAATGATGCTAAAGTTGCAATTTGTCTATTGAAGAAATTTTTTTTTCAAGATTAGTACCCCCAGAGTTGTCATTAGCGATGGAGGAGCAACTTCTACAATTGACAAGTTGCAAAACTGTGAACTAATATGGGAGTCAGACATAATGTTGCTACAACATATCATCCCTAATCTAGTGGCCAAGCTGAAATTTCAAACCGAGAAATCCAAAAGATCTTGGAAGAAGTTTGAAGTGCTACAAAATGGGGGTGGAAGTTTGCACGACAAAAATCGTATTCTCAGCTATGCACTGTTTTGGCTGAAGAGAGCAGTAATTTCCCATGGGCAAAACTCGTTGAATCCTTGAACTTTGTGACTGAAATTTGGGTAGTCCCTTACTCAGGATGTTGTAGGTGTGTCCTCCAAATTTTATGGCGAAAGGATGCGTGGAGTGAAATTTATACTAGAAATGTTAAAGAGTGTTGGGAATCCAAAATTCTATTATGACTAATAAAATTAGTGAACTTTGGAGACGTATAACGCACACTTTTAAAGTTGAATGGATGTAATTTTTGGACAGGATAAAACTATATGTGTGAGGATGGTTATCGAAAAAAATGGAGGGTTGAATCATTGTGGATAAAAAGATATAGTCACGGGAGTTCAGGTTAGTCCAGAGATGTTGCGGCTCCTCCTTGGTGTTGTGTAATTTTCTTGGATGAGCGCTTCCAACTTGCTTGTTACAAGTTTTCTATACCTTTTTGGGTGTTCAACCTCTGTGAGGAGAGGAAGATAAATGATATAATAATAATGGTTTCTATCTATACTCACAAAAAGTGAAATCAACACACAAACACTCAAATCGAATATTACTCACCAAATTTGAGATTATCACTTGAAGTGAACTTCAAGCTTGAAGATAAAACTTCTTTCACGATTTCTTTGCATAAAAAAATAGGGTTTACATCAACAATAAGGAGGATTATATAGAACCTTTAGAGGAAATTAGGGTTGCACTCCTAATGGCCATTTTACAAAGGAAACTCAAAAAAGGAAATAGAGTGTTTGACTGAGTTTCAAAGAGAGGGATTCGTCATTCAAGCTAGAACACGATACTCAAACAACAACAAAAAGGATCATTTTCAGGGTATGAAGGACAAATCAAAATCAATGAACTGTGATATAAGCCACTATTTTTGCCAAAACAGTGGGCAAATTAAATCTGAATGCTAGAAATTGTAGAACTATAAGAGAGCTAATGAAAAAAAATATAATCAAAGATGGACGGTGAAGTTGTTGTCCCAAATGAAGATCATGTTAATGGAGATATTTAATTTGCGAGAAGGAAACTTAAAGCCAAAAAATAATTCGATTTCAAAATATAAGATTGTTTCTGAAGTGTGGTGTAAATGGATAGCAACACACTTTGCAAAATGGTTGTTATTGGTATCGTTAAAATTAGAATGTTTCATTCAGTTGTCAAGACATTGAGATATGTGTGACATATTCCGATCTGAAGAAGAATACCATCTCGTTGAGCACTCTGGTTTTGAAAGGGTGCAATTATAGCAAGGTAGGAGCAGTTGTAAAGATAGTAGGGATGTTCTTATACTGTTAAAAGAACACAAAAGTGCTACAAATTTATTTATATTACAAGATTCTATAGTTATTAGTAATAAGTCTGTTACATTTGTGAATTCACCTTGTAAAATATTGTTTCAGATGACTAAGAAGAAATCAGGTTCTCAAGTAAAGTCCAATTTGAGATCTGGTGTACATCAAATTTATTATGTCAACTTTGTATAAATGTTCAAGGTGATGTTGTCACCCCATCGTCATCAATTTCCCTTTCACATCGTAGTGGTATTGTGAAGAGAAAAATTAAGAGTAATATTAAAGTTCTGCGGTGATATGACGAAACTAGTTCAATAAGTTATGCGTTGAGTGTATTAATTCTAGTGGGAAGTTTTTAATATCACATGCAATTCGTTGTGACAACTCTAATAATTCATTGATATTATGGAGGTGATATAATTTCTTCTTGAGCGTGTTTTTCGAATTTAAGCGGTGTTTAAACTTGATCGATTCAAATATTAGGAGTCTTACATAGTAGGATATGTTTATTGGACTTTCGACAGCTTTTTGTTCCTTACATTATAATTACTTTCCACATGAAAATTGTCAAAATTCAGTATTCTGGATTCGTTTTAAGGTGGGTCGAGAAGCCTACGTTTTGGATCTCCAATGTGAAATTCTTATCAAGATGAATATTGTTTTAGTTTAGCGCAACCTAAATTCTATTTGGATTGAGTTTGACTCATATTAAAAATTAATATTCTTGTTGTTTGAATTGGGAATTCACTTGTACTTTGATTTTGATCATTGTGAGTTTTTCTTTACCAATGGTATTTCATTATAAGAGTTTTTTTTTACGTAAATGTCAGTGTTTATAGTTTTCACATTTTCATGTTTCATGTTTGATTTTCAATATTTATATTTTTCAAAATATCTATACTTTATCATTGCTATACTTTCAATAGCTTTAAAAGCATTCCGGCAAGTGTTATTGGAGATAATACTTGGAAAACTTTTTATTTTGGATTTCAAAACTTTAATAGTAACATACTCTCCAATTATTTTTTTTCTTATTTTTTGGTAATATAGACGTGTTGAATTTTTATCTAAAATTAGCTATAATCAAGCTTTAGTTAAGGTTTAGCCGCTATTAGATATAATTTGTTATATCGGTGAACCTACATATATTATCTTTTATGTATCATAGACATTCATAGTTATCATTTAGAGATGTTTAGTGGGCGGGCCAGCTCGCCAGCCCGCCCGTTCGGCTCGCTACAGTAGTCGATTGATCGCCTATCTTTTTTATCCTCCTTCTTCTGGACATCAGCCAATCGATTGCTCAATATAGTCGATCGATCGGCACAACTCCTGCCTTTTTCTTCACCTTCAACAACATCTTGGTCGATCGATCGCCTATAGTGTGGCCGATCGATCGGCAGTCTTTCTGCTTCTTTATTCTTTTTGCTTCAATGGCCGATCGATCGCTCCTTCTTGGCCAATCGATCGGCAAGTGCTCTAGTTTCGCTCTCATTTATCGTCCTTTTCGCCTTGTTTTTGTATCCAATTCTTTTTATTTAAGTGCTGACTTGTGAATATTCACTTTACCTGCGCACTTACACCAAAAATATTAAATTCTCACAAACACTTGAGAAAAACTTATCGAATCAAGTATAAACGAGTGCAATTAAGTGTGTAGAATACACACTTGTCACACCCCCAAACTTGAGCGAAAGCTTGTCTTCAAGCAATCAAAATTAAACACAGCTATAATAAAATATTTCAACCCCAAATCCATTAAGCAGTAATAAATATTGCGGTGCAATCTTAATTAAGGTATACAGTAATTGTCTCAACTTGAAAAATTCATAATAAAGTCACAAAAATTAACACTTTGCAAAAGAAATAACTCATATTAGGGCATTGACAATTGCTTACTCAGAAATCCTCGTGTGTGTGTGTGTGTGTTTTCATTCTCATTTTTCTTTAACTGTCGAGTTAACTAATGAAGTTACGGGAATAAGACTGCACTCTTACCTCACTTGGGATCACTCTGTTCACTCTAATCGTTCAACGACATTGTCCACCATCCAACTAATAGCAAACATCAATTAAACAAAATAAGAGTCTAGGACTTTAAAAAGCTTGTAATGTAAGACTAGACTAAAATGGTAGGATTTTAATGGATACAAGCGATTACTTAGAGTACAACTCATCCCTCTTTATTTTACCCACTCAAGATTTTTCTCTCATCACTCACTTTCTTACTGAACTCACTCCCCCCCAAACTTATCTCATTCATCTTTTCATCCAAACTAACTCCTTTGTCATTATTACAAAATGAAAATAAACATAAACATAAACATAAAACAAACACAAACGTAGAATAAACTTGAATTTAGAGCTAAACTTTTCAAACTTGCTCTTTTTTTTTAAACTATTTCTTTGATACAAATAACATAGATAAAATAAAGTTAAAAGAGAAAATACAACTAATGCAGTAAACAAAATGTATAACAAATGACAAAATGAGTTTCTATTAAACCTTATTACCACCTTCTTCTATTCTCCTCTAAATATGTCAATAAAACTCAGTGCTCATTAGATCAGGTAGGGAAATATATATAGCTAGGTTGAAATAGATGACAAATGAACTGTAAATATTAGGCTCAAAATGGTGACTAAGGGGTGTCATTAAATGATACAACAAGCTAAGCCAAGAAAGTTCAAATGATCCAAAGATGGCCTAAGTCATTCTCTTATTTTTGAAAATCTCACTTTACATTCATGGATATTGGGCAAAACCAAGAAAGATTTTTATCTCACTAACACTCGTTATTGTTATATTTAACTGGAGCTTCACTCCCTTACAGTGTTTCGCTCGTTCATTGTCTTACAGTGTTTGGTCATCAATATATGTAGACTTCATGCGTATAACATCAACAGATCAAGCAAATCAAGAATGAAAAACGTGCGCAGAGTTTTGAGTTTTACTTTGTAAGTTCGAGTCAATGCTAACTATTACAAGTCATCTTTTCCGTAGAGTTTTTCTAGGGGGCTAAAGCATGAATTTATTTCAAAGTTTCAATCATATATACCTCAACCAAGATTTTAGATTGCATAACCCCACCCCCCCAAAAAAAAAAAAAAACACTTAAAGCAAACATTGTCGTCAATGAACAAAAGAAAAGAGAGAGAAAACGAAGCGTAGCTCATGATGTCCCAACCTGATTATCATCCTCACCTTCTTGCGAAGGATTATATGGATGCAGTAAATGCTCTGGAAACACGGGAAATGGCGGGTTTGACAGCGCAGAGTAGCCATGGTGCGCATTGAATGCATCAACATAGTGCGCAGTGAAAGAGGAATGCTCCAACTCGCAGTTGTGGAGATCCCGTAATCTGTGATCTATGAGGGATTGATGGGCAAACATTTGGCCTTGTTGGATGGCGAGAGTTTCCAACATCTGCCCTAAGCCGTCATTCGTGTAGGTCCGAGTTGGCTCCGTGGCTGACGAGGATGCACATTGAGTAGATGATTGACCTTCATATCGCGTTGAAGGTGAGCGTCGGCGCTATCTTGATATGCCTGTTCTGTGGCCTTACTAGGTAGAGCATTGCACCTCAGACGAGGTGCTGACATTGGTTGGGGAGGAACGACAGCGTTACAATCATGCTCGATAAATCCAAGACCATTGTCTCGAGTAATTCCATAAAAGCAATTTGCTATTTTAAGAATGTTGGTGGGGCCATACAGAGCTTGCTGGATCCATGGTTGATCAGTTGAGCTCATTGGGACTTTTTTTGTTGCGCATAAGTTAGTAATAAAGATTAGATGTATGTGACTAGCAGTGGTAGGGCCTTTACAGTATGCGAGGATGTTTTGATGAATAATACAACTGACATTGATTGATTGTCCCGTCAGAATGCAGTAAAGAAGTGTTGCTCGATCTTTGGTAAACTTTGATTTTTGACAGGTAGGAATTAAATTACCCTGATGAACCTACACCATGCTTAAACGTAACAATTTAGGCAGTTAATCAGTAAATGCAATGGTTGATCTTGAGTTACGGTTGAGTTGACCCAATTAGAGCCCCAATGCTCCATCTCGCGAAAAAGCAATTCATAATCGGGCCCGTCGATCATCATTGTGCGGTATTCATCTGCTACTAGATTTTCCAAGTCAAACTTGGCATTAATAACTTCGACAAAGTAGTCAATGACTTTGTTGTGTACTTTGATTGTCCCAGCTCCTTTTGACGCCTTAAGGTATGCATAAAACTCTGTCACTACGCTGATATTTACATCACCACCCAGAACAACTATTGGACCTCAGTTCTTTTGTTCAATCATGTCTAAGATATTTCCATCTGTCCTTCCAGGTTGGAATTGAATTTCACAAATAATTGTTTTATCCTTGGTCATAAAATCTATAAAATAGCTCTATGCTGCGCAGTTGAGGAATGAGTGACTGATCGGAATAACCGGGGCTGAGTTTGAAGAAGCTTGTTTTCGTTTTGGCGGCATCGTAACTGTTCACTGTATATGTATCAATCTGTATCTGCACAGAAAATAACTACGCACTAAACCAAGATTAAGCGTACACAAATACCTACAATCGTAAGAACAACCCTCACTCACAAAATTTAACTAAAAGACTTCACTTTTACATTCAAAGTTTCTCACAAACATTTCATCAAACACTTGGTGAGCATGTAGAAGAAAAATCACATTTCAATTCAATCTATAATTTAAACAAACCCAAACTTAAAATTCTATGTTAAAATTGAATATCTTAGTACAATGGTAACACTGTAAATCCAAACATCAACAAAAATCTGAGCATTCACCATCTTAATCCGATCACCAAACAAAAATATGAAGAACTGCCCAACCACATTTTTGTAAGGAGAATAGTGTACCTTGGTGAAGCTGTGTGGCGTTGGTTGGAGCTGTGCTCGTCGGTGCGGCGGTCGAGGGTGGAGGGAATCGTCAATTAAGAGAGAGAGGTGTGGAGATCGTCAGTTGAGAGAGAGAGTGGTGTTTGTATGTTCAGAACCCTTAACAGATGCTTTTAAATTTGTGATAGCTGATCGATCGACTATATGTAGCCGATCGATCGGCACAATTTCTACACGTTCTGTACGTTCAATATACTACTGATTGAGCGCTCCACTTAGCCGATCGATCGACATAACTTCTGTGTTGTTCTGTACATTCAATATACTACCAATCGATCGCTCTATTTAGCCGATCGATCGGCAAAGTTTTTTTATTATTATTATTAAAATAAAACTATAAAGCTAAAAATTTAAACGACATACTGAAAAGACTACCATAAAAAGTAAAATAAAATGGTTAGGTTACCTCCCACCAATTGCTTGCTTTAATGTCATCGGCTTGACATTTGACGAATTATACGAGTCGGGTGTTAGGTGCGTGGCCATTTCATCACTCTCAGTAATGCCACCAAAATATGGTTTCACTCTTTGACCGTTAACCTTGAATAATCCATTGTTCAATCTGCGTAGCTTGACAGCACCATGAGGAAAGACTTTGACCACTGTAAATGGGCTCGACCATCGTGATTTTAGTTTTCCCAGAAAGAGCTTCAAACGTGAATTAAATAGTAACACTTGTTGACCTGACGTTAGCTCTTTTTTTTATGATGTGCTTGTCATGCCATACTTTAGTTTTCTCCTTGTAGATCTTGGAATTTTCATAAGCGTTAACACACAATTCATCGAGTTCATTTATCTAGAAGAAAGCGTTTATGGCCGACGACTTTTAAGTCAAAATTTAATCTCTTCATTGCCCACCAAGCACGATGCTCTAATTCGACAGGTAGGTGACAAACTTTTTTGAATGCCAATCGATAAGGTGACATTCCCAAAGGTGTTTTGAAAGCAGTTCGGTATGCCCATAGTGCATCATCCAATTTGTGCGCCCAATCTTTACGTGAAGTACTTAGTATCTTTTCAAAGATGAGTTTAATTTTGCGATTAGAAACTTCAACTTGACCATTCAATTGAGGGTGATACCTTAATGCCTTGTGATACTTAACACCGTATTTTAAAAGTAGCTGCTCAAATTGTTTATTACAGAAGTGTGTGCTTTCGTCATTAATGATGGCCCGCAGTGTGCCAAAACTGGTGAAGATGTTCTTTTGCAAAAATTTCAACACTACTTTGCCGTCATTGGTTGGTGTTGCTATTGCTTCAACCCATTTCAAGACATAGTCCACTACAAGAAAAATATATTTATTGTTGAATGACGATAGATATGGCCTCATAAAATTAATTCCCCATACATCGAAGAGTTTAATTTCAAGGATGTTTGTTAGAGGCATTTCATTGCGGTGGGAGATATTACTCGTACGTTGACATCTATCACATGCCATGACGAAGGATTATGCATCCTTAAATAGGGTTGGCCAATAAAACCACATTGAAGCATTTTTACCGTCATTCGATCTCCTCCAAAGTGACCACCACATTTTAGAGTGTGCAGTGCCTCAACACAGATATCATTTCATTTTTAGGAATACATCACATGATTACCTGGTCAGTGCAATGACGATATAAAATAGGCTCTTCCCAATAATATCGCTTTACATCGGAGAGGAATTTCTTCATTTGGTGATATGATAGTTCAGATAGCATGATTTGACAGGCAAGAAAGTTCACATATTCAGCATACCATGGCAACTCAGAAATTGCAAGGAGTTTTTCATCGGGGAATTCGTCATCTATAGGCTCATTGTTGTCTTTCACATGAGCTTGAATCTTATCCTTTATTTCAATGTCAAACTCTTATAGTAACACCACCCAACGAATGAGTCGAGGTTTATCATCCTTCTTCTCCATAAGATACTTTATTATTGAGTGGTCGGAGAAGACAACTACCTTATTTCTAATGACGTAAGGCCTAAACTTATCGAATGTGAAGACAACAACAAGCAATTCTTTTTCAGTGGTAGCATAGTTGAGTTGAGCGTTGTTAAGAGTGCTACTTGCATAGTAAATTGTTCAAAATACTTTATCTTTCATTTGACCTAAGACAGCTCCTACAGCGAAATCACTAGCATCGCTCATAATTTCAAACGATAACTCCCAATCAGGAGTAACTATGATCGGTGCCGTCACTAGCTTGTCTTGTAAAACATTAAACACATTTAAACATTCAACCGTAAATACAAAAGAGGCACCTTTTTCAAGCAAAATGCATAGCAGCTTTGTGATTTTGGAGAAGTCCTTTATAAAATGTCGATTGAAGCCATCATGTCCAAGAAAACTTTGAACTCCTTTGATCGTGGTGGTGGTGGTAGTTTCTCGATTGCATTTATCTTTGCTCAGTCCACCTCGATACCCTATGACGAAATCCGATGACCAAGCACAATACTCTCCTTTACCATAAAGTGACATTTTTTCCAGTTTAGCACCAGGTTCGTCTCGACACACCTTGCTAACACTTTGGATAGATTTTCTAAACAAATATAAAAGGATGACCCAAACACCGAGAAGTCATCCATGAATACTTCAATGAAACATTCTACCATGTCTGAGAAGATTGTCATCATGCATCGTTGGAAGGTAGTCAGTGCATTACACAAACCAAAAGACATCCGACAAAAGGCCGCCGTTATGGGCATGTAAAGGTTGTCTTTTCTGGATCTTCTAGGGCAATGACGACTTGGTTGTATCTAGAGGAGTCGTCTTGGAAACAATAATAAGCATGTCCGGAAAGCCTATCAAGTATTTAGTTGATAAATGACAAGGGGAAGTGATCCTTACGGGTAGCTTTGTTCAGCTTTCGACAGTCCATGCAAATTCTCCATCCAGTGACAGTTTGAGAAAGTATGAGTTCATTATTATCGTTTTTAATTATTGTCATTCTACTCTTCTTTGGCTCACATTGCACTGGACTCACCCACGAACTATCAGAGATTGTGTAAATAACTCCGACATCTAACCACTTTAAAACTTCTTTACGCACTACCTCTTTCATTGCCGGGTTTAGCCGTCGTTGATGTTCGACTGATGGTCGGTGATCGTCCTCCATTAAAATTCAGTGCGCACAAAATGAAGAACTAATTCCTATAATGTCTGATAGGGTCCATCCAATAGCAACTTTATAGATTTGAAGTACACATAATAGCTTCTCTTCTTCTGTTTTGGATAATTCAGTTGAAATGATAACTGGAAGAGTAGCATTTTCTCGAATGTACGCATACCGAAGGTATGATGGTAGTGGCTTTAGTTCAAGAGTTTGAGGGGGGGG
>CM039525.1:12266390-12280554 GCA_022433055.1 Begonia peltatifolia | reverse complement strand
GTCTTTCGAGTGGAAGAGTTTAATGGGAGAGTAGGGGGGGGTTTCAATTGATGATAAGACCCTTAAAGACGACTCCCCCAAACTTTCAAAATATTTCCTTCAATGAATCCATCCATGTCACTTAATCTTGTTTGTTTAATTCATTTCAGGAGAAAACTCTTGATTTAGTAGACAAGCTTCAAGAGAATCACGTGATTGGAGTGACGCTTCCATTATTTTGGCGTTGAAATCTTCCACTCGAAACACATCGTCGCTCGCTTTGGGGTACTTCATAGCATTGAATACATTAAATGTTACTTCTTCATCTTGCACCCCCAATTTGAATTCTCCTATTTGAACATCAATTAGCGCACCTCCTGTTGCTAGGAAAGGTTGGCCTAAAATGATGGGAATGTCATGATCTTCTTTCATATCAAGGACTACGAAATTAGCAGGGAAAATGAATTTATCGACTTTGACTAGGACACCCTCAATCACACCACGCAGATGTTTGATACTACGATCAGTAATTTGTAAAATTATCTGCGTGAGCTTTGCTTTGCCAAGACCGAGCTTCTGGAATATAGATAAGGGCATTAAGTTGATGTTAGCTCCTAAATCGAACAACGCTCGCTCAAAAATTGAATCCTCAATTGCACATAGAACAGTGAAACTTCCTGGGTCTTTCAATTTTTGTGGAAGCTTGCGTTAATAATTGCACTACATTCCTCAGTTAAAAAAATCATGTCACATTCTTCTATCTTGCGCTTGTGAGTCAAGATTTCCTTCAGAAATTTAGCGTAGGTAGGCATTTGTTTGAGTGCTTCAGCGAATGGGATGTTAATGTGTAATTGCTTGAACACTTCCAGAAATTTTTCGAATTGCTTGTCTGCCTTGACATTCTTTAGGCACAGAGGGAAAGAGACTCGTGGTATTTCTTTAAACAAGCCTTATGGAGGAACTTTATGAGGCTTCTGAACTTTAGTTTCAATTTGAGGTGTTGATGATGGGGGGTCATGTTCAACAAGCTTCTTATTTCCTTGACAAGAATTATCAATCATTACACCATTCCAAAGAGTGATGGCATTGGATTGATCTTTCGGGTTTACTTTTGTTGAACTTGATAGTGCACCTTAAGGCTCCCATTGAGAACGTCAGCGATCTAACCCAATTGAGTCTCCAAACTTTGTATTTGAGGTGATTGATTTTGTAATGTGGTTCGCGTCTCTGCCATAAATTTGTTAGTGTGTTCATCTATTTTTGCAATTAATTCCTCAAGATTGGGTTTTCTTTCTTGGAAAGGTGGGGCTTGTTGAAGGGATTGTGGCATTTGTAGAGCATTGTTCTGAGTCTTCCATGAGACGTTTGGATGATTATTTTGTAGTCTCGTGTAGTAGTTGTTTGAATTTTGAAAGTTTGGTCGATTGTAGTTCCCCATGAAATGAGCTTGCTCGGACGAGTTACTTGCCATTTAGTTTCCTTCTTGATATTCTTCACTTGCATGTAGTCCTTGACATCATTGGCATGTTCTCATTGGAGAATAAATTGAGTTGACTGAAGCTTGATTGTCCTGCAATTGCTTGGTTAGTGATGTAATTTGAATCATCAACGCCTTTACTGCGTCCATTGCAAGAGTGCTCAGTTACTTCTTCAGGATCTGGCGCTCGACCAGATATTGATCGTTATTTAATGCTAACTCCTTCAATAGAATGAACGCTTCTATTTTGGTCTTCTGGAGTAGTGAACCGCTGGCAGCTACATTGACTAGAGTCCTCGTGCAAACGGATAAGCCAATAAAACATGTCTGGATTTGCATTCACCTTGGCAAACCGTGTTGGGGACATTTTCGTAATAATTCCTTAAAACGGGTCCAGAATTCGTATAACATCTCGCCATCGAATTGACTAAAATTGACTATGTCATTACGATATTTAGTAGTTTTTGCAAAAGGAAAAAATTTTGATAGAAATTTTTGGCATAGTTCTTCCCAAGTTGTTATGGAATTAGCCGGTAAGGAGTTCAATCAATTTTTTGCACGGTCTCTTAATGAAAAGGAGAATAATCTTAATCTAACAACATCATCTGAAACATTATGAAATTTAAAAGTGTCACATACCTCTACAAAGTTGGTAATGTGATCCTTTGAGACTGTTGAATAATATGAATAGTTCCCGGCTTCATCTCAAAACTATGGCTTGTGATTGCCAATTTACAAATCGCAGATTGGACACTAACCACTGATGGCATCACGTAATCAAGTAGCGTCTATGTCTCAATTTCATCAATTCGATCAAGATCCATGACTGTTTTCCTTGTTTCCTTTCGATTCTTTCGACAGGTCTGTTTAATTTCAGGATCGATAAGAATTACTTTGACAATACCTAGTTTTCGCATACACCTATAAAAAGAAAAATAAAAATAAACTAATTAAATAATTAAATTCAAATATAAACTAGAAAGATTTAATTTAATAATAGCAAACAAATAGTCCACGACAATGGCGCCAAAAACTTGTTGTAAAAAATCCTACTCAAGTGAACGTATCGCAAAAGTAATAAAGTGTAAAAGTACGAGTCGAACCCACGATGACTATTTTTACTAATTATTAAACTAATTTATTTTTAATTTAAAATGAATAATGATTAATTAATAATTTTTTATTTAAAATAAAGCAACAAAGCAATTTAATTAAATAACAAAAAATTAAATTAATTTGTAGAAGATAATATAAGAGAAACCTAGGGTTTACGAGTTCACCTAAATTATTCATGTTTAGTATTCTTAATCCAATTCATTAATTTCTATTCATATGTGTTGATGACAATTTCACGAATATATTTATCAGTCTCTCTCGAGTACTGATGAATTTATTCAATTAACGAATTATTACTTCTCGGTCTATAACCCTAAAAATTAATTGAACACATTAAGAACAAGAAATTATACTACCACATAAACGCATCAGCTATCTCTTGTCTAACATCATTTTCATGGCAAATTAATTAGTGCACGATTATTTATCTCCTCTCGGTCTTAAACAACCTTACGAACATGCTATTGTTGATCAAGCAATCGTAATCGCAATCGTTAAAAAAAGATTAAATTACTCAACATGATATCGAAATAGAAAATTAAGAAACTAAATTAAATGAAATATCAAACAGTCAGCATTCGGTTACATCGTAACCCTAGAAATAGAGTTAGTTCATGCTAAGATATCGAGAAACAATAAAGAGGATGATAAAATTCATAGTTCAGAAGAGAAAGAGGAAGAAAAACTATGTTGGATTTCAGTTTCCGAAGCTCTCGCTCCGTTCCGATCTTCGTCATCAGTTGTCTCTTGATCTCCAGCCATTCTCTCTCATTCCCTTTGGAAACAGCCTTTTACCTTGATTTTATAACCCAATCGTGAATTAGGTATCGAAGTCCACGATTTGACGGTTGAGATTGACTTGTCATTAAAAGCCCATAAAAACTTAATTTTAACTCGTCGATAGCCGATCGATCGCCGCTCAGTAGCCGATCAATTGGCTATCTTCTTAATCCTCCTTCTTCCAAACATCAGTCGATCGATCGCTTAATATAGCCGATCGATCAACACAACTTCTGCCTTTTTCTTCACCTTCAGCGACATCTTGGCCGATCGATCGCCTGCTGTGTGGCCGATCGATTGGAAGTCTTTCTGCTTCTCTATTCTTTTTGCTTCAATAGTCGATCGATCATTCCTTCTTGGCCGGTCGATCGGCAAGTGCTCTGGTTTTTCTCTCATTTTTCGTCCTTTTCGCCTCGTTTTTGTATCCAATTCTTTTCGTTTAAGTGTTGACCTGCTAATATTCACTTTACCTGCATACTTACACCAAAAACATCAAATTCTCACAAACACTTGAGAAAAACTTATCGAATCAAGTATAAACGAGTGCAATTAAGTGTGTAGAACGTATACTTATCACCACACTAAGGCGAGTGATCGATCTGTAAAATTTTACAGGTAGCCAATCCCTAAATTTTCAAAAGAGTGAACATCGCCATCAACGAACCTCGACGCCGAAAACTGCCAAAGCGCCTTCCGAGTCCACAATTTCAACATCCGACTCCTCCTTCGAATCTCAGCCATCAAGTTATATTTCTTTCGCAATTTGATAATGTAATTGAATTTTTTTCTCTTCATGTTGTCTAATTAGGGCTAGGGCTGTGAATTCTAAACTTGAGGATGGAGGTTGGTTTGGGATATGATCGGCTCCCGCGCGCGCTGCTATGTGCGCGCCCGAGCGAGTGACATGCAGCGTGCCATGTGCGCGATCTATCGGGAGAGCCGATCGATCGCACGACAAGGCACGATCGATCAACTGATCGATGACTGCCAACTGGCACCCCAGAGGGTGCCAATCGATCGCGCAAAAGACGCGATAGTTCGGCTTCACACGTGGCGTGCCACATGGGATGTTAATGAATTTGTTTTACTTTTGGTTGTCGAATTAGGACTGCATGCATTATTTGATTTTCATTGCTAAATTTTAAACTTGAAGGTTGGTTTGAATTGTATGATTTTATTACTGAATTCTAAACTTGAGGTTGGTTTGATTTGTGTCTTGAGGTTGGTCTCTTGACCTTAGTTTGAATTGTGTGTGTTACGGCTACTTAAATGGAATTTCTTGTCTTTCTGTTGTCGAATGACTGCATTATTTGATTTTTATGGTTGAATTTTAAACTTGATATCGGTTTGGTATACAATAACAATTGTATGTCTTACGGTTTACAGACTGAAAAGATGTCGCCAAAACATTTAAAAACTTCTTCAAGCTCAGCTTTAGTAAGCAAATAGATCACTCATTCATCAATTCTGAGGCAAGAAAATACTTTATGCATTTCATGACAAACATTAAACCTCTTTTATGCGAAATCAAATTTCAAGCTGATGAGTCTGATGGAGATATTTTAGACATACTTAGACAAAGACGATGGGTGGTGATACGAACGTAAGTGTCAGTTGGGAATTCTCTGCAAATCGCAGGACATCAAATTCAGATTGTACTGTTCAAGTTCGTAACAAGATCATCTACTTCTCAACCGAGGTCATTAATGTTAAGCTTGGTTTGGACAACTTAAATGAAGATGATTATCACACCATGATAAAATAGAGGCCAGATTATGGGATGATCATACAAGAGATGGAACAACGAGGTTCACAGTGGGTTTACTCGGTCGTCAACCCAGATCCACCATTACATTTGATATTAAGTTGTCTCAACTGCTATATTCAAGCTTGGTGCAAGTTCATCAGAGAAAACTTGATGCCGACGTCCCAGAATTCTGAGCTCACTAAAGAGTGGGTGGTGCTATTGTATTGCATTCTCACTAGTCGATCCATAAACGTCGGGTGAATTATCCACGATAATATCAGTGCATATCGTAAGGGTTCCACCACTGCTAGCCATATCTACCTCATCCTCATCACGCACCTATGCGCTGCAGAGAATGTCCCTATAAGCTCAACTGATGAGCATTAGACCCAGCAAAAGGTTTAGATGCCGACATCCCAGAATTTTGAGCTCACTAAAGAGCGGGTGGTGCTACTGTATTTTATTATTGCTGGTCGATCCATAAACGTCAGATGAATTATCCATGATAATATCAGTGCATATCGTAAGGGTTCCACCACTGCTGGCCATATCTACCTCATCCTCATCATGGACCTATGCGCTGCAGAGAATGTCCCTATGAGCTCAACTGACGAGCGTTAGATCCAGCAAAAGGTTTATGGCTCCTCAAATATTTCAAGAATAGCTAACTGGTCATATGACATCACTAGAAACAATGGATTGAGATTCATTGAGCATGATGCTAATGCTGAGATTCCTCCTCAACTAATGTCGTTTCCTCATATCCAGCACATCATAGAGGTATTATGACGGGTGCACAAGGTAATGTAGCACAAACAAAAAGAGATCGAGCCAAGGCTCGCCAAAAACAGCGATATGAAAACCAATCAACTATGTCACCCAATCAAGGCGCCTCTTCATCATCTGTCGTGCCACCTCGCTCTTACTCAATTAACGATGTGGGGTAGATGTTGGAAAATCTCACAATCAAACAAGGCCAAATGTTTGCTAATCTGGATGCTCAACAAACCAAGTTTGAATACAATGTAAGACAAAGGTTGAAAAATATTTCTGATCAACAAACACAGTTATCACGATAACAGAGCTGCATCGAACATTGGTTGAGGAATATCCAAAATGATTAACTAGAGCAGACAATCTTCTTTGCATGATATATGAGAGCATTAGATGCTTATCATGACCATTTGGGTCTAGTATTACCCATCTTCCTATAACACCTATTGAGGCCATAGCACCCTCCACAAGAGGGTGAGGACAACGATCAGCCTGACAGTTCATGAGTTATGCTATTTTTTACCTATTTTTTAGTTTATTGTATGCATTAAAGACAATATAAGTTTAGGAGTGATTTTAGCTTACCTTATGAATTCGCTATATTTTGTGCTTTATTTTGATTATGCAATCTGAAATTTTAGTTGAAGTGTCTATTATTTAAATTTTGAATAAATTCATGTTTTACCTCCTAGAAAAATTCTTTAGTTGTGTCAGTGAAGCTTAATGAAATATATAATATATTTATATAAAATAATTTTATTTATATAAGTTCGCCTCGTTAAACTCTACTCATTAAGCTCGTTGAACCGGATCGACTTGGCTCGTGGCTCTCGAACTGGCTCGGATTGAAAAATTTTTGGGATCAACTTATTAAACTTGACTCGTTAGGCTCGACAAGCTAATTAGGCTCGGCTCGTTAAACTCAACAAGGTCAGCTCGGCTTGTTTCATTTAACATCTCTAAATTATCATTAGATTAAGCCACGAAAGGATATAATACAAATTTAGTTAACGGACTTAAACTATCTAATATAATATGAGCTGGGTCTAATGTGTAGAATCTAGAATTCAAGATATAGAGGTTGGTCATTAATTATTCCTGGGTCATTTGTTCTTTAGGTTACACGGTTTATAGGGTTCTAATAAATATAGGCCAATTCATTTTTCTTAATAACTTGTTGTAAATAAATATTTTTAGAATTATATTTTTAAAGAATTATAGAATGAAGAATCTGATAGACAAGGGGATGCAGGAGGACTTTATCATATAAGAGCCTAAGACAAGACTAATAAGGTGTAAAAATATAATCTTAATCAACTATATTCATTTATAAATCCAATTATTTGATTATTATATATATAAGATATGAACTAATGGTATTAGGTATATCGGTATTGACTTAGACAATGTGGTAAAAAAATTATTCAAAGATAATGATACTCTTTTTAATTTAATGATTTGATTGTTGGGACAATTAATTCAAAATCAATGAACTATATTTTTAGAAAATATCTATATAATAGTTAGTTTGAAGTTAATTATTAAATTTCGGGTACATTATATTTGAGATGTATATTGTAATTTTTATAATATAAAGTTTTGGGTGTTATTTATTTATGAATTTAATGGGAGTGGAATAGGTCAAATTAATAAATATTTACTTTCAATAATTATAGAATGATTAGGAGTCCGAGATATTACTGAAGCTGATTCGGCAAACCTTTTTCGCCCTCCTCAATCCACCTTCTTAGCTTACCTCTCCGTCCTTCCTTCCCTGCTATTATTCAGGAAGAGTGACACAAGGAAACCTCTTCCTATTTCCTTCTTTTTGCCAATTTCACGCTTCCATTACTTGCTTCTTCCCCACTCTAACCTGGGTTTCTTCTTGGTTTTTTTTTTTTTTTTGTTTTGTGATTAAATATTTGTGTTTTCTTGATTGGTGTTGCAGCTGCCAACTTCGCGATTCCAAGAGGTGAATAGCGATCGGCAATTGCTTCGCGGATCATTATCTCGAAGAAATTCGCTTTTAGGTTTTGCACTCGGAGGTAATTTTCTTTTAGTTTTTTTTTTTTTTTTTTTTTGGTTGAGAATTTGTTGCCGACTGAGTTGACTGAAATTCTGGCGTAGATCGATTGTTTTATTTTAATTATCAGGTTAAGAGGATAGAAATTGATGGCTATGATGATGATCGTGTTCTTATTTTTTTGTTTCTGCTGCTTATATTATTTATTGAGTTCTGAGCGCGTGATTCTACTTCATGAGCGAGTTAGTATTTACCAGTTGTGCTTACAAAACGGCTTACTTATTCTTGTTTAGGGTTCTGGAAAGTTGCTTTAAATTTATCAACAAAAATGTTTGAAATTTAGGAAAGTTATGTCAAGTTCCAATGCCATTGCTTTTATTTTGTTCCAGAGAAGATTGGGCATGCTGGATAGGGATTCCTCAAGGGCTTAAGTGTTTTAATCAGTTACTTGAATAAAAGGATGTAGATTATGGAACTGATTTATTTTGTTCATTTATATTCTATAACTGATCAACATTAGTATTTGTTGACCGGCTTTTTGTGACTGTCAAGTAAAATCATTCGGCAAAGAACTTATGAACTAATAATGAATATGATCATCTTATTTCCTCAGCTATTTTATGTATAAGTCCTTTTGGACTTCATTGTAAATGGCGGATCTCAAAGAACGATTGCTTCCTCCTAGACCTGCATCTGCCATTAACCTTAGGGAGTCATCTCATCGGCCATCAGCCACTGGAAGACAGACTTTTCAAGGCGTGGATGCTCCGGGATTGAAGAAACGAGGCCCAGGGCTTAGATCTTGGATTCGGGTTGACCTTTCTGGGAACTCTCAAATCATTGAGGTTGATAAGTTCACCATGATGCGACGTTGTGATCTTCCTGCTCGTGATCTTCGTCTGCTTGATCCTCTTTTTGTTTATCCATCTACAATACTTGGTAGAGAGAAGGCTATAGTCGTTAATTTGGAGCAAATTCGATGCATTATCACTGCAGATGAGGTTCTATTATTGAATTCACTTGATAGTTATGTTCTGCAATATGTAGTAGAACTCCAACGCCGACTAACAGGTAATGGGACTGGGGAGGTTTGGCAATCTCAAAGTCTAGACTTGAACAGGAGGAGTGGAAATAGACACTTGGAGAGTGCGTTTGGTAGCACATCACCTGATTATTTACCCTTTGAGTTTAGGGCTCTAGAAGTTGCTCTTGAAGCTGCTTGTACGTTTCTCGATTCTCAGGTATGAATATTCTATTGTCTCACCGTAATTATCCTTATCTTAAATTAATAGTAGTTATTCCTTTAGAGTTCTGAACATCATCTTAGTACTCCATGTTTTCAATTTTTTTGTCTGGTGAACAAAAATGTTGTTATATAGTAGTCTAAAATTTTGGGTTGGAGTAACTGAGGCATTGTCGAAGGTTCTACTGCCATCAATTTTAGTACTAAGTAGACTGAGCAGTTGCTAGTTTGGCTGTGACTAATTGCTGGCAAGTAAAATTATCTTTTATTTTCCTCACTTCATCTGACCAAGTTTGAAAGATACCATGATATTTCACGTTTTAAAATTTCAAGTTTGGCGACAAGAACGTTGTTTCAAAGTGATTTTTGTTTCTGGTTGAAATAGCTGAGAAAATTGCAGTAGGTCATTCTGTTATTGTTATTATAGTGCAACAGTCAAGTGAGCAGTTGGCAAAGTTGGCTGTGGATGATTGACTGTAAATAAACTTGTCTTTTTATCTTCCCCACTTGTTTAAGGGTCTAGTAATGTACATGTGAAGTAAAGCTATCTTACATTGTTTTCTATACTGGATTCTGAATGATTTAGTTTTTGCTGTAGTAATAACTAAATTTTTTTCAACTAACCAAAGGCAGCAGAATTAGAAATAGAAGCATATCCACTGTTAGATGAACTCACATCAAAGATCAGTACATTAAATCTGGAACGCGCACGACGACTGAAAAGCAGACTTGTTGCCTTGACTCGGAGAGTTCAGAAGGTATAAAGAATAAATACATTTGTTTTCTATTTTGCAACTAGAAAATCATTGATGTTAATAACCACATCTCTCTTTCTTCTCTTTGGAGCTTCTTGTTCGCAGGTTAGGGATGAAATAGAGCAACTCATGGATGATGATGGTGACATGGCTGAAATGTATCTCACAGAGAAGAAAAGGCGGATGGAGGCTTCCTTTTATGGTGATCAGTCTTTGATGACATACAGATCAAACGAAGGAGCCTCAGCCTCTGCTCCGGTTTCACCTGTATCCTCCCCTCCCGAAGCACGAAAGCTCGAGAAAAGCTTGAGTATTGCTAGAAGTCGACATGAGAGCATGAGGAGTTCAGAAAGTGCTACCGACAGCATAGAAGAGCTCGAGATGTTGCTTGAAGCATATTTTGTCGTCATTGATAGCACCTTAAATAAGTTGACATCAGTATGTGGAATTATAACTTCTAATTTTTCTCTACTTCTCTTGGGTTGGACAAATCAGTAGCTTATTCACTTCTTGTGTTTCAGTTGAAAGAGTACATCGACGACACAGAAGATTTCATCAACATTCAGCTGGTATGCTATTCTCTTAGTTTCTTATATCCTTCTTTCTTGATTTCTACACAATAAGGATTGCTTTTTTATAGTAGAATGTCTAAACCAGTGTCCTTTTACAGTCACTTGAGGACTTCTAAGTTTTGATGAGTTGTGGAATTGTATTAAACTGGATAGCAAATAGAATGAAAATCTCTACCATTAATTTTGATTTTTCTGAACTTGTAATATCGCCAATTCACTGTTTTCTCTCGGCTTGGGTTGCCACAAATCCTGGGTTTATCTATTTATCCTGATAGAACGTAGAAATTGTGCAAACAATATCAGTAGCGATGTCTTTGAACTGTCGAGGATAGCAGCAAACTGTTTTGTTTGTTTGTTTTTTGTCCATTTCAGGATAATGTGAGAAATCAGCTGATACAATTTGAGCTACTACTCACAACGGCAACATTCGTGGTTGCAATCTTCGGGGTGGTTGCTGGGATCTTCGGTATGAACTTTTCAATACCACTTTTTGACGATGAAGGTGCGTTTAAGTGGGTTCTTGTAATCACAGGAGTAAGTGGTGTATGCATTTTTCTTGGATTCCTTTGGTTTTTCAAATATAGAAGACTCATGCCATTGTAGGTGGATAGGAAGTAGATAACTGGGTTTGTGGGAGACTAGGTCTACTATCTGATTTTCAGGTCAATTAATTATAGGAATTGAAAATATATCCATTCAAATTTAATCAAAATGAGAGGTGCATTATAAGTATTTGACTATGTTTTAGGATTCTTATTTTTTACAAGTAATGTTGATGCTGTTAAATTTACATCTTTTTGATTGTTTATTTACTGTCATATAATAAATCATTTACATCAATTTCTTCAACCTACTGGGATGCTCCCACTCTCAAGCTTGGTGGGACTAGGCCACCCAACCTCTGCTCTGGGGGGTTCAATGAGTTTGATGAGCCGGTTCATGAGCCGATCAAGCTTGATCTTAACCAAAATATTTTACATCCAACTTGAATAAGCTAGCTTAATTTGGCTTGAGCCGGTAGTTTGGTGAGTCAAGAGTTTTTGAGTTTAACAATGGTGGACTCGAACTTGCTCAATCAAACTTGCGTCCAAAGTTTCTTATTTCATCTCCTTTGTTTGACACCTCTACTCATAAATAAAAGCTTCCGAACTGTCTGGCAAAAGTTTTTCTTCTCCTTACAATTACTCTCCCTTTACACTCAACTATTTGAGAGGAGGTTTATTAATTTATGAGAATCCTCTGTTTGTTATTCATTAAGTTTTTGTAATTTAACGGTCGGAACATATCCTTGTTTTTTAGTTTAATTTTCTCTCTCTAATTAATTGCATTGACTTGGCAATGTTATATTAAAAAAGTATACAGAAAAGAATATGATAGAGATAGAAAGAACCTTTGCCTTCATGGGTGGCTTGACAGAAAGGTTCATTGCGACAAGTGGCAATAATGTAATAATACAATGAAAATGACATCTTTATTTAAGTAAACATATTTTCAAATTATAAAATTATAAATCAAATTAATTATTCCAAATCTTACCTTAGAGTTCACTTGTCACCTTTCTATCCTTGTAAATGCTAACATGACCATACCAACCATGTGCTTGGAAATCATTTCGTCATCTTATTTACCACAACATTAGACATTCTAAACATATGTTATATCTTCCGTAGAGATAATATTCAAGACGTAAGAATTACTAAAAGATATTCTTTGTTTGTAACTGCTTTGAGGCGAAATGGTAAGCCTCTGCAAACTTCTGAGACCGAGATCGAGATGTTTTTGGTTTATTTAGAGTGATCGGCTTTTTCTTAGCAAAATAATACCCGGAACTTTTTTAATTAGATCCTGCTTTTGGAAACCAAACTCAACCCAAACTGATTTTTTTTTTGGCTTTGTTTGTTACGATTCCGTTTCACTTTTAGATATTTCAGTTCTAACTCAGTTGAAGGTGGTTCAGTCTTCATTTGGGCCGATTATCGTCAGTTTGGTTCAATTTTTTTTAAAATTTTAAATATAAAATTCAAAAAAATAATATAATATTAGTTCTATTTGTTCTGACCAATTTTCGAAAGCTTGGTTTAATTTATTCATATTACTAAGCTCAATGTACATTTTATTTTAAAAAAATCAAGGTTCAAGTTAAACAAACTATAAAGTTCAAGATTTATTTTGCTTAAAAAAATTATGCATTTACGTTGAAAGAATCCCTAAATTTTAGGATTTAATTTTTACTTTACTTAAAAAATAGATTATTGCCATTCACCTCTCCTAGTGTCAAATAGTTGACATTTTTAACTTCGCTTGTTAATAATTAGCAAAATAAATTAATAACATTTATGGATAAACTTTCACAGCTTAGCATGATGTTAGATAATTATATAACGAGCTATGTTATATTTATTTTTTAATGTGACACTCTAATCGGTGCAATGAGTAACTTATTTGTAATTTATCATTTTAATTACAACAATAAAATGTCACGTCTAGATATAAGAATTAAAAAATAAAAATAATAGATAAATATAACACTACACATAATATACTCCATAATATATGTTGGGTTTTCTAGTGAGCAGAGTGGTGCCTGAAAAAGTCAGATTGTCAAGCCTAACATCCTTGGAGGTGGAGTTGGGGTGGGCAGTGGATTGGTCTGGGTTCCAAAAGTCTGGTCGGGCGTGAGGGTTTCGGACCTATCGGGGTGGGGAAAATAATGGGTTATGCAGACCACACATGAGCCTAACAAACTAGCTCATGACAATGGGCTCGACTTGTCAAGCCGAATCCAGAATAAGCCCACTAACTAAGCTCGGTTCGTCTACCTAAACGGGGCCAGATCTGCCCAATTACAGTGGTAGTTCAAACGGTGGGTTGGCTAGTCTAAAACATGGCCCTCCCGGAGTTGTCATATTCAATCTGAACCATTGAAGGTAGGATAAACTTTTCAGGAGAAAAAGGAGAGATCTAATCTGAGCCGTGCAAGCCACAACAGCCCAGATGATCAAATCCATCTTCTTCCTCATCTCCAATCAGGTTGCCAGATCATACACATGGGAGACAGGGAGAGGGTATATATATATATTATTGACACGAGCTGGGTAAAGACAAGTTCCTGGACACTGTAACTGTAATTGATCGTGTGCTGCTAGACTAGTTTTATTAAACAAAAAATATATGTAGGGATTAACAAATTCTTGGTCATTAAATAGGGATGAATTAAATGGATTATTCTTTATTTTTATTGGATTACTCATTTCAAGTTTCATAAAAATGGCGTCCTGGACCACTGCCAATCTTGTCTGGGCCCTAAAAATTATTGCAGATTTCAAATTTTTAGGCTAAAAAGTGAAGAAAACAGTTTTGATGGTCTTCTCGCTCCTCCAGTAAGAGAGAGTAGCTCAGCTGCTGCAGTGTTATCCAAAACGACCAACCAAACCTAACTATTAAGAAATTGATGAGATGAGAACTATGGCCACTTCCTCCAATCTCATCTTCCCCCTCTTCCTCGTCTTCGCCGCTGCAACTCTTTTTCCGATTCCGGTCACCGGTACTGACCACATTGTCGGCGCTAACCGTGGCTGGAATCCCGGCATCAACTACACTCTCTGGGCAAATAACCATACCTTCTACGTTGGAGACCTTATATGTAAACTCTCTCTCTCTCTCTCTCTCTCTCTCTCTCTCTCTCTCTCTCTCTCTCT
>CM039525.1:12115277-12266380 GCA_022433055.1 Begonia peltatifolia | reverse complement strand
TCTCTCTCTCTCTCTCTCTCTCTCTCTCTCTCTCTCTCTCTCTCTCTTTATATAGCAATGAAGCTGCTTTTTTTCATTTGGGTATTTCAAAATCAAGATTGAAAACCGACCCACTTCCTTTTTCTCATCTGTAAATGATCTACTAGATCTGAACTGGCTCTTTTTCCAAACATGTAAGCTCATTCTCTCTCTTTTTCAGCAAAGAAGCAATTCTTTCTGTTGTTTGTCTAATGAACCTAGATAAGAATATGACCCATTTCCATTTCTCTTTTTTTTTTGCTAAGATCCGAACTGCGGTTCCCACTGTCTCTGTCTACATACATGTATATATTTTTGGGAACCGAAAAAATGGCAACTTTTACGTATATGCCATATTGTTCATATGTTAAAGCGTTAAATCTTTGTTTCAGCATTTGGTTACTAGAAAATCAAGAGCAAAGATCGACCCATTTCATTTTCTTTGATCATATACCAAGATCTGAGCTGGGTTTCTCTGATTTGCAGCATTTAGGTACCAGAAGAGTCAATACAATGTTTTTGAGGTGAACCGAACAGGGTATGACAACTGTACTACAGAAGGGGCAGTAGGAAACTGGAGTAGTGGGAAAGACTTCATTCCGCTGGACAAAGCAAAGAGATACTACTTCATTTGTGGTAATGGGCAGTGCTTTAATGGCATGAAAGTCTCTGTTCTTGTCCATCCTCTTCCGCCCCCTCCGTCATCTTCTCACTCTGCCAGCGTTCATGGCTCCTCCTCCTCTTCCCGCATTGCTACGCCGCGAAAATTGAAGGCGCTACTGGTTTTGATGGCTGTGATTTGGTTTGGATCGGAATGGATTTGGTAGGTGTTTGTTGAGGAGGATTGAGTTTTTTTTAATTGTGGTGGATGGCGTGCCTTGTTGCATCTTTTGAGTTGGGAGGAAGGTAACTGTTGTTTTGGTTTTTTCAATTCTTTTGTAGCTCTTACCTGCACTTGCTCATCAATCTTGTCTTATGTTGTGTTTATTGTAAGACTTTTTAAGTGACATTTGATCATCTTTCTGACAAATCCATAGATAAGTTGCAGTATTAGCTCCTTCACTAATGATTTTGTAAGTCTGAAAATCGAGCAAAACTGTAGCGTTTGGTCTGATTTGATCAGGTTTTTGAATCTGTGTAAACCAGATCGGTTTAAGGAGAACCGTCAATGCTCTTTTCCAATTGTTGATATAAAAAATTGTTAGAACCAAAGCGAATCGTAGACTCAATAATTTGTTTGTCTGAATCCGACACAGTTCAAATTTGAGTCCACGACAACTTGGTTTAAAGTTCAAACAATCTTCAACTTATATATTTTTTTTTTAAATTTAAACCTTACTCTATTAGTTTTATTTAAACAAAACTTTAAACTATTAACCCTAACGATTCAAATTTTAAATTATAAAAAAACTTAACAAATTATACTATGGCGATCGTCCGATCATCGACTGTTCTCCAAAACATACGGTCGTTGTTAAACGACTGTCCGTTTTCCAAACGTAACACATGGCGTGTAACTTGTCTGAACAAAGGGGTTGAGACCCCCCGAGTCACATGCACCGCACGTGACACAAGAACGATCGGTTGGTTTTCGGACATATGCCAGATGCAGTAACGGTGTTCGACTGAACCTAATTATTTCTTCACAACACACGACAACTCCTAATATCTGAAAGAAAGTCAGAGTCAACATAAAACTATCACATCACAACACTTCAATATTTGTGTTGAAAAAATAATAAAAATTGTTATAACAATAATAAAAATTCCAAGGTTATAAAACGTAGAGAGTATTAATTAGAATAACTCCCAATAAATACTGTAATGAACAATCTTCTAGACATAATAACATTTCCAAATAAGTTCCCAGTAAAGGTTAGAGGAGTCACAAAAGGTGTCACTTAAAATCTAGGCTCCTAGCAGAACTTCCTTACGCAGTACAATTATACAGCTAAATAAGCAATACGAGAAACAATAACAAATGTGTTTCGACACAATTGTCCTTCAACGTTTGCCAAAATCACTTTCATGAGTCTGTGCACCCTGACTCCACGTCGGTGACGACAACAGGATGTATGTTATCATCGCCATCAATACTAACGACTATGAGTAACTGGCCTGAGCAAGAGCTCTTCAGATGACAATCATCCAATAGATAATAGGTCTGTCACGCTGCAGCAAACATGTCTTGCAAGAAGCCATACACATATACATTTTTTGAAATATTCATGACTCATTCTGGCGAGAGCCAATCAGGTAACCATGTATTTTCACTGTGCTATCCAAATTTGATCTAAATATCTCTGCTACGTATGAATGCAATAGCTCGAATTATTCGTCTTCCCTTCTGTCATTAAATTTTCAAGCATTAGTGCTTGTTCTTCTAGTAAGACTGGATGTAATGTTCACATTCAAATCATTCCTCACCATCTCAATAATAGAAGGAATTTATCATGTATGTTGACTTTTGAACCTATCCAAATAATTGTTTGCCACTTATTTTGCAAAAACAAGACGATTCTCAATTTTCTTTACACAGGTGTGAGAATTGGTGTAACTATTTATTTAGAATGTGAGCTTATTTTGCATAATCGAAGCATGCAGTCGCCATTCACATTCATCTTTACACATTGCTATGAGGCATCAAATTTCACTTTTAATGAATTTGATGTCATGTTCATTATTTAAAGCATATTCGATTATTTTTTTCTTTAAGGACCTGCAGCGAACTATATTTTTTATCCAAAAAAACACTCATATAAATTTCTTCCCTTACCGGTATGTTTTCTGCCTCGTCATCTTCCGACGTGACTGGTCTTTGAAGCTCATCGTGTGACGACCCGAGAGGGGGTTGCACACAATCTCACATCGCTTGGGGAGAAGATGGAAATGTTCCGTAAGTAAAGGATTACTCCTAAGATAGTAAGACACATTTTGGAGCACATTTGCATTGGATCCCATCAGAACTCCGAAGTTAAGAGCGTTCTGGCGAGAGCAGTACTAAGTTGGATGACCACTTGGGAAGTCCTCGTTGAAAATAAATTTGTAAAGGTTGATGTTCACCTAAAGCAGATAATATCTTAATGGGAGAAAGAATTTCCTTACAAATGGCATCAGAACCTGTACCCAATTGAAAATGTAACCGACAAGGACGTCGGACCCCTAAAAGTTTGGGTGATTGTAACGACCCGAGAGAGGTCGAGCACAATCTCACATTGCTTAGGGGGATGATAAAAATGTTCCATAAGTAAAGGGTTCCTCCTAAGATAGTAAGACACATTTTGGGAGCACAGTTGCACTAGATCTCATCAGAACTCTAAAGTTAAAAGTGCTCCGGTGAGAGTAGTACCAAGTTGACCACTTGAGAAGTCCTCGTTAAAAATGAATCCGTGAAGACCAATGTTCACCCAAAGCGGACAATATCTTACTGGGAGGAAAGAGTTCGTTACACATCGTCTAGAGTTGGCAAGGTTGAACGCACTTCTATTTCTCCATCACTTCTAAGTGATCGAATGCTCGAAAATCACCATATCTGGTCGTGTCGTCCAAATACTAGTCCATGTTGGCAGCTTGAATTGTAGCCTCGTCGACATCAACAAATTTAGATGACTAAGAATCCATCGATGTCGCTACTAAAGACAAAAAGAAAATGTCGCTAGTAATACGATGTCGCTAAAGGTTTCAGAATTTTCGAAATATGTGATTTCAACATTAAAGATCATTTCCTTATATATTATAAGATAATAGACGGCAGTTGTCACTAGAACGGCAGTCCGTTCTCCCAAATAGTCCGGCCCGTGACTCAATATTTGTCACGGGCCAGACACTGTATAGGAGAAGGGATGACCATTGTCACCAGAACGGTCGTCCGTTCTGCCAAATAGTGTCTGGTCCGAAACAAATATTGAGTCATGGGCCGAACACTGTTTGGGAGAACGGACGACCGTTCTAGTGGCAACGGTCATCCGTTCTCCTATACAATGTTCAGCCTGTAACAATTAGTGACAATTGTAACACCCGAAATTTTTGTACATTTTGTCCCAATAATATTCGATTAATTGTTTTAAAACGATAGATGGAAACAACAAAGGAAGAATGAGAATTAGTAAAGGAGAAAAGGAAAATTAAATAAGTGAAAAGAAGAAATGAAAAGAGTGGGAAATGTTGGAAATAAGAAATGGGGTCAATTTTGGTAAAATTAAAAGTTATGTGAAAATTGAGTAAATAAACTAAAGTTAAACTTTATTAATTAAAGTTTATAAAACTCAAAACCTTCCTTTTGTCTTCCATGATTTCTCCTCCGGTCATTCTTTCTTCTTGAAGCTTTTCTCCAGCCAAGACTACTCTCATTTCAAATGATTAAGTTAAGGTTTATAATAGGTTTGAGTTTTCATGCAAAAATAAATGTTTTAGTGATTTTGTGAAGAGTATTTAAGCATGAGTGTTGAATCTCCAAAAATTCAGAGTTAGGGTTTAGTTTTCTTCCTTCTTTTGATGATTCTAATTTAGTTAAGGGTATGCAAAGGTTTAGGATGAATTAGAATGGAAGTCTATGCATGATAGAAGAGAAACTTTGAGGTGTATTTATGATTAAAAAAGGAAAAACAGAACATCATCTGTTCTTGGGCTATCTGGCCGAATTTTATGTCTTCTTTAGATAAATGGATCATTCCACTAAATATGTGATGTCCTAAGGTTTTTGAAACATCTTGTATCATTGAAAATGATTAAGTATTAAAGAAGTTAGGAGTATTTGAAGTTCACCCAAATTCTGCATTTTCGGTTAAGGTTACTAGTATAAAATGTCGATCGGCATGCATAGTGTCGACCGAACTTGGTAAATGTTAGCCGCAAGGGTCGACCTATGAAGACAAAACAGAACTAATTGTCGACCTGTGTGTGAAGGTGTCTACCGGTTAGTGTAAAAATGGTAAAAGTATCGATTGCGAGGTTCGACCGGAGCGGACAAAGAGGATCAATGATGTGAATCCCACATCAGTTAGGGTGGGAGGTCTTGGGTGGTATATATATGGGTTCGCAAACCTCCCCCCTTGAGCTAGCTTTTGAGGTGGAGTTAGGCGAGTTCATATCATATGGTATCAGAGCCATCCCCACTCTGGTCACCTATGGGTTCGTCAGAACGCCGACTGAAGCAGTCGAGTCTTAAGGGAGTGGGAATGATGTGAATCCCACATCGGTTAGGTGGAGTGGTCTTGGGTGATATATATATTGGTTCGCAAACCTCCCCCCTTGAGCTAGCTTTTGAGGTGGAGTTAGGCGGGTTCATATCAATCAAGATGTTAACCGATGCAAACAAAAGCTAACGAGGTGTTGGCCTATGCAAACAGGTGTCGACCCTTATTTGTGCAGAACGGGTTAAGTGTCGACCGAAGATTTCAGGAGTCAATCGGGAGCCTTTTTATTGTTTTAAAACTTGAAATGTTTTTAGTACGAGTCATTTGTTTAAATCAACGAACTGGGTTCGGATAACTGGGGACGCTAGATTGTAAGTATAATGTGTTAATGGTTTTAATGTACTTGTATTAGGTTCCAAAACTTCGAGGAAGGGTGATCAAGATTGCTCGACTGCTATAGACCGAAGTAAGTTCATATTGTATGCTTCCGATCCGCCTACATCACAAAGGTACTAGGTTTTGTGCTTTTATGGGGTAGGTTAAGGATAGTTAAGTTTATTTTGTAGACGTTTAGATCAAGTGTAATGCTTTATTGAAATGTCTTGAGAATATTGTCTACGTTATGCATTGATGAATTGTTTTCTATGTTTTTTATAAGTTTAAGCATTATGAATTGTTCAGGCATCACGTTCTTTAAAAAATGGCATGAAAACGAATTTGTGCACATGTCTTATAAAAAAATGAACTAATGAAAAGAAATGAATACATGTAATCCCGGTCATGTTGGGGTCAGGTTCAAATATGGTTGTTCCGTAGGTGGAGCAAGTTTTCCCCTCAATAGATGGAGAATGTTGTCTAACCGCTTAATGTGTCTTCTCTATCTGGTGAGAGTAAACCCCCGCTGACATCCCGTTATGTAACGAAATGAAATGAAATGACTGCATGTTTTATGAACTGCATATGCACGGCATGCATTTACATTTACGTGGACTTACTGAGCTTTAGCCTCATTAGTTAAACTTTGACGATGTAGGTGAAGAATTAGCAGGTGAGGACTCCGAACCCCAAGTTGATTAATATGTGCAGTTGGAGGAACGAGCTCGTGGGGTGTGTTCGCAGCAATCAGGCGACCTTTTGACCCATGAGTGTTGTCATACCCCCAAATTCGCACCTTTAATTTTCGCCTTCTCGGTAGGATGTGCGGCGCCAAGTCCCCGACTTGACCAGCTTTCCTCATTTGGTGCTTGCGAAATAACTTGTACAAAAAGACACAAATGTTTACGGGAGCAAAACCTCCTAACCTTCTTTCTATTCCAAATACAAAGACTAGTACACTCACTCCAGCCACACCACAATAGATTAAGTAACTCCTTTATCGGATACCTTTATTTTGGTGTCTCATGAGGTTAATATACACAAAATGGTCCAGCCATATCATTAAAATCGGCCATCAATGCACAAATGCCTTAATGCCAGCTTGAATGCTTAGCTGCGCGCCGCGTGCGTGCTTGCCGCGCACCGCGTGCGTGTCTCGCGCGCCGCGTGGTCTGTCCCGCGTGCGCGCCCTGCTCGTGTCTAGTGCGTTCTGCTCACGCGCCCAGACACAGTGTCGCCATGCCGTGGCTCGACCTGGTGCCATGCACCGTGTGCAATCCGTGTGCTGTCTGTGTGTAACGCCAGCGTCCCTTTTACTGCATACCGCGTGAAACTGCCGTGCGCCTACTCCGCACCACGTATAACGCCCGCACGCGCCTACTGTAAACTGTGTATAACACCCGTGCGCGCCTGCTGCAAACTGCGTGCCGCGTCAGCTAGCCGTTGGGTAATGCCCCGCACGCTGCCACCTGCCTCATAACTCCAACATCTTGCTGGTGCGTAACGCCCCGGTTGCGCGCACCGCGTGCACCAGCCGAGTGTCACGTGTAACCCCCGTGTGCGTGTAACTGCCGCACATTAAATGTCTCGCCCAACACTTGGCCATTTCAGTATTTTCTCGCATGACTGCACGGATCCATCCTCCAGCACATGTCTGCCTCATGGGTTGCGCACCTTGTGCGACTTAGTGGGTCGCGCGCCCAACTGATGTGTGCCTATCGTGGGCCGAGCGCCTTCGGCTGTCGCGCGCCTGCATGGGCTGCGCCCCTCTTGCTAACGCACACCCGAGGAGTAGCTCGGCTTCTCCTCTCCTTTGGGCCCCTGGCCCTTGCCTTCATGCACCATGGAAAATGGGGCATGACAATCCACCACCACCAAATGAAGTCGACGGCCTCGTCGACACCCAAGCTAGGTAATCGGTGATCTGCCCCTCGAATTGCCATAGGTTGATATCTTTCTCTCATGTGGCCTGCTCTTCATTCTCCCATTGCACTAAGAATTCCCGCCGCTCATCTTTCTTGCTGCCATTCATGGTCCGGTGGTCAAGAATTTTTGCTATTTTCCTAGCAAACTCCACCCGCACCCCGAGCAGTGCCCTCTGCACTTGTGGCCGACCTCCCTGATGATAAGGTTTAAGAAAACTTACATGGAAGGTCGGATGTAGTCTAAGCCTCTTGGGGAGTGCAATCGGTAGGCAACCGACCCAACCCGCTTAGTGACCACGAATGGCCCCTCGTACTTTGGAAGTAGCCCCTTGTGGAACCGTCGGTCCGTGACCTTCTTACATAGTTGTGGAGTTAGCTTTAAGAAAACCATGTTTCCCTCTTTAAACTCCAACATACTCCTCTTCGTATCGGCATATTTTCTCATTCGGTGTTTAGTCTTGGGAAGGCTGTATCAGGCCTGCTCGAGCAGCTCCTTTCGGTCCAACGCAAAGTGATATGTCACTAGGCAAGAACCCCGTCCTTCCTCTTGTTGCGCCATGTCCAGTGGTGTGCTAGGCTAAAAGCCTAGCGTTAGCTCTGCCGGGCTCATCTCGGTCGATGAGGACTTGTGAAGATTGTAGGAGAATTGGGCCGACTCAAGTAGTTCGAGCAATTCCGTTGTGTCGCCGATATATAGTGCCGCAAGTACTCCTCGAGCAATGCGTTGATGCGCTCCGTCTGGCCATCTGTTTGAGGATGGTTTGCGGTGGAGAATTTGAGCTCTGTCACCAAATGTTTGAACAAGGCCGTTAAAAATTTGCCCGTGAATCTCGAATTCCGGTCGCTTATGATCTCACAGGGGAGGCCAAAATATTTCACCACGCCTTTGAGAAAGTTCTCGGTCATCTTGTGTACTAAACACCCCTTTGGAACTCCTATGAATACTACATATTTCGAGAGCCGATCTACCACGACCATAATTGTGCCCATCCTCCCGATAGACAGTAGGCCCGTGATAAAAGTCCATAGAAACCGAGTGTCATGGCTTCTCTGGAATGGGGAGAGGTTGAATAAGCCCCGTTTGCTTCTTTCTCTCCATCTTGTCCTCTTGGCAAATGAGACAAGTCTTGACGTGCAACTCCACATATTCCTTCATTTTGGGCCATATGTAGCTACGGCTCAAAAGTGCCACTATGCGCTCCACGCCTGGATGGCCCGCCCACCGAGTGTCATGGGTCTCCCTCAAGATCTGCTAGCGCATCCCGCCTACACTTGGAACAAATATACGGTTGCCTCGGCCTCTCAACAGGCCGTTTTCAAGCCAATATCTCCGAATCAAGCCCTCCTCGACTTGCTTTTTCATCCGGATATAGTCTTGATCGTCTTTTGTCGCTGCTCTAATCTCTCCCAAAAAGTTAAAACGTACCTTGATTAGCGCCACTATTATCTCCTCACATGTCTTCCAGCTAAATGCATCGGCCACCCTATTCTCGATGCCTAGCTTGTGCATCCATGTGAAGTCGTACTCGGCCAAGAACTCCTGCCACCTTGCTTGCTTTGGCGACAGCTTCTTTTGAGTACGGAAGTATGTATTGGCCACGTTGTCCGTCACGACCACAAATCGAGTCCCCAAGAAATAGTGCCTCCATGTCATAAGGCATTGAATCGACCCTATTGTGTAAGAACCCCGCCAATTGCTCGATCCGAAGCATCTGTATGCACCTCAAATGATGCTACAAAATTCGGCAACTTTAGTACAGGCTCGGAGGAAACCGCCTCCTTTAGCTGCACGAAAGCTTCTTGGCATGCATCCGTTTATTGTCAAGCTTGTTCCTTCCACAATAAGTCCGTCAATGGGCTTACAATCCTTGAGTAGTCCGCAATAAACCTGCGATAGTAGTTAGCTAGACCCAAAAAAGATCGTAGCTCGGTTACCTTTGTCGGCGCAATCCATCGGTCGATTGCGGCCACTTTGTGACTATCCATGCATATCGAGCCCCGCTTGATGTAATGGCCGAGGAAGTTGATCTCCTCCATGCCAAATTCGCATTTCTCCTTCTTGACATATAAAGAGTGTTCCCGCAACCTCTCTAGCATTTCCAATAAGTGTTGTATGTACTCCTCTAGTGACTCTGAATATATGACAATATCATACAAGTACACTACTACATGATGATCCAAAAAGTCATAGAGTACCTCGTTCATCAGGTTGCAAAAGATGGCTGGTGCGTTGGTTAGCCCGAAAGGCATCACCAAAGACTTATATGACCCATAGTGTGATACCATAGCCATCTTTGCTTCATCGCCACGTGCAATGCGCACCTGCCAATAGTCCGATCGTAGCTCCAGCTTGGTGAAGTAAGATGCCTTCGCCAATCTATCGAACAAGTCACTCGCGTGAGTAATAGGATACTTATTTTTTATAGTCACCTTGTTCAATGTCAGGTAGTCGACACACATTCGTAGCGCATCATCCTTCTTGCACTGAAACAGTACCGGTGCACCATACGGTGCCTTGGATGGTTGGATGTAACCTACCTCCAACAACTCATCTAGCTGCTTTTTCAACTCCGCCAACTCGGAGGGTGCCATCCTATATGGCACCTATACCGGTGGAACCATCCCTAGTTCAAGTTCTATTTTGTGATCCACTCCCCGCCTCGGTAGTAGCTTCTTTGGCAACTCAGGTGGCATCACGTCTCGGTACTCCTCGAGCACCCGAAGAACCTCTGTTGGCACATTACTAACCTGGTCGCCTTTGACCTCCCGCAAGGTTGCCAGAAAGGTGGTCTCGCCTCTCCTTAGGCCTACCTTCACTTGCAAAGATGTTAGTAACATATTACCTCCTATTGTTTCACTCTTCACCATGCATGGTGCGTAGCCGTCTTGAATCATCAGAATGCCAAGATGCGGCAAAACCATCGTCTTGGCTTGCCGAAAGAACTCCAATCCTAGAATGAACTCAAAGTCGTCTAGGAAAACCACCATGAGTGGGCATTTCCGTCGCCACTCCCCTACACGCATCAAAGGTTGTGTCGTACCTTTGATCGGCTGTGCACCCGATTGACAACCTTGATTCTGTTTGCGTTTCGCGCCATCTCCAAGCCAAGCTCCCGTGCTTTGTTGTTCGAGATGAAATTGTTGGTTGCACCTGTATCCAACATTGCACGTACCTTCCTCCCCTGGATGGTAACCTCGACATACATGAGCCTTTTGTAAGAAGGCCCTGCCTCTTCGCTTGTGAAGGCATTGATAAGCGGAATGAGGTTCACTCGAGGCTTGTCTTCCTCGTCGGACCCCTCATCCTTGATGCGTAAGGAAGCCACCGCTCCCTTGTTCGAACAATCTCGGGCAAAGTGTGAGCCACCGCATATGAAACATCCCGACGCCTTCTTCTTTTGGGAGTGATTAAATCCCTTGGATTTAGAAGCTCCTTGGAATGGTTTCCCTTTTGCCATGCTTCCACCACTTGCCTTGCCCGTGCGCCTCTTCTCCTTGCCCTTCCTCCTCTCGGTTGGGGTCAAGGTCTTGTAGTCCACAAGAGCCTCGACAATGGAGATAGCTGCTTGCACATCCTTCACGCCATGACGCCTTAATTCCACTTGCGCCCACGGTTGAAGTCTCGTCATGAAGTTGAACAGCTTGTCGTTCTCATGCATAGTTGAAATATCGAGTAAAAGTGAGCTATATTCCCTAACATAGTCACGTACCGTGCCTGTTTGCCGTAATTTCCTCAACGCCTCCTTCGTGGTCCATTTCAAATTCTACGGTAGGAAACGGTCTTTGAGTTCACTTTCGTGCGCCTCAAAAGTGTCTATGCGTGGCTCCCGATCCTGGTTTTGTCGCCACCATAACTTTGCGTTGCCCCCCAGGTACATGCTTGTAATCATTATCTGGTTGTCCTCCTCGACAGCCGCGGCCATGAAGTATTGCTTGATGTCCCAAATGAAGTTCTCAAACTCCTTTACATTGCGGTTGCCTGTATAAGGTTTAGGTTCGGGTACCTTTTATTGCATGGTCGAAGTAGCAAACCTCCAGCTTGAGGCTCCAACCACATTCTTGCCTATCTTGGCAAGCTTCTTGTCTATGCAATCAACAATGTTCGCGACATGTTGCTGGATAGCCAATTGTCCACCCCCACCGATGCTTGGAAATCGCCAATTTCTTTCTTCATCAGCTGAAGGTCCACCATCAATGGCCTATCCTCTGATGTTACCATTGATATACCGACAAAGCTCTCCAACACATCGAGCCTTGCAAGAATAGCCTCCAAGGTTCCTTGTTCCAGAGATTCCATCTTTTTGGTTGACCGAGCTCTGATACCAGTTGTCACACCCCCAAATTCGCACCTTGAATTTTCGCCTTCTCGGTAGGATGTGCGGCGCCAAGTCCCCGACTTAACCAGACTTTCTCGTTTGGTGCTTGCGGAATAAATTGCACAAATAGACACAAGTGTTTACGGGAGCAAAATCTCCCAACCTTCTTTCTATTCCAAATACAAAGACTAAAACACTCACTCAAAGCACACCATAATATCTCAAGGAACTCCTTTATCAGATACCTTTGGCTTGGTGTCTCATGAGGTTTATATACACAAAATGGCCTAGCCATATCATTAAAATTGGCCATCAATGCGCAAATGCCTTAATGCCTCCTTGAATGCGCGCGCCTGCTGCCTGCCAGCCACGCGTCACGTGCGTGCCTGCCGCACACCGCGTGCGTGTCTCGCACACCGAGTGGTCCGTCCCGCGTGCGCGCCCTGCTCATGTCTGGTGCATTCTGCTCGCGCGCCCAAACGCGGTCTCGCCTTGCCGTTGCTCGACCTGGTGCCCCGCACCGTGTGCAATTCGTGTACTGTCTGTGTGTAACACCAGCGCCCATTTACTGCATGCCGCGTGAAACTGTCGTGCGCCTACTCTGCACCGCGTATAATGCCCGCGCGCGCTTGCTGCAAACTGCGTGTCGCGTCAGCTAGCCGTTGGGTAACGCCCCGCGCGCTGCCGCCCGCCTCATAACTCCAGCGCCTTGCTGGTGCGTAACGCCTCTGCTGCGCGCACCGCATGCGCCAGCTGAGTGTCGCGTGTGCCCAGTGTGCGTGTAACTGCCGCACACTAAATGTCTCACCCAACACTTAGCCATTTCAGCATTTTCTCGCATGACTGCACAGATCCACCCTACAGCCCATGTCTGCCTCATGGGTTGCGCACCTTGTGCGACTTAATGGGCCGCGCGCCCAACTGATGCGCGCCCATCGTGGGCCGCACGCCCGCAGGGCCGCGCCCCTCTTGCTACCGCGCACCCGAGGAGTAGCCCGACTCCTCTTATCCTAAGGGCCCTTGGCCCTTGCATTTATGCAACATGAGAAATGGGACGTGACAAGTGTTGTATCCTAACTTTTGATGTAGCCTCTAGAAGTGTTTAGATTGGTTATACAGTTAGCATTTCATGTTTTGAAATTTCTTGAACTGATTGGATGTATATCTGATTGAATGGAAAACCTTAAGTTTTATAGTCTCCCAAGTGTTTTTACTTTTAACTTTAGCTATGTATTTTTGATTTTGAATAATTAGAAAGTTTGATTGTGTCTTTCTTGAGGAAAAACAAAATAAATAAGGTAATTAGGAAGGTTAAGTTATAAGTCAAGCCTAGTGACGACGTACGGGTTGTTCTATAACGACCAGCCGACCGTTCTCGTCTCAACCGACAGTTTGTTCTAGAACGGTCAGCTAGTCTTTAGAATAGACGGCTGTTGTCTGAACACCAACCGACCCTTGTATTCCCTTATGCTAAGACAGGGGATTAATGCCCCGACAACGGTCGGCTGGGATTAAGAACAGATGGTCGTTGACGGAAAGAATGCTCGTCTGTTCTTGTATCACATGTGGTGCACGTGCCACATGTCGTGCATGGAGAGCGGACGGTGGTTGTTTAAAAATGGCGGTCTATTATGAAGAATGGACAGTGATCAAACGGCTGCTAGTGTTTGATTTATTAAGTTTTAGATACTTTAAGGTTTAAATTGTTATACTTGATAGTTTAAAGTTTTGTTTAAAATAATCAATTGTTTAGCGATTAAATTAAAAAAAAATCCCATATTTTAATGTAATTAAATTTTCTATTTTTATTTTTTGACCGACCGTGATTCAAATATGATTTCATTTCTTGAAAACGAGTGGTAGTTGATTTGTGTCTAAAATCAAAGAGAACAACCCCGCGTGGCCGCACCCACCCATAATTCTAAGCAATGTGTTGATTGTTGTTGCTTTTCAAATAAAAAATCTTCTAAATCTTAAAAATATTTTTTTAAGTAATTGCAACTAGAATTTTAGTTTGCTTGAAATTTGTAACCAAAATTTGATTTGTAAGAATTTGATTAATGCTAGGATTATTTAATAATTTATACTCTAATTTTTTCTCCTTGATAATTTTCTAAACCAAAGCTACTATGCCAGCAACTTGAGGCACAGGAATCCTCTAATCTAAGAGTTGCATGGACACACAAGCCACAGCCAAAACTACAAGAACACAGTAAAACAACCACAAGTTTAGACAATACCACAAACTTGAAAATGAACCTCTTCATAGACACATAACAAAGTTAGTTTTCTTAACAAAAATATTTTGATCATTTTCTCCATCGATTACCCTCTTATGTAACATCTCATCGTTCCTCTGACAAACTAGGGCTTCGTGTCAGTAAAAGATTACAAATTAGCCACGTCACTAACCCTTACCAAGTAACCCTTCTTTATCAAAACATATTATAATATCCTGAATTTTTTTAATAAATCTACAAAAATATTATAGATTTATGCTGAAATTTTCTTGACATTACTCACAATAGGTTTTGTAAATTCTAATTAATTTTATGTTTTTTTGCAGATTCTAAATTATGGAGATTTGGAAAGGTAAATACATAGAGAAAATCATTATTCAATGAAATAGTTAATTCAAATTTCAATATCTTTGACAAAATATTTTTGAAGATACCAAATCTTGAAGAAAATTCAACAGAAGATGCAATTTTAAAGAGAAGATCTAACAAATAGTATGAAGTTTTTGAAAAGTTGCTACTATTTTCTAATCTATTAAAGAAACACATAATCATTAAAAAAAAAAGGAGGTAGGAGACTCAAGAATTCAACAAAAAATGAAAATTTTGAAGCTTACTGCATCTATATATGTACGTGTGTGTACACACACACACATATACTCACGCATATATACACACGTACATGCATATACATATCAACTACTTAATCATTGCATGCAAAGTGAGAAAGTGCTAATTTGTTACCTCTAAATAGATAAATCGAGAAATCGAAAGAAGAGAAGACAAAATTTATATCAAGAACTTACAATGGCTGAAACATTTGAAGAAGAACAACCTAAAATTCTGAGAGATGATGCAATGCCGCGAGTGGATTATATTAAAACAAGTATTGTGAAGCTGCCAGTTGGAACCGATACTTTTGAATTAAAGCCAAACACTATTCAGATAACCCTCACTTCAATGTAGTATGAGGGGCTACCGAACTACGATATGTTCATCTAGCTAATTCTAGGAGATATGCAACACTTTCAAATTCAAAGAAGTTTCGTTTAATGATGTCATGTTGTGATTATTTTACTTCTCACTTATGGGCAAAACCAAAAGTTGACTTATGTCACTACCTCCTCTCTCCTTTACTACATGGCATGAACTAGCTCAGAAATTTTTTGTCAAAGTATTTTTCACCAGCTAAAACCGTGAGAATGCATGATGAGAAAGTTTCATTTATGCCCCCTAGCCCGACCGTCCTCTCAGCACGACCCGCACCCAGTGCTCTTGCACCCGCAACAGTCAAAAAGACAGTTGCTATCAGCATTGGTCTTAATGACCATTAAAACATTTGTAAAGCCAACCAATTACATCAAACCATCAAGGCAGCCAGGAGTGTTCAAAAATCGGCTCGGACCAGACCATAACCGACAATTTGGTCCGGTTCCGGTCCATTTTGCATCTTAGAAAAAAATTTAATTTTTTTTTTAAAGAAAATCAAAATTATCGGTTTGGTTCTTGAGTACTAGTGATACAAAACCGCTAATACCCAAATTGGCCATTCATTCAGTAAAGTTCGCAGGCAATTCGCAGTTGGCAAAGGCGCAAACCCTATTTTATTTCTCGCAGTTCGCACCTTGCAGTTGCCCAGCCCAGCATCTCTCTGCTCAGTTAATTAATTTGATTGTCTACGTGGCAAGGGCGGTGAGGACTATTAAGCATGAAAAGCTGGGCATTGCAAGGTGTTGGAATTTGTCTGCTCTCTTTGTTTCTTCAATTCTATTCTACTCCCTTCTACTTCCTCTAGAATCTTCTTCTCTGATACTGATCACCTCTCTTATTCCCTCTCCTCTCCTCTGTAACCCATCTCTGTATTTCCCTCTCTATCTTCGTCTTCTTTACCTTTACTCTCCTTTGTTTTCCTATTTGCTATGGATTAATACAAAGGATTTACGCTAGGTATTTTGTTGTTGGTTTATTTTGATTGCTTCCCAGTGATTTAGAGCTCTTGTTCTGGTTTTGGCTTCCAGGTGATTTAGAGCTCTAGTCCTGTTTTAGGCTTCCCTGTGATTTATGTATACGATGAATTAACAATATTTTTGTATTTTTTTTTGCAAATTTCGTTTTAGTGGAGTACATACTTGTTATTGTTGATTAATTAATGTGCAGTATCAATTTATTTTAAATATTTAATTTAATAATTATAGATTTACGTAATTTTATTATTGAAAATTACAATGATAATATTGAAAAAATTAAAAAGTTTAATTCTGATTTTAATTGAATAATTATCAGCACAAATATTCACATTTTTACTTAAAAAAATAAAATAAAATGTCTTATGTATAAAAATATTTTAAAATGAAAAAAAATTTAAATCAGTGAAAAAATAAAAATTAGAGTACAATAAAAATATAATATTAAAATTATTTATATGTTGGTGGTAATTATACTAACATAAATAAGTAGTCATTATAAAAAAATATCATTTAAGTGAATAAGTAAGGGAAGAGATCTTACCCAAAAAACTTTTAAATGCTAGTGGAGGTTAAGGGTGGGCGCGGTTCGAGTCGGTTTGGGTTTGAGCCCGGACCGAAACTAAACCGAAGTTTTGGGGGTTTTATCCTGAATTGCAGAATCATCGGTCCGGTCTTAATTTCTCCCATTATATTTATGAATATTTTTTTAAAAATTAAAAAACAATAATCATACCCAACATGCCATTATTTGTAGATTTTAGACTAACCATACCCAACATCTCAATTAGCTGCAAATTTCAGAAAGAAAAACTAACTGCCAAAAAACCTTATCCTCCTCTTCACCTCAACAGATTAATTGAACCAATGCAAGCTAATATGTCTAGTTCTCTTTCTCAACCCTCACTTCCAATTATAGATTTGTTTTCACAAGGTTTCTTCCCCATGCGAGCAAGCAATGAGCAGCGAGGGGCTGACTGTTGAGGGCGAGCAAGCAACGACGAGCTGAGGGCTAGGGGCTGACTGTTGAGGGCAAGCGAGCAGACGAGCACTGAGGGGCTGACTGTTAAGGGCGAGCGATCAGCGACAGGCTAAAGATGAGCGAGTAGGGATCAGCAAGCAGCAAAGAGCTAACTGTTGAGGGCGAGCAAGCAGCGATGAGCTGAGGGCTAGGGGCTAATTGCTGACGGGGAGCGAGCAAGGAGCAGGCAAGCACGCCACCTAGGGGCTGACTGCTGCGGGTGAGCGAGCAGCGATGTGCTGAGGGTGAGCGAGCAAGGATCACTGAGCAGGTGACCGAAGTGAGTGCTCTCAGTTTTAATTTCTCTTAGCAATCAGCACAGAGCCACAGTGAGACTACAGTTCAGAATCAGTTTCACGCTTCGGTCGCTTGCTCATTGAGTGCTCTATGTTTTAATTTCAATCTCTATTTGGTCCCAGTTTTTCAGAATTTTCTCATTTAAATCGTGGAACGGACCGAGTCCCACTGGAAAACTAGTAGGAGGATGGGTCCCGGATCGAGAACCGTCGATAGCAGACTGAAACCAGACCAAAACCTCTAGTCTTGTCTGGTTCTCGGTACTCAATTCTATCTTGCCCACCCCTACTAGTAGTGGCAACTTTTTATATTATCAAAATAAAATAAAAGAATGAATAACAAAACTTGTAACATAATCTGAGTTACCTTTATCTTTCACTGATAGTGAGTTATTTGAAAAATTTATAAGAATATGCTACTTCTAATTTAAATGTGTTTATAGAAGTACAGCAAAAGGTATAATCCGAGTTACCTTTATCTTTCACTGATAATGAGTTATTTGAAAATTTTATAAGAATATGATGCTTCTAATTTTAAACGTGTTTCTAGAAGTACAACGAGAAATAATATTATTAAAATGTATCATGAACTAACTATATTTCTTGCAAATGCCCCGTCAATGTTATTTGTATTACCTCTGATTTATGAAGTGCATGTAATGCTATAAGGTATGTTGTTTAGAAGTGAGCAAAACAACTGAGAACCGAAGAACTGAACCAGATCCGACCTATTTGGTTCGGATCTAGTCAGTTTGAGAAACAAAAAATGCTATTCGGTTTTGACAAAGACAGAACCGAACTTATGACACAAACCTGTAAAACCGAAACTGGGCCGAAACAGTAACTTACTGCCCATAAGTAACCCAACCCTAACTATCGACTTTTGAGTTCTCATCTTCGCAATCGCAGACTCGCAATCGCCCTCGCCATCTCTCATCTTCGCAATCGCCCTCGCCTTCTCTCACCCTCGCCGTCTCTTTCCGTTCTTCGCTAGAGCTCCTTGACAGTGGATTAGGATTTCTCTTCTCAGCTCTCTCTCTCTCTCTCTCCGTCGCCGCTAGAGTGCCTCGACAATGGATTAGAGATTCTCTTCTCTCTCTCTCGCCAGGTCTCTGCTATGTTTTCGCATTCTCTTCTCCTCTAATTTTAGGGCGTTATTCGGATTCCAAACCTAAAATCTGCTAGAGTTTTTAGGCTTCGTCTTGACCTTTCTCAGGTAGCTTTTCTTTTTTGCCTGTAATCTTGGATTCGGAAGCTTGCTATTTTTGTATGTGTTTACTTGTACTTTAAATCGTATTGGTCATTTATCTTCCCTCAGATTTTGGATTGTTAAGCATTCTGTAGGGCCTTTTGTTCATATTTTTTTTCTCAGTTGCAACGTGGGGCTCACTTGCTAGATTTTTCTTTAAAAATTATTGTTTTCTTTGCATTCCACTTTTATAGGGACAAAATCTGCTATGGTAACATAAATATTTTTGTTGAAGGTTTGATTGAAGTTAGGTTGATTGAGTGAATACTTTCCTTTTAATCTATTTGCTTCACTGGTTACTGCTCGGTTTTGGTATCTGAGGTGATTGTATCTAATTTGGAACCAAGTATTATAAATGGGACAAAAATTAAAAATTTTTTGAACAAAATTGGGAAAACTGAAACCGAACCAGAACCAGAATCAAAATTCTGGTCCGATTTTTGTCTGATCCTCAAGAAAATTTCAGCAGTCCTGGTCGTGAAAATTGAAAACCAAATTTTATTGGTCCGGTCTCAATCTTCCTCAAAACCGGACCGAACTGGATTACGATCACCCCTAATGTTGTTGTAATTTTTCATTTTATTGAGGAATATTTGCAATTAAATAAAAAAATTTAGAATTTTATAATTGTGAATATGTGACAGCCAAACCTGCCTATTCCCAGAGTGGAATCCGCAGTTGATTACGCACCGGCCCACTCCCATGATAACGAGTAATTTTGCACAATATCGACAGATAGATGAATCTTGTGATATACTTAATAAAATTAAAATATTAGTTTGACATTCTGCTTATTTTTTGTTATGCATGCATAATGGATTCTAAGTATAAATTAAAAAGAGTTTGTCTCAAATTTCTATTAATATATACTACTTAAATTTTTAGTGATCGAATAACACATAAAATTGGTAGTTTATATTTTTCTTACGGAATTAAATATTTTAATATTAATCATTTACGTTCTTCTTCACATAGAGATAGTTATGATAGTTCCAATAAGTGGAGCTATTGTAGCTCCATAATTTGTTATCCATGATCTATGGAATAAATTGGATACCGATGTTTATTCTAATTCACTAAAAAATGAGCTAAATATTTATTTTGAGACTCAATATCAATTTTCTCATGGAGAAAACTTTAATATTTTAAATAGGTGGAGAAAGTACTTCACTACATGTTTTATTATTTATATAATGACATTTGATCTATTAACACTTTCAGTATCTACTTTAGCATCTGAGTGTGCTTTTAATGCAAATGGATATGTGTACGATGAACGACTAGAAAGATTTACACCGAATCTTGTGGTGACACTCATTTGCATCAAAGATTTGAGCCACGTCGTAACAAGAGATCAACAATGAGAGGACGAAAACTAGAAGAATTCAAAATTTTGGACATTGAAAACTAGAATTTCATTTAAAATTGAATATATTGTAATTTGAATTTTGAAGTATTTTTTTAACTTGTAATGTTTTTAACATGTTGCATATGATTGACAATAAGATGAGTGTCAACCTAGTTAAGATGTATCTAATTTGTAGTAATGCAAGTGTCAAATTAACAACGAATGATATTTTTTGTTCGTCTCAAATAAGTTTTATTCTAAGTGCATGTCAAATAATTTTATTATTTAGACGACTAACTATTATATTTTAACATTAAAATAATAAAAATTTATTATAGTATTTAATAATTAAATTTAAAAAAAATATTATTTATGTATGTTCGGCTCATGACTCACGAGCGAATTTGAGTTGAAAATTTTTTAGAGTCAATTTGTTAGGCTCAACAAACTCGATGAGCCAGACTTCTTCAAACTCGACTTGGCTGACTCATTTAACATCTCAAAGTAATTCAAAATCTTTATATAAAGTGTGAAAATGTCTTGAGGATTTATTAATGCGATAACTTCACTATGGCGTACTGAAATACGATTAGTGAAAGTCTCAATAGTAACTTACTGCCCATATGTAACCCAATCCTAACTATTGACTTCTGAGTTCTCATCTTCGCAATCGCAGACTCGCAATTGCCCTCGCCATCTCTCATCTTCGCAATCGCCATCGCTTTCTCTTGCCCTCGCCGTCTCTCTCCGTTGCCGTTGGAGTGCCTCGATAGTGGATTAGAACTCTTTTATATGGGTTGAAATGAGAACCACGGCTATAATAAACTTAAGACTTTACAATAACACTGTATAGAAATTCAGTAATGCCTTTGAATCAAATAAAAAAAAATTTGTTCCTGCTCTAATCTTGCTGGTGAAACCAAAGTCATCAAACAAGAAATTTGGCTGAAACCAAATTTGTTGGTAAGAATCAAACTTATCAATTTGATCTCTTAAAATTTGATTTAAAAAATATTTAGTTATTCACAAAGAATTAAAAAGAAAATTCTAAAAAAAGAATCACTTAAAAGTCATAAGTTTTAATCAAATATTGTTCATAATAATTGTTCTCAAAATGTTACAAACATTGTATTTCAATAGAATATAAATAAACCCTAAAAATAATAATAAATAGTTTAAAATATCTCTAAAATATAGTAAACTCTGATAAGTGTCAAAATACAAGATATTGAAATCCTAAAACATCAAAAATTAAAAAATTAAAAAAAAAATCAGATTTTAGAAATTTTGCGTGTGTGGCAACGCTAGCCCGTGCAGCGAGTGTGATGTCGCGTTCTACATGCATGCTGCTGCTCACTACGCGCGAGATGTTGTGCCCTACACGAGCAGTGCCGCACCTGCCGCATGCGATGTCGCGCCCAGCGAGCTACTGCGTATCTTTCTTTATGGTTTTCACTTGTTTGACTTACAAATTCACTCTAAAAATCTTTTTAGTTTCTATTTGAATATTTGATTCAAAATTACTCATTTTTCACTTTCAAAGTCATCATCTTTCTTTAAAGAATCATTATCTATACTTAGAAAATCTTTGATCGAAGCTTTAATTTTCAGACTTCCTTGATTCGTATCATTCGCTTTTCTTTTTGAAGAGATTCGTCCAAGAATCTCCTAGATCATACACAAAGAAATTTAGACCAGAAAAAATAAAGTCTTTAGAACAAGTAACAAGTGTTTGGTCCCTTGCCGATAAGACAATACTTTTCTCACTTTCTTCATTAATTTCTTTCACGTTTTACACCTCAAGTTTCGTACTCTTTTGGCTCATGATTCAACAATACTTTTTCTTCTTGAATCCCATGGATTTTTCGGACGATTTTCTCCATCGAACAATTATCTTTCTCTTGTTGAAATTTCATAACAATTGGATCCTTTTGAAGAAAACTAACTTCCTCTTTTATGGGCTCTTTGGATATTGCTCTTCTGTTGGTTGTTCTTGTCTTTTACCTCTCAATTTTTAATTTTTACTCTTTATGTGAAAACTTAATTAAGAGAAAATATTCAACAAGCAAAACAAGTAAGATCAAACTTTCAACCTAAAATTCCAAACTCCAAGAATAGTAGAGTCAAACTATTTTGAAAGAATAAAATATAAATAATAAATGAAGAAAATTTTGTTACTAAACAAAGAAAATAACAAGTCCAAGAGCAAATAAGAATTGATGTTTCCGATGAGATTAATAATATTAAAGGAATTAGAATCAAAATTTTAAGAATAAAATTCGAGACTTTGAAAATAAAACTTGAAACTTTACGTGCAAAGTTCGAAACTTTAAGAAAAAAAAGTCAAAGTTTTAAGAATGAAATTGAAACTTGTAAGTGTAAAAATCGAAATTTGAAACTTTAAAAATAAGAAAAAAATGATTTTTTTAATATGAAGAATTTCAACAAATAAATTAGAGGGAAGAAGAGATTGAAAGAAAATAAAGATAACACTTGAATCTAAAAATCATTACTCTGATACCAAATGATGAAAACCATAGGTATATCAAACTCGAGACTCTACAACAACGCGAAATAGAAACTCAGAAATGTCATTGTCAATGAAACTGAAGTTATCAAACAATGAACTTGACCGAGACAAAACTTGTTAGTAATAACCAAAATTATTGATTTGATCTCTCAAGATTTAACTTGAAAAAGATTTAGTTTTTAATAAAGAACTAAAGAGAAAAATCTAAACACGAATTACTCAAAAAACATAAACTTAAATCAACTATCATTCATCACAATTAATCCCAAAGGGTAATAAACATTGTGTCTAAATATAATACAAATGAACCCTAAAAATAATAATAAATAGCATAAAATATCAATAAAAATATAGTAAACCCTAATAAGTGTCAAAATACAATGTATACAAATCCTAAAACGTCAAAAAATAGAAAAAAATTGAATTTCTGATAGTTGGCGTCGGGTGGCCACGCTGGCCCTCGCGGTGGGCATGTGATGTTGACACCTGCACGCGAGCTGTGCATCGTTCGCGCGCACTGCAGTGCGATGCTGCACCCTGGGCAAGCGGTGCTGCACCTACCACATGCTATCGACCCCCTGCGTGCCTGACGCGTGCCCAGCGAGCTATTGCATGTCTTTCTTTATAGTTTGCACTTGTTTGACTCACAAGTTGCACTCTAAATATCTTTTTTGTTTCAATTTGTAATATTAGACTCAAAATTACTTTTTTTTTTTATTTTCAAATGCATCATTTTTCTTTACTCAATTCTTATCTGTAGTTAAAAAATCTTTGATTAAAATTTTAATTTTCTGAGTTCCATGGTGAGTGTAAAGTTGTCTCTCATTTGTATTAAAATTCTTTATATTTGTTTTCGTTCTAGGGGTGTGAGCATGACTTTTTTTTTTCACAACATGCACGGGTGATAAAAATATTAAGTACTAATAATTTTTTTATATTGCAAATTTTATCGGAGGGGACTGATTTGTTGAATTTTTTGTCTGTTAATCACATGAACACAAGTCAGTCAGTTTGTACGTACTTTAAATTTAATGTACAGATAAAGTACAAAATCTATAATATATTGAATTACGTTTGAATTTCACTTCGGCTACATTATGTTGGAGCCTAAGCTGAAATTGCTAAATTTTTTAGATCATGGAATTTATACTTGTTCTCATTTGTTTACTCTCGCATATATGCTAAAAACGTTGAATCAATTTTTGCGATTTCCCACTTCATTTTCAGATCCTCAATGATTAAAAAACTCTTAAAAAAAGGGAAAACATTAAGAGGAGCTTCATTGAAAACTATATTTCTACTTTTGTTTATTGTAATTTGTGAAAAATATGTGTTGAAGTTAGAGATGTTAAACGAGTCGGTCGAGCCGAACCAAGCGGAGTGTTAGTAGATTTTCTACACCTAACGCAAGTGCACGTGTTACTAACAAAGTAATAAATAATAAGGAAAAGTCGATCCCACGAGGATATTTTTAATCAATTTTAATTGCTATAAAATTATATTAAATAAAGATGAATTAATAAGACAAATAACGTGACGAAAAAATAATATTAAATGAGAAATCACTTAGATATGTTAGAGAAATAAATTGAATTAGTTTAGGATGATTACGATAATAAAAGCCTTAGTTATGGTCGATTTCCTCGTTACGTAAATTTTACTACTGATGCTACAGAAAGATACAGCATTTCCTACATAAGAGCGAGAACAAATATTTTTCTAGGATTCTATCGAATTGCCTAGTTAAATTCAACCTAAAGTTTCTTTCGACTTTGAAAGAATAAAACTTAAAGTGAATTTCTTTTTAACCATATTCTCAATGCCAAATAAATTAATGTTAACAACCTTGTAACAATTTAATTTATTTAATCAATCATGCATATTAAAATTCCTATCTACCCATCGATATAATAGGAACATGTAACATCAAATTTGTTCGTCGACACAATTCAAATTAAATAATAAATATCATGATAGATTGTTCCATAAAAAATACGTAAACTTTCATAGATTTAAGTAAAACACATAACGAGTACTATCTCTCCTAACCAAGATTAAAAACTTAGCTTAAAATCATACTAATAAAAATCATAATTAAAATATTCATAAAGAGAAAAATAAAAAGTAGAGAAGAAATTGTGGTTTTCGCTCTTCTCTGGAACAATCCCCCTTTAGAGAGTTTTTTTTTCCTCCGGAGATGTTGGACGTCGTCCGCCAAGAGGAGAGAGCTCGTCCTGCCAGCTGAGAGAGAGTTGCCAGAAAAAAATGAGAGTTTTTGAAAAATCAAGATAAGAAATAAAAATCCCCCAAGGAAAGAAAAATCTTCTCTCTCCTTCCAAAATCCTCTTTTTTTTTTTCCTTTTTAATTCTTTTTTTCCTTTTAAATTCTCTCATCAGCCAAATTTTCTTTTCCTCTTCTCTCTCTTGTTCTTCCATCAATTCAATTTTCCTGATTTTAGGATATTCTCCATCCATCTTCCTCTCTTTTAGGTCGTTCAAATGTACAATCCAATCTTTCCTAATTCTGTGGCTAAAGATAAAAAATAATTATTAATACTCATAATATGATTTAATTGAAAATATATGCATAAAAATAATTAATATCTTAAATTCTTTCCATACTTAATAACTTATAGTAATTTTTATAATTTTGACCACATTCTATTTAAATTCATTTAAATCATACGAATTTTATTAATAATAAATAATATAAAATAACTCTAATTTAAGAGTTATCAAATACCCCCAAACTTGAACCATTACTCGTCATCGAGTGATGCAAAATAAAGTCAATATTAAAAATTTCAAAGGTAACTTTAATGAATTTCATGTGATTTCTAGAATAATTCAAAACTTGTAATTTTATGAAAAGTAACAGCATCATAATTAAAGTCAATTAACATAAAATTATTTCTCAATAAAATAATTTCTCAAAGTGTGTGTGTGCTCAAACTCTTCTTCAACTTGCGAAGTTCAATCATCCAAACTAAATTTCACAGTTAATATTATAGATTACTAACAATTCAATATTTTTTCAAAGTTAATTAGATTTCAAAGATTTTTTTTTTTATATTGACTTTCTCTTACAAGTCACACTAATTTTTTACGCCAGTGTCAACATTGGTCATGAAGGCCTCCGATTACTCAGTAGTGTCACTTAAAGATAAATACTCATATAATATTATAGAGGAGTATAATCAATAATAATATTGCAATGGAGTTCCTCCCGAAGTTCCTCTATTTAATTTCTACCCATCGAGTATCCAAAGGGCTCACTCAAAATTGAAAGTAGATTAGGAAATTGTAATTATTCTATTTTTTCTTTTCTTTTCATTTTTTTTTATTCTTTTTTTTTCTATATTTTTTTTTCTCTCTTTTTTCTTATTTGCAAAGAAGTCTTTTATTTCTAATTTTCTTGGTAAATATTAATTTATTTTCATCTAAATATAATTGGAAAATTTAATTAGGATACATCGTTAAGCAAACTAGAGAAGAGTTTGTGAGTTATAAAGAAAAATTAGATTAAGGAGAATAATTCTTAATTAAATGTCATTAATGCATGATAATGAAATTTTTCAACAAAATTACGGAGTTAAGAAAATTCTAGATACTTCACTTTTAGGAACATTTTTGCATAGTAGATATTTCATTTTCTCCTACCTCTTTTTAATTTCACTTTCTGCTACCCCTTTCTAATACACCTTACCCCCAAACTTAAAATTGGCAGTGTCCTCACTGCCAAACAAAATAGTGTGCAACACAAAATTAAAAAAAAAAAAAAAAAGGGCAGGTACTTCCCTGGATGACTATTCTTCTTTGTCGGATTCGGAATCCGATTGCTGGAGTAGACTTGTGGGAAAATGAAGAAACGTTGGGTGTGGCTTGTGTAATCTCTCTGAAGACTGTCTGATATTGCCTTGTCCTTAAGTTGGGTGTAGCGCTAGAATACCATGTTCTTTTGTTTGATCCGGCGGAGTTTGTCATAAATATTGTATTGTAGAATCTCACTCTGGCTGATTCTCTGTTCAATCATAAACAGAGTTTTCTTCTGCTTTTCCAATTTTTCATCGATCAGCAGCAGGGCTTCTATGATTTGTTGTTGGTAAATGATGCTCTCGGCTGATGCTGCAGCTCCGCTTGCAGCATTTGAATCATGAGATTTTCTTTTCTTCGGTTCTTCATCTTCATCCGCTTTTTCATCCACTGGTTTATCCATAGCTATTCTTTTAACTGCCAAAGGAGCAATTCCAGATGCTTGAGCAAGGTTCAATTCCTGTTCTTCATAAATTACTCTAGAGAGTTCACATAACCCTGTTATCAGAGAGGGAAACAAGAATTGCCCCTTGGGCCTCAAAGCATTAGCATATAAATTTCTATATATAATCTTCCCAACATTGATACGTTTCCCAGTCAGAATACAATATAGTAAAACAACTCTATCCTTTGTCACATGTTGTCCATGCGATGAAGGGAGTAAGCGGCTTTTAAGAAAATGATATCATACTCTCGCTTTCGGAAGTAGCGCAATGCGAGGGAGAGAGAGCGATCCTGTTTTGAAGATGACCCAGTCGGTGTCCGGTTCAGCAATCTCCTTTAGGACAGCTTCTAGGCATGCTGGAGACTTATTGTCGGCATGAGCGTAAAAATTATCCTCCACTTCTTCCAACTGGTAGAACGAATTTATTGTTGCGGGTGAAATCTTCACCTCCCTTTTCCGAACCCTTACCGATTGGGGCAAGTCACCCTCGAAGTTAGCATAGAACTCACGAACCAGGTTCATGATGACCTCTTCTGGATGAGTGCAAAATAGTGTCCAATTGTGATTCTGGATAACTGAGGAAACATAAATTGGGTACCCTGAATAGTTGCCGTTAGAAATTACAAAGTCTTTCTCAACCGCAAATGTCTTCTGCTTCATCCTTTGCTCGTATCGGATTTTTGCGACATCGTTAGTAAATTCTAGTTGAGACAAATGTTTAGCAGCTTTCTTTCCAGTGCTCTTTGGCCTCATGTTGGTGTCTACTCATTTGCAAAAAGAAATAGAGTTTTCTTTCTTCTGGATAAGAAATTTGTTAGGGCTACTGCAGCATTTATAAGGCAAACAAAAGGAGAAATTCAAATTTAAAAGAAATTTTAAAATTTTGATGAAATTCACACTTTGGTAAAGATGACGATTAAATAACACTAAATAAAAGAATTGATTGACTAATTTTATTTATTCTTTATATATAAAATATATATATATATATATATATATATATATATATATATATTTTTTTTTTTTTTCTTTTCGGTTAAGTGTGATGCTACAGCTAACATTGTAGCATCACCATTATTTTCACCAAAACTAAAAATAAACAAAAATATACTAAAAATTGGGTTGCCTCCCAATAAGTACTTGATTTGTAAGTATTCAGCCTGACTTTTTCATGGTTCATGTAGCTTTTCTGTTCTCAAGAGGAATTGACGTAATTTCCGTCAATTTTTCTCCAAGGTATAACTTTTGTAACACCCCAGAACCCACACGTTCTCGGTGCGCTACAGTACGTCTGCTTATACGCACTATGACACTAAAACTTGACACAACTCACCCAGTTTAATACAACTTTCGTTTTCAAATCATTTTCAAAAGAACATTTGTGAGTATGAAAAATTTTCGACTCGATTCGGAAATAACCCGCTCCCCGAAGAGGGAACGCGAGATCCTCAATATAAAAATACGCAGCGGAAAAGAAACCAATTTAAAATAGTTTAAAATAAATCGACAAAACTCCAAATCCTAGGAAAGAGCCCAACGCACCCCTTGAACTACACAAATCCGGTACTGCGCACCCACGTCCCCTATTTCGACGCTTTGTGCACACCCTCACGGTGCCGCACGCGCCAACCCAACATCACCGCGTCTCGCGCACGCACACAGCGTCGCGTGCCCCACGCACGGGGCCTTTGTGCAGCACGTCCTAATCCGACGCCGCAAGACCCGTGAGCACCCACAAGGCCGCGTGCCCCGCGCACCTGCGATCACGCCGCACTCCCACGCTCATCTACACTTCTCTAGCACTCGCTGTACACATTCTGACCTATTCCATATCCTTTCGACTTCCAACCCCTCTCCCGAAATTTGGGCAAAGTAACGCCTAAAAATTGGCTATCCCAAAAATTTAAAATCCTGCACAAGTTCACCAAAAACTAGCAGTATTTATCTATCAACCATCCAGAGAATCTCCATAACAAAATCAGAGTTTAAAGATAACGAAAATCCATCAAATACAAATGAAGAAAATCCACAGTATAGAGCAATATCATACTCTAACATATAAAAATACGTACGCGTCCCTAAAACACTACAACCACTCTATACAATCCTGTACAACCGACGTCTATACAAACTCCTCTATCCGCATAAATACCCGATACAAAATAACAACCCAACAAATCTCACCATCACCTACCACCACCACGGGTCGGGTCGCCCTAACAAAATCCGTCGTCCAGTGCCTCGGTCACACGCCGCCAGCCGTCCTATGCCTCAGGACTAGGCTCTCGTGGCTCACCTGCAATATCGTCAGCACCTACACCATAGAACACACATCATAAGCCTAACGCTCAGTAAGTAGTACAATATAAAAGTAAAAGCCGTCAATGCAATCCTATCACATGCAGTCTTTACACTCACACTCATGTTGTCACATCTGTGATGCGTAGTGTAACCGCACCAGGGTAAGGAGGAACCTAACACCACCCTACACCCTGACACGTCGCCACCGTCCTGGACTCCCCAGCGACGAGGCCCCCAAGCTACACACATGCATCACCACACAGCAACCACATCAGGGCGAGGGTGTACCTCGCGCCACACTACACCCTGATACGTCGCCCCTGTCCCAGCCTCCCCAGCACGGGGCCATAGTTGCCACACACACACGTTTCGCGACAGCCCAGCCGGCCCACTCCTCGAGCGGAATCCGCGATTGGTGTTGCACTGGCCCACACGCTAGTAGGATCCGTGGTACCACTGCCCATCACCCTCACCGTCAACACATTCACGCCGCGTGACGGCCCAGCCGGCTAACTCCTTGAGCGAAATCCGTGACTGGTGAAGCACTGACCCACACACTTGCAGGATCCACGGTACCACTGCCACACGTCTCGTCACCTACTCAAAATATGCTCAAAACCATTTTCGTTCTCATTTTAAAAAAAGCTGCATGTCAAACAGTACGCATGCACACCACAATCAACAACATAAAATCATAAAGTTCTACGGTGTAGGCCCACTTGGGCAAAACACATGCATGCACCACTTACCTGGCGTCCTAAGCTCACTCAACGCACGGCTTCGCCAAAAAATGCCTCAACCAAACATACAAACAATTACTCATCAATCTTCGCTTGAAAATTCACCAAATAAGCTAAAAATAACATTCCTTAACTAAACCCATGATATTCCAACTAAAAGAGGTCACCAATGTGGTTCGGCCGAAAACCATTCTAAAGTTCGGACGTGCATAACTTTTACGTCCGTCAACAGAATCGAACGATTCAAGTGGCTAAACGTCCCCTTAGGAACCTAGTTTAACACACTAAGATGGATTTTTAAAACGATAAATCGCAGCTAGGTGAAAAAATCCTGAAACCAAATCTGCCCCTTTTTATCAAATTTCACATTTTTGTTTTCTTCAACAAAAACGCATTCAAAATTAGTCTTATGCATCAAAAACGGTCATGCTACTATCACACGTCACAATCCTACGAAAAACGCTCACTAATTTGACTCGGATCAAAATCCGACATAAACTTCCGACGCGCATAACTTTTGCGTCGGATATCGCAATCGAACGATTCCAACGGCCATACGTTCCTCTAATAACCTAGTTTAACCCACAAAAACAGAATTGGAAACGATCAACCGAAACCAGGCCAAAAACAGATTCTGTTTTATACGAAAAAAAAATGGAAAATCTCAACTTCGACCCAATTTCACCAACCCCTTCACCAAGCGGCCACATTCCAATCAATTCTGCATAAACTAACAACAATTCGAAGATTCTCGATCAGAAAGTTTGAATGGCAGCACAATCCCCCCCCCCCCCCGGTTTTCTTCTCAAAACCAGAACACTACTGATGCCCACCCCTTTTTCCCCTGCTGCAAATCCCTCTATACTCTGGCACAACTATCCGAGGCAGGGACACAGACAACACTACACCTTCGGCCACCAAAAACAGAGAAGGGACAGGGGACATTCCCACCTGTTCTGGGTCGAGTTTGGGGCAGAAATGCCGAGCCCCTAGCACATCTGCCCTAGCCTCTAAACACCAAAGACCGGGCTCAAACAAAGCGGGAGTTCGGAAGCAACTGAACTCCCCACTTGCTGGTAGAAATCGAAAGGGAGGAGGGGGGTTTACCTTGGGTCTTCGACACGGGAATGGTCGAGCTACATGTCGTCCCGACACGTCGAAGCTCCCTAACCACGTCGGCTGCCGCTAACCTCTCCTCCGGTCATCAGTCGTCGTCGGAGCTCGGAGTTCTCTCCCTCTCCCGCGTCTCCCTCTTCTCGGGCGTTCAGGTTGCAGAACGCGTGAAGTGGAATGGCTTCTTCGTGAAGCCATTCCACTTAACAGTTTTTTTTAATTTAATTAATTAAATTATCAAATTGTCCTCCCGTGTTTTTTATCGTCATTAAATTCTTGTCCTCCCGACTTTAAAATTTCTAAAACCATCACTAAAATTAGATTTCGAGCTCTATGACTTAATTTACCTGTTAAAAATATTTTCCAAAACTCCTACCGGGATTAAATTAAAAATTTCAGAAATTAGATTTAAAATCCAAAATTTCTGGATTATTACAACTTTACTCTCTGGCCATTTACCTTAAAATTTTGGCCGATTTTTTCATCTCGTAATTCCAAAGTTCCGATGGGTAAACTTCTATTATTTCAAAAGGGCCAGACCACCGAGATTTTAACTTACCTGAAAAAAGCTTCAATGTTGAGTTGAAAAGTAAAACTGTTTGTCCTTTTTCAAACACTCGCTTTTGAATCTTTTTGTCGTGCCACCTCTTTACTGTTTCCTTGTAGATTTTAGCATTCTCGTAAGCACCCATCCTCAACTCTTCTAATTCTAGCAACTGTAAAAATCGATTTCTTCTTGCTTGCTTTAAATCCAAATTTAATGTCTTGATTGCCCAGTAAGCCTTATGTTCCAGCTCCACAGGTAAATGACAAGCTTTCCCGTAAATCAAATTGTATAGAGTAGTGCCTAGGGGAGTTTTGTAAGCTGTTCTGTATGCCCACAACGCATCATCCAGTTTTTGAGACCAATCCTTCCTATTGGAGTTCACCATCTTATATAGAATTCTTTTAATCTCTCTGTTTGAAACCTCTGTTTGGCCATTACTTTTTGGGTGATATGCTGTGGTTATTTTGTGTCTGACTCCATATTTTTTTAATAATCCATTGAAAGACCTATTGCAAAAGTGAGATCCTTCATCGCTAATAATTGCTCTGGGTGTTCCAAATCTGGTGAATATATTTTTTTGTAAAAATTTTAAAACTCCCCTTCCTTCATTATTTGGTAGCGCCACTGCTCCTACCCACTTTGAAACATAATCAACAGATAAGAGAATGTATTGATTGCTGAACGACATCGGAAATGGCCCCATGATATCTATCCCCCAAACATCAAATATGTCGATCTCCATAATATTATTGAGTGGCAACTCATGTTTTCTTGTAATATTTCCTACCTTTTGGCACCTATCACAACTTTTAACAAAAATGTTAGCATCCTTAAAAAGAGTGGACTAGTACAAACCTGATTGTAGAATTTTTGCAGTTGTGTGTGTTCCTCCGTAATGACCCCCGTATGGTGCTGTATGGCATTGCTGTAGCACTGATTCCATTTCGTCCTCTGGAACACATCTCCTTAGTAATTGGTCAGCGCATTGTTTAAAGAGGAAAGACTCATCCCAAAAATATTGTTTCACATCTTTCAAAAATTTCTTTCTCTACTGATATTGCATTTCGGGAGGAAGAATGTTGCTTACAATGTAGTTCACCAAGTCTGCATACCATGGCACTGAATATACATCTCCTTTTAGCAGCTGTTCATCTGGAAATGTTTCTTTTATCCTTTCTCCAGGTTGTTATTTGTTCTCATTTTCCAGACGAGATAAATGATCTGCAACTTGATTATCGCACTCTTTTCTATCGCGGATTTCCAAATCGAACCCTTGAAGAAGTAACACCCAGCGAATTAGTTTTGGTTTTGCATCTTTTTTCGTAACTAGATACTTGATGGCTGCATGATCAGTGTACACGATCACCTTTATTCCTATCAAATACGCTCTGAATTTATCGAAAGCAAAAACTGCCGCAAGTAGCTTTTTCTCTGTAGTGGTGTAGTTTTTCTGAGCAGCATTGAGTGTTTTGCTGGCGTAATAGATGGAATGAAATAATTTATCTTTCTTCTATCTCAGCACTACTCCTACTGCATAATCGCTGGTATCACACATTAGAATAAAATGTATGGACCAGTCGGGTGCTGTTATCACAAGCGTGGTTACTAATTTTTGCTTTAGCATGTTGAAAGCTTCCAAACAATCTTTATCAAAATTGAATGACACATTCTGTTCCAGCAACATGCATAAAGGTTTAGAGATTTTTGAGAAGTCCTCGATGAAACGTCGATAAAATCCCGCATGGCCCAAAAAACTCCGAATTCCTTTTACTGTACTCGGTGGTGGTAAATTCTCGATGATCTCCACTTTTGCCTTATCCACTTCTAAACCTTTTTCTGAAACTCGATGGCCCAACACTATGCCCTCGGAAATCATAAAATGACACTTCTCTCAATTGAGTACTAAGTTCGTCTCCAAGCATCTCTTCAAAACTCGCTCTAAATTCTTCAAACATGTTTCAAAAGATTCTCCATTAATGGAGAAGTTATCCATAAAAATCACCAAACATTCTTCAACCATATCTGAAAATATTGCCATCATGTAACGTTGGAATGTTGCTGGAGCATTACACAGTCCGAAAGGCATTCTCCGAAATGCGAAAGTTCTATAGGAGCATGTAAACGTAGTTTTCTTTTGATTTTCGGGCGCAATCGTAATTTGATTATAACTTGAATATCCATCCAAAAAGCAATAAAATTTTCTACCAGCTAACTTGTCGAGCATTTGATCGATAAATGGTAGCGGGAAATGATCCTTTCGTGTGGCCTTGTTTAACTTCCGATAATCCAATCAGATTCTCCATCCTGTGACTATCCTTGTCGGAATTAACTCATTATTTTCTTTGGAACACACTGAACCGGACTGATCCACGAGCTGTCTGAAATAAGGTAAATAATTCCAGCATCCAACCATTTGAGAATTTCTTTCTTCACCACCTCCTTCATTACTGGATTCAATCTTCTCTGTTGCTCTATAGATGCGTTGTATCCATCTTCTAGGAGTATCTTGTCCATACAAATACTAGGACTAATCATTTTTATGTCTCTAACTGTCTATGTCATAGCCTGCTAGTGAGTTTTCAATATGTGGAGTAATTTTTCCTCTTGCATGGTTGTCAGAGTAGTCGAGATAATAACAGGAAAAGTCTCATTGGATCCTAAAAATGCATATTTGAGGTGAGCGGGTAGTTGTTTAAGCTCCAGTGTTGGTGCATCTTCGATAGAAGACTGAGGAAGTTGTAGTTCATCTTTTGTTCTTATTAATGCTTCATACTGTTTTCTATAACCCCGAGAAATTTGCTTTGTTTCTTTTAATTTTGTCCTTTCTGATATAATAAAACAGTCTTCTTCTTCATAAGGATACTTCATGGCTTTTAAAACGTTGAAGGTAACTTGTTGATCATTTACCCTCATGGTAAGTTCTCTTTTTTGGACATCGATTAACGTTCTTCCCGTGGCTAAAAACAGTCTTCCCAATATGATCGGCATTTCACGATCTGCTTTGTAATCTAAAATAATGAAGTCCGCTGGAAAAATAAATTTATCTACCTTTACGAGTACGTCTTCTATCTTCTCCTGTGGATAAGTTAATGAACGATCAGCGAGTTGCAAAGTAACCGTAGTAGGTCGGACTTCTTCGATTCCCAATTTCTTGAAGATGGACATCGGCATTAGATTAATACTGGCTCCTAAATCACACAAAACTCTCCCAAAATAATTGTTGCCGATCGTGCATGGAATGGTGAAGCTACCTGGATCTTTCAATTTAGGTGGAATCTTATTCTGTAAGATGTAACTGGTTTCTTCAGTCATGGCCACTGTTTCAAATTCTCCCAACCTTTTCTTCTTAGACAAAATATTCTTCATAAATTTTGCATAGTTGGGCATTTGTTCCAGTGCTTCCACCAATGGTACATTAATGTGAAGTTGTTTAAGAACGTCTAGGAATCTTTTGAACTGCTTGTCTTGGTTGTGTTTCTGCAGTCGTTGGGGAAATGGTGGTGGTGGTCTCTGAATTTTTAATTCACCTTGTGGTTGATGTGGTGTTGCTACAGCATCAGTCACTGGGTCACACTTTTCCGATTCATATAAATCCTCCTGTTTAACTAACTCATCTTGTTTCTTTAAATTTTCTGCCCTCGGTTGTTTTTCTGAAATTTCTAGCTCTTTTCCATTCCTCAATACAATAGCTTTGCAGTGCTCTTTTCCTGCTCTTTGTGGCACTTCCGTATCACTTGGTAGTTACCCCGTATTCCGTGTGTTCAATGATTGAGCCAACTGTCCCATTTGAGTTTCAATATTTTTTATGGAGGCGGCCAAATTTTGAAGAATCACGTCTGTTTTGGAGGCATATTCTTTGGCAAAACTTTTCGATTTCTCTTAAGACATCATACTATGATTGGGTTGCGAGAATCCTTTAGGGTAGTTCTCTCTATGTCTGCTTGGTGCTGTAGCATTCTGCTGCTGAGAATTCCATTGAAAGTTTGGACGTTGTTTCCAGCCAAAATTATATGTATGAGAATAAGGATTATTGTTCCTATTGTCTCCGACATAATTTGCAGATTCTGAGTTGGTGGGACATAAGTTATTGTCGTGGTATTCCCTGCAGAAAATACACGATACTTCTCTCGTTGTCGGCTTTGACGGGTTGTTCATCAATTTGATGGTATTTTCCAGCGTGGCAATCTTTGCATTCAAGGCAGAAACTTCGTCCAAATCGTAAACTCCAAATGCGCGCTTTGTAGAATAAACTCTTTCTAAAGGCCATTGATAACTGTGTACTACCATTCTTTCCAATAAATCATATGCTTCATTGAAAGATTTTGATAGAAAAGTTCCATTTGCTGCAGCATCGATGATTGATCTGGTCTGTCCATTAAATCCATTATAAAATGTTTCTAGCTGAATCCAATGTGATATTCCATGATTAGGGCACTGTCTTAACAATTCCTTGAATCTGTCCCAAGCCTCATAAAGTGATTCACCATCCCGTTGTTGAAAATTTGTGATTTCATTCCTCATTCTCGCGTTCTTCACTGGTGGATGATATTTCATTATGAATTTCTTAGCTAAATCTCCCCATGAAGTGATAGTATTTGCTGGAATGCCAATCAACCAATCTCGTGCTCTGTCTCTTAAGGAATATGGAAAAAGTTTGAGTTTTAATGCTTCAGCTGAAACTCCAAGAAAATTAAATGAATCATTCACTTCTCCAAAAACCTTGAGATGTCGAATAGCATCTGAAACATGATCGGCTTTAACTCAAATCGAATAGGATGTAAGTCTTGTCTCACAATACATGGATTCAGATCATCAAGTGTTGGAATAGCGAAATCTTGAATAGGTCGATCTCGGTCATCGATGATACGATTAGGGTTATTTCCTATTTCTTCCCGGTTGACCATATTGTCTTCTTCAATAAATGGTAATTGTTGTTGTTTTCTTCGTGCTCAAAATGTACTGGATCGTATTGAACAAGATTCTGGTTGTCCTCGTCAGGCATCAAGTAATTGGTACCTAAAGAAAAATGAATAAAACATAAAAAAACTTAAAACAAAATTATAAAGATAAAATTATAGCAAGATAAAATAACTAAGAAATATCCCCGACAACGGCGCCAAAAACTTGTTAGTGGATTTTCTACACCTAACGCAAGTACACGTGTCGCTAACAAAGTAATAAATAGTAAGTAAAAGTCGATCCCACGAAGATATTTTTAATCAATTTTAATTGCTATAAAATTATATTAAATAAAGATGAATTAATAAGACAAATAATGTGACAAAAAATAATATTAAATTAGAAATCACTTAGATATGCTAGAGAAATAAATTGAACTAGTTTATGATGATTACGATAATAAAAGCCTTGGTTAGGATCGATTTCCTCGTTACGTGAATTTTACTACTGATGCTACAGAAAGCTACAATATTTCCGACAGAACAGCGAGAATAAATATTTTTCTATGGTTCTATCGAATTGCCTAGTTAAATTCAACCTAAGGTTTCTTTCGACTTTGAAAGAATAAAATTTGAATTGAATTTCTTTTCAACCCTATTATCAATGACAAATAAATTAATGTTAACAACCTTGTAACAATTTAATTTATTTAATCAATCATGCATATTAAAATTCCTATCTACCCATCGATATAATAGGAACATATAACATCAAATTTGTTCGTCGACACAATTCAAATTAAACAATAAATATCATGATAGATTGTTCCATAAAAAATACGTAAACTTTCATAGATTTAAGTAAAACACATAACGAATGCTATCTCTCTCCTAACCAAAATTAAAAACTTAGCCTAAAATCATAATAAAAATATTCATAAAGACAAAAATAAAAAGTAGAGAACGAATTGTGGCCTTCGCTCTTCTCTGGAGCAATCCCCCTTTAGAGAGTTTTTTTTTCCTCCGGAGATGCTGGACGTCGCCCGCCAAGAGGAGAGAGCTCATCCCGCCAGCTGAGAGAGAGTCGCCAGAAAAAAGGAGAGTTTTTGAAAAATCAAGAGAAGAAATAAAAATCCCTCTTTTCAAGGAGAGAATAATCTTCTCTCTCCTTCCAAAATCCTCTTTTTTTTTCTTTTTAATTCTTTTTTCCCTTTTAAATTCTCTCATCAGCCAACTTTTCTCTTCCTCTTCTCTCTCTTGTTCTTCCATCAATTCAATTTTTCTGATTTTAGCATATTCTCCATCCATCTTCCTCTCTTTTACGTCGTTCAAATGTGCAATCCAATCTTTTCTAATTCTCAGGCTAAAGATAAAAAAAATAATTATTAATGCTCATAATCTGATTCAATTGAAAATATATCTATAAAAATTATTAATATCTTAAATTTTTTCCATACTTAATAACTTGTAGCAATTTTTATAATTTTGACAACATTCTATTTAAACTCATTTAAATCATATGAATTTTATTAATAATAAATAATATAAAATAACTCTAATTTAAGAGTTATCACCGAGCCTGCAAAGACTCGGCTCACCGAGTCTGTTGAGCCTAACGAGCCGAGTCTAACGAGCTGACCCCAAAAAATTTTCAACTCGAGCCGACTCACGAGCCACGAGATTAACGAACCAAGCCGAGCCGAGCTCAACAAGTCTAACGAGCCGAGCTTAACGAGTTAAAATTATATAAATAAAATTATTTTGTATAAATATATTATATGTTTCATTAATTTTCACAAGAAATAAAATATAAATTTATTCAAAATTTAAATAATAGACACCCTTTAGAATTTAGATTACCTAACCAAACTATAACACAAAATATAGCGAAGTGATAAGGTAAACTAAAAAAATAAGTGAAAAATAATATACCTCACGTGGCAGGCTGATCATTGTCATCACCCTCTCGTAGATCACCCTCTTGTGGATAAGTCCCTCGTTGAGGGTTACATGGCCTCAATAGATGCTCTGGAAAGATGGGTAATGCTGGACCCAAATTGTTATAATGATCATTTACTGCTCTCACATATCGTGCAAAGAAGGTTGTCTGTTCAAGTGAATGATTTTGCATATTCCTCAACCAATGTTCGATGTGATTTTGTTCTCGTCATAACTATGATTGCTGATTGGAAATATTTTCCAACCTTTGTCTTACATTGTGTTCAAAACTGGTTTGTTGAGCAGTCAGATTGGTAAACATTCGGTTTTGTTCGATGGTCAAATTTTCCAGCATCTGCGGTAACGCCCCAAAAACCTACCCGTTTCTGGTTCGTTACTATTATGATACTAACACCTTACACTCGTATCGTAAAATTTCATAAAATTTAAAACTTTTATTCCTTGGCCTAAAATGACAGTTTCAGAAAATATTTTTGAGAGCTCTACAACAGAAATTCGATTAAATTCACTTTGGATAAGATTTTATTTTGGTAAACATGAAACAGGAACTCTCGGTCGACACTTTTAAGCAGGGGTCAACACTTTGTTCCTCTCAGGTCGTTTCATCGGTCGACACTGGAAGCACCGGTCGACATTTCGATGCTCACCACAGAGAGGGGTCGACACCCTTTCTCACAGGTCGACACTTTAATCCTCTTTGCCTGTCACAGGTTGAGCCTCGCGGTCGACACTCCCCTTACATTTACACTGACCAGTCGACACCTCTCGACTTCGGTCGACACCTCACACTAGTATCAGTAAAATTGCACCAACTCATAAAACAAGACGCAAAGCAATATTTTCCCAACCAAATTCACGAAGTAAAACCTATGAGTTGAAAACATAATTTTTCCAAATAAATTTCAAAACAACAACATTCTACTTCATTTATCCATAATACTCTTACTACACCTCCTAAATTCTCAAAATCTATATAACATTGTTCGACTCAAAACACTTACAAAAAACCTACCCTTTACCCGCCATGGTCGTGTCGCCCCAATATTTTCTTACACCGACACACAACGTCTCCCACCAACTCCAACCGAGGCCATCTCGTCACTTAGCAACTCACCCGTCAGCGCGTCGTCACCTATACCAAGGAATACAAAACGTAAGTCTAATGCTTAGCAAGTATGGAAACATAAACTCGAAAACCAATGCATAACTCAACCCCTAATCATGAAGTTTCTATGCTCAACTCCGTTTTCTTTTCGTTTCGTTATTTTCATCTTTTACTTTCCGGTGTGAGTCAGGCCGGCACCCATCCCCTCCACTCTCGGGACGGCCATTCCATAATCCACGGAGAGATTAAAGGCACACATCATGTTCGCACACGGAACGACCCTACGTAACCTCCTCCTAACAACGATCGTTGAACCCTCTAGTGCTCTCAATAGCACGTTAACGACGAGGCGTTCGCAAACTGTGTCACATTACGTACTTTCATCCATGGGAACCCCCTAGTGCTTTCTCACTAGCACCTTAACGACGAGGCATTCACCCATGCGTTGCAAATCGTTTCTTATCTAGTTAAGTTTCACATACACATTTCAAAACATGCTCAAAACTCGTGTTTCGTAGTTCAAAACCATGATGCATGACAATCATATATGCACGACTCTATAACAGAACAATCAAACGACAATCAAAGTAACAAACAAGCAAACAAGCAACCAAACAACCAAACAATCCTACCGTTCCATGGTGTAAGCTCGAAAGCAAATCATAAGCGGTCCATCACTTACCCGGCGTTCTCAAAATCCTTTCGCGTTTCGTGACTTGGTGCTCTAACTAGAATACCTATAAAATTATATATCAGTCAATTTTAATTCATCGAATTCATAACTCCCTAACTTACAAGTCCTACTTCCCATCAAAATCGAAACTATTCAAAAATCCCAAAATTCCACGGAATTTTCGTCCAACTTCGGAAATTCACAACTTCTCCATTACTCATCTGAATTAGATGATACCAAATACTATGGGTTCCTGAGGATGCCTAGTTCCCCGTGGTTGCATCCACTCCCATTCGAATGTCCACAACTTAACCGAACATGGCCGAACGAACACCGTTCCAAAACTCACGTACACGGCCAATAAATCACCCAATCTTCCTCACTAATTCTCGTAATCTACTCCTATTTCTATCCTAAACATCATTACAAAGACAGAAATCAGCTCTACACTCCATTTCTCGCATTACCCTCCTAGGTTTTCACCAATTTGCCCTATATCCTCGGCAAACCCGGTTTTGTCACTAATAACGCTAACACACTAACTAACTACGCAAAACTAACGAGAACTCACCGTGATTCAGAAGATTCGTAGAAGAAACTTGATCGCAGCGCAGAGAAAAAGGGATGCCGGCTCGCGGGAGAGGAGAAACAAAGGAGAAGGGGGTTTTTCCGCTGGAGATTAGCACCGTAAGGTGTTTTTGCTTCTTTCATCTTCTTTTCCCTTTTTTTTTTATTTTATTAATTTATTTCTTAATTATCAAATTGCCCTCCCCCTTAAACCGTTCCAAAATTTCATAATTTCGTCCGATTCCGGTTACATTCTTTAACTTCTCCGTCTGCCATTAGCCTTAAAATAACCTTTCAGTTAGGGGCCAAAATTTTTCGTTATTAATTTGAACTAAAACTCCACCGATTATAAATTACAAAATCCGAAACGAGTTTAAAAGAAAATTCTAGGTATTACATCTGCCCTTCATGTTAGTTGAGTAAAAGCGAGGTGGCACGACAGATGAAGAAGCGCCTTGATTGGCTGGCATAGTTGATTGATTTTCATATCGCTGTTTTCGACGAGCCTTGGCACGTTCTCTTTTTGTCTGCACTAGGCTACTTTGCGCACCCATCATAGTTCCTTCTGTGATGCATTGGATACGAGGCAACGACATTAGTTGAGAAGGAATCTCAGCATTAGCATCATGCTCAATAAATTTCAGTCCATTGTTTTTAGCGATGCCACACGGCCACTTAACAATTCTTGAAATATTTGAGCAACTATAAATCTTTTGCTATATCCAAGACTCGTCAGTTGAGCTCATAGGTACATTCTCTGCAGCGCATAGATGCGTGATGAGGATAGAGTGGATATGGCCAACAGTAGTTGAACCCTTACTATATGCACTGATATTATTGTGGATAATTCGGCCGACGTTTATGGATCGACCAGTGAGAATGCAATATAATAGCACTGTCTGCTCTTTGGTGAGCTCAGAATTTTGGGACGTCGGCATTAAGTTTCCTCTGATGAACTTACACTAAGCTTGAGCGTAGCAGTTGAGACAACTTATAATCAAATGTAATAGTTGAGTTGTGTTAACTACCGAGTAAACCCATTGTGAAACTCGGTGGCCCATTTCTTGTATGATCATTTCATAATCTGGGCCATTTTCCATCATTATGTGATAATCGTCTTCATTTAAGTTTTTCAAACAAAGCTTAGCATTAATGATCTCCGCTAAAACTAGACGATCTTGTTACGAACTTGAACGGTATTATCTAAATTTGATGCCCTCAAATTTGCATAGAATTCCCGAACAATACTCACGTTTGCATCACCACCTAATATAGTAAGATTTTACCACTGTCTTTGCCTGAGCATATCTAAAATATCTTCATCTGACTCTGAAGGTTGAAATTGGATTTCACATATAATAGGTTTATTCTTAACCATGAAATCCATAAAGTATTTCTTTGCCTCAAAGTTGACGAAAGAGTGATCGATTTGTCTTACTGAAGCTAAGCTTGAAGAAGCTTTTAAACGTTTTGGCAGCATTTTCAGTCTGTAAGCCATAATACACAACCAACCTTATATTTAGAATCCAGCCATAAAAATCAAACAATGCTTTTAGAATTCAGCCATAAAAATCAGAATTCAGCCATCAAATAATGCAATAATTCCACAACAAAAAGCAAAAAAAAACAAGAAATCATTCAGTAGCCGTAACACCCACAATTCAAACCAACCTCAAGATACAATTTAATTCAATCAAACCTCAAATTTAGAATTCAGCAATCAAAATCACACAATTCAAACCAAAATTCAGCAATAAAAATCAAATAATGCATTCAGCACAAAACAAATTCATCAACATTTACATCATGTGGGCACGCCGTGTGTAGAGCAGACCGATCGCGCTAGGCTTGATCGATCGGCACCAGTGACAATCGGCGGCCATCGATCAGCCGATCGATTGTGCCTTGTCGTGTGATCAATCGGCTCTCCTGCTAGGTCGCGCGCATCACGCTGCGTGCCACTCGCTCACTCGGGCACGCACACTGCTGTGTATGTGGGAGGCGGGAGCCGATTGTAGCACAAGTTCACAACCCAACAAATTTAGAATTCACAGCCCTAACCCGACAACCAAAAGAAAAAAAAATTCAATTACATTATCAAATTGAGGAAGAAATATAACCTGATCTTGATGGCTCTGGTTAAGGATTTAGTCAAATTCGAAGGAGTCGTCTAAGGTCAAAATGGTGTACTCAGGAGGCGATTTTGCGGTTTTGGGGATCAGCCGATCGAGTGCGGTGAAATTTGGGGATCGCTCCTGATTTATGAAAAATTTTAGATAGCCGATCAATCACCCAGTTATGAAAAATTTGGGCGATTGATGGGCTATCACTCTGTAAAATTATAAAATGAGAGTAAGAGTGGGGCGATGGATCGGCTCACTGGGCCGATGGATCGGCAATCACTCTGTAAAAATTACAGAGTGACAACCGATCACTCGCCCTAGAGGGGGGCGAGTGATCGGCTATCACTCTGTAATTTTTACAGAATAACCGCCGATCCATCGCTCCACTTTGGAATGCACACCTGTCGCTTGCAAAGAAACCTGATCAATCGGCCAATGGTGCGAATTATCGGCTATATCTCTCACCTTAAAATTAACTCCTATTAAAAAAATTAACGAATAAATATATCAAAAAATATAATATATCGTTCATTATAAATTTTACATTTGTAAATTGTCCATCTGTAAAAAAAATTAAAAAAATACTTCAAAATTTAATTTACAATGTTAATCTTCAACGTTCAAATTTTTAAATTCTTCAAGTATTTCATCCTCTCTTTGTTGGTTTCTCGTAACGGCATCGTTCTAATCCTTCATACAAATAAGTGCCTCCACAAGATTAGGTGCAAGTCGTCCTCGACGTTCATCATACACATGTCCACCTGCACTAAAAGAATACTCCGATGCTACGGTAGAGACCGAAGATGTTAGTAGATCGCGTACCATTATTAAAAGAATAGGATACGTAGTGGAAAATATTTTCCACCAATCTAAAATATCAAAGTTTTCTTCGCGAGAAAATTGATATCGAGTGTCAAAATAAATGTCTAGTTAATTTCACATAGAACTAGAGTAAATATCATTATCTAATTGACTCCAAATATCATGAATACCAAATTGTGAACCTACAATATTTCTACCACCACTACTTGAACTATAACGTGAAAAAACATGTAAACGACTACCGTTAGAATATTTAGATTCATAAGAAGAATGCAAACTACCAATTCCGTTAGTTATTTGATTTGGAGAAACTAAAGAAGTAGTATTTAAATTATTAAAAATTTTATTATCATGAGACATACTCCTCGTAATATATAACAAGGGTCCATTATACATGTATAACAAAAAATAAGAGGAATAACCAGCCAATATTTTTTAAATTTTATTTTCATTTTTTAAGTATATCTCTAAATTCATCTATTTGTCGATATTGTGCAAAATTACCGGTTAAGTTTATAAAAATTGAGAGTATAATATGAGAAGTAAGATAATAAATTCTCGAACACTCATTCGTAGCATCATAAAATGATTTTAAAAAATCAAGAAATATATTAACTACGTCGCAAATAGATTTATCAAGATTAATACTTTGTGTTTTTTCATTAATAAAAGCTCAAATAACTTGTCAATATGGCCTAGCATTTTCTAACATTAAATAAGTAGAATTCCACCGATTATCTACATCGGTTTTTAATTTTCGTGTTTTAAGTTGGGCAGTTTTACAAAACTCTCTATATTCATGTTGCCTCGAATTAGATCCAATTATATAAAAAATTACGGATGTAATTAATTCAATATGAGGCAAAAGATATGTCATACCATCTTTAACAACTAAATTTAAAATATGACAAACACATCTCATATGGAAAAGAGAATCGTCAGTAGTTTCTAATTGAAAATAATTTTTAAAATGAAAAATAGCAATATCGTTAGTACTATCATTATCAAGTGTTATGCTAAATATTCTATCTCGAATAGAATATTCTTATAATATTGTTACAATATATCTATAAATAGTAATACCACTGTGAGAATATTCACAGTTATGAAATCTTAAAATTCTTTTCTTTAACTGCCAATATTCATCAATAAAATGAGAGGTTACAACAACATACCCTACAGCATTATGTGCATTCTATAAATCAGAAGTGATACAAATAGATATTGAAGAGACGCTTGAAAAAAATGAAATTAGTTCATTTTTTATATTATTAAACATTTTAATAATATCATTTCAAGTTGTACTTCTAAGAACACGTTTAAAATTAGGAGTTGCATAGTCTTTCATAAATTTTTCAAATTCATCACTATCGGTGAATCTCAAAGGCAACTCACATTGTGCTACAAGTTTTGCTATTCCTTCTCGCATTTTATTTTGTGAATATAAAAAAATACCACTACCACTAGCATTTAATAATCTTTGTGTAGGGTCTCCAACTTGCTCGTTTAAGTGACATTTTTTATAATGTCTACCTAGCGTGCTAGTTGAACTACTAGAAATATATGCATAATTTTTAGTACAATAATTGCATTATGCTCTGAATTTTACTTTTCCACCCATTTTAATTTCTTTTATTACAAAATGTTTCCATACTTCAGACGTTTTATTTCTTTTTTTTTTAGGTGATGACATGGATACTTATGCAGATGAAAATGATTGTGCTATTGAAAATACATGTTTTATTTCTCTAATTTTCTCAATATCATCATCAAGAATATTATAATTATGTAAATTCATAACTATTAAAAATAAATTTTAAAGTAAATTTAAAAAAAATGATATCGCAAAAATATTGTTCAACAAAATTCGTAGCGTAGCGTGGTGAAGTGATCAACTCCACTCGTACAAAACCTAAAAAATCAATGTAAAAAAACTTAGTTACAAATATAATTAAGCTACAAATATAATTAAAAATATAAAAAATAAATTACATTTTACCTTATCGAAGATTCGAAGAACAATAGATTGAGTATTGAGTGAGACTTAACTCTTGAGAGCACGAATAAATTGATAGCAATAAATAGATGGAAAGTAAATTGAGATCGAGAGAAATGGAGAGAAATTGGTGAAAAAAATAGAGAGGGTGGAAATAATTTATAGGGGTGCCGAGTGACGGGTGGATGAGTCGTGCTGAGTGGTGCTGGACAACAGTCATAAGACCGTTAGATTGCGCGAGTGCAAGAGCAACAGTCATAAACGTTAGATTGCGTGAGTCAGTGCAAGCACAACGATCATAAGACCATTAGATTGCACGAGTGCAAGCGCAACGGTCATAAAATCGTTAGATTGCGTGAGTGCAAGCGCAACGGTCATAAGAACGTTACACATCGTTGGGCATTGTATACCGTTGCAGGCTTACAATCTATCAATTGGCGATTGATCGCCGCTTATTTATAAGCGCCACTGCGGCACCGCGCCCAATCGCGAGTCGATCGATCGCCTATATATGAGGCGATCGATCGGGACGAACCAGCACGAGGGCCACTACGGCAGCACGCTCGCGAGTCGATCACTTATATATAAGGCGATCAATCAGGACGGACCAGCGTGAGGGGCGATCGATCGCCGACATAGGCGACCGGCGACCGTTCATAATCTGTTAATTGTTAAATTGCTTAGCGCACAGCGCAATCGCTCCTATCAGGCGATGGATCGCCTTCGTTAAATGTTCACTTAACTTAATAAAATATTTTATTATATGTGAAAAAAAAAATAAAATATTTTTTTACTAACACTGTTGACCCCATTCTCCCATATCAATCAGGGACCCCATTCTTCCAGGTCAATCAGGGCGATGTATCGCCCCACTCCAGCAAGTGGGGCGATTAATCGCGCCAAGATCGCCCTTTGGGGCGATGTAACGCCCCACTTCATCAAGTGGTGCGATGCAACGGCTCATTGAGGCGATGTAACGTCCCACTGGTCGATTGGCATCACCTCAGAGAGTGGGGCGATGCGTCACCCTTTTTTATGCGATACATCGCCTCATCGACGTTATTTCGATTTTGTTCTTTGCAATTAATTATAATGAAAGAAAATTAGAAAAGAAAGTCTGAAAAAGTTCTTTCTTCTGGCGCCGCGAAAAATAGAGATGGGGTGAGGAGAGACAAACAACTTGGAAAGAAGTAATTGGCTGATCGGGGCTGATTTTGACGAAATAAGTCTCAAATCGACCTCTTTTTTATGCTCGTCAACTTTGTGACTAAAAATCCCGTCGTAAGTCAAAATTTCTCCCCAATTTTTTTAGTTGAATGTTAGAGCACATTATAAACGTTGATTTTTGCAAGGGAAAAATAATTTTGTTTGAAAAAAAAAGTTGAAATTACCGGCCACCGGCGGGAGAGGAGGGACGGGTTGGCTCGTGAGCCTGGCCCGCCGAGCCAACGACCCAGCTCGTTGACTCACTCGTTTCGCTCGGTCTCTGGTAGGCTCACGAGCTGAACGTTTAGGCTCGGCTTGGCCCGTCTCATTAGACTGTGCCAAGTTTGACTCGCTACTATAGCGATTCGAGCTGGCTCGGCTCGCTCGTTAAACATCTCTAGATTTTATGTTGGATTCTGTGATATATAACATGAATATCATAAAATGAGTATTTTCTACACATAAATGTTATGATAACGAATAAATGCATCTCTAGTTGAAGTTCTCCATTTCAGTATTAATTTTGAGCAGTCCGTTTTCATACTCAGTGGATGAAAAATTGTCGAAAAAACAAAAGGGGAACATAGAGATAATTATACGTAGTTTAGTATGTTTTTTTTTTGGCTTTCACTAATTTTTGCGCAGGGCAATGATTAAAAATTAGACCAATCAGGAGGGTAAATTAGTGAAAGCCAAAAAGGTAAATAGAATTAATCAAAATACAACGACTTGAAATATTACTTCCTTTTAGAGTATAAAGGAAAAGAGAAAATATTATAAAATTAAAAAAGAAGTTTTAGTAAATAACAAATGAAATGAATTAATCAACTCACAAAAAAATTAAAAATTGAAAAATTTCTTCCTTTTAAAGTATAATTTTTTCCCTTGGACCTCAACTGGTCATAGAGGAAAGCTCCTGAACTGGTAAACAAATCTTAGTCGCATTAATATTTGAAGTTCTGAAGTTAAGAATCTTTTTTCCCCCGAGTTCTGCAAATCTCACGATCTTGGAGGTCACATCAACCGCCACCGCCTATAAAATTAATTAAATTGCGAATTAATTCTACCTGATTATCGTTTGTTTCCCATTTTTTTTATTACAATGCTATAAATTTCATATTTCATTTAAATATAAACAAGTCTCTTAACTTCTTTGGTTGTGGGAGCATTTCATACTTGGGAATTTTTTCATATTTTAATAGCTTAGGAATCCTTTCATATTATAAATCTTTCATACTTGGGAATGTCTCCAGAACATAAGATCGAATTATATTTTAAAAGTGAATTTTTGGGCAAATTTAGTTTAAAAACAAATTTGATAATAAATTATAATTTAAAATTTTTTTTTTGGTTAATTACCCTATTAAGAAAGTTTTGAATAATTTAACAAAAACTAATCAAATCTCAAATTTCAACAGCTTTACTTCACTTAAGTGTTTTCTTAATAACTTTTTTGCATTGAATAAACTCTTTTTTTTATTAAAGGATTATTATTTGCTAATGAGATTAAGAAAAACATTACGTTAACTCATAAAGTTAATAATATAAATGTACAACCCTATAAGCTCAAATAATGTATTCAGATACAAGTGTCATGACAAATATCAACTCTGTAATCACACGTAGTTCCTGATAATAGAACTGTATCCAGTCTGACCATCATACTATTTAGACCAATGCATAACACCTACACACTTGGAATAACTGGAAAAATAGAAGTACTTAAATGCTACTAAGGATAATACCCGCTTCCTGCAACCCTAGTCGCCTCGGGCAAACCCAAGAAAATTTTCCCTGCAGGAACATCAGCATCCATTGTTTCCAAGTGTTTTCAAGATTAATAATGTCTCCGGCAACGTACTAGCATGGCAGATTGTTGTAAAACTGAACCCAAACGTAGTCAAAAAGGCTAGTTTTTAAGGCGTTTCCTACCCAAGCGTTTGGAATTGGGCATTGAGGAGCTGTTGTGAGGTAAACTTTTTTGCCATTCTTGAAAAATTTATTAGAATTAATGAATTTTAAAACAAACAAAAACTCAATTTTCAAATCGATACATTAGAAATTTTACAAGAAAATCATTAAAGCAACAAATACATATTTGAATCTAGTGTCTGAATGCAAAATACTGAAAATCGTGTACGTTGATCTTCCGAATTCGACAACCTCCTTCTCAAACGCTATCTAAAGTGATGTCGGTTCTAAATAAGCAAAATGTCTCATTGTGAATTAGGAATCATAACCCTTTAATTAACCTATTTGGGTAATTTACCATTTTGCCTATCACAAATCGATAAATAACCCTTAATATTTATACATATTATAAAATTACCATATTATATTCAATATACTTCAAAATTATTTGAAATTATATTAAATCACTTTAATATGGATTCAAACCCAATAACAATATAATGTATAATTTATAGTTTGACAATTTAGATTCATATAAAATTATAAATTCTTATAATTCTAACAATTTCTTGTTATAGTCTGATAAGAATATGGCTATTTGTTCCGGTGCTGGTTTGTTCCTCCTTCGAAGTCGAAATCTATGCTAGTTGTACAAGAGATAAGTAGCTACTTTACTTGCATCTGTTGTAGATCTGAGGAAGTAGTCTCTATGTCTGCCTCCGACGAACAACATTACTTTGATTTCTTTCTTTTGACACGATTTTATGTAGGAGCTTAGTTTGGTGCAGTCGTTGTCGTGTGGGTCACAATGGCCCGCGAGGTTCATCATCGGTGTTTGGTCGTTGCCGAAAATTAGAAGAAAAGCTATGTTTGCATAGTCATATTTTTCGGTCGAACATGTCTCTGCTAGTGTCCATTCGTTTACGTTTTGGCCCCAATAAATAGCAATTCACCGGCTTCCAGTCTGGTCTCCATGACTACAACGAGTAGGTTGAGAACCGATAGGAGGATCGACGATTTGAATGCCATTTGCAGATCTCAAACTTTATGTTTTCTGGTGGGTTGCTTTTGCTTGGAGGATCAGTGCATTTTTATGAAATCCACGGGTTGAATTGGGTAGCAAACTGTCAAGGTTAGCACATTTTGTTGGTGGGAGAAAAAGTAAATTCTAAAAGTGTAAGTAATATTCAAGGTAAAAAATTTCTTTTCCCTTGGCATTCTCACACAAATAGAGTTTTTTTCTCTCCCTCCATAAATTTCTCGTGTTAAGATTTTGTTTTTCGCAGAAAATCTTTCCTTTATCTTCATCCCCTCTGAAAAGCTTTGTTAAGATTTTGTTTTTCGCAGAAAATCTTTCCTTTATCTTCATCCCCTCTGAAAAGCTTTCTCTCGGTGAATTTTACTAAACGATTTAGAGACTTCTAGTTCGACTTTAGTCAAAGAGAAATACCCAATCTTAGATAAGTAAATTTTTCCTTCTTTCTTTCAATTCTAAAACTATCAATCGTCTAAAATTTTACTCAAATCCCTCTATGTTGGAGAGGCATAGTATAGTGCTCTCTATGTGATTTTGGAAGAGAAAAACTTAGGGATTTGAGAGGGGCTGCTGCAGTCAGCATAGGTTGAAGCACTAGTGCTCAAAAATTGGTGAATTGAATTCCTCCTCCTTTGTGTTGTTTTTTGTATTAAAAACTTGAATTTTTAAGCGAATGAATTCTTGTTAGAATCGGTGGTTAAGACTTTTTTGGTGTTCGTTCAGAAAAACAAGAAGTTGGTTTCGCTGCTTTAGTCGGAGGTTTGAAGGGCTTAAAGTTGTCAAATTGGAGGTAAGAATCCAAACCCTTTTTGTTTTCCTTTGTCATGTTTGTGGAAACTTAATTAAATATTGGACTGTCTTTCTTAGCTTGAATTGATAAATCTCTTATTGTCTTTGTTCGGTTGGAGAATTTTATATATATGTATTTTCAACCATTCAAGTATAGATTAATCAGGTGATAAAAGGAGGTTAGTGAATAAATTTTTAACCCAAAATTCAATTATATTTTGTTTAGAAACCAATTTACTAAATTAAAACTTTGGATTTTTCGATCTTAGATTATTGAACTTTGAATTTGGATAGGCTCATTAGAGATAAGAGTTTATTTTATTTTCAGTTAAGTATTATTTTTCAGTTCAATAATTAAATTTATTTATTTATTATAAAATGATTATTAAATTTTGTATCATTGTCTATTAATATATTTACCAATTGCATATTTTATCATTTGATGTGAACATATTGTTTTAACTAGAAATAATAGAACAACTGAAAAACTATGTCTTTGGACGAAACCCTAAACCTGATCAGAATAGTTATATTGCTTGCAACTGCCGAGTGTCGTTGTTTTTAAATTATAGTCAATGACCTAATATGTTCAAAGTTTACGAGAGATTTTATTTTCTCTGAATTTCTTTTAAAATAACATAGTTGGGGTTTTGATTTATTTTATGTACCATTCTGTATTAATTGTTGAGTATAAATATAAACATTTTATAAATGCTGAGAATAAACTCTATTTTTATTGAGTTTAATCAACTCACCCAAAGCGACTTTCTTTTTTTTTAGGATCCAATAAAAAAAGAGTTATAGTTGTCGGATCGAAAGCACTCTCTTTACAAGAATTTTTTTTAAATAAATCTTTATTTTGAACACTTATTATAAATTTCAAAGTTAGACACTATTAAGAATCTGCAAGTTTTATTTTAATTGTTCTATTTTATTACTTTATTATGACATATATTATCGCATTATCTGGTGTCATTTGTTGAACCAGTTTAATTCATTTGTCCCGAACCCTGACTTTATATTAATTATAAATTTTTCGTTGCATTATTTAAGTAAATAAAATTAAGAATTGGACAGTTATTTCGATTTTTAGGTTAATCGTGTTTCAGGTTCTATTTGGAGTGTGATAATTTTATTTTAGTAATGATCTTCCTACGCAATTGATACACTGCGTGGGTGAATACTTATTCAGCTATTTATTAATCTGATAAGGAATTTGGCAAATCATCCACGAAATTTAGATTGATGGGGTAGCCTTTGTTTGATGTGTAACAGACAAAAAAGTTTTTTTTTTTCCCGACAATTCAAGTCATATGTTTCTGCGACAGATTGCTTTCAAATCATTGGGTGGATTGCTTCTAAAGAGTAGTCAAAAATTTTGATTTTGATGCCGTTAATTTGCTTCTATAGTTGAATAAAAGGACAAAATGATATATGAAGCGAAGCTTACCATGTTTGCATATTTGACATTGAATAGTGTATAAATTTCCGGTTCATTCTTTGAGGTATGGTTGTTGATTAATAAAATTCACTATTTTTATATTAATTATTTTTAGAGTGAAATTTTTTCATAATTCGTGATCAGGTTATTTATGTGGACTCGAAACATTGTAATTTGTTAACATTATGCTACCTGAAATTTTTCAATTAATAGGTCAAGTCGATAAATTTAAAAGTTACTACATAGTTAAAAAAATTTTAAAATAAAATTAGATAATTTAGAATTTACCCAAGAAAAAGTTTTGAGTTATGTTTGGATTTTTGAAGATAAGGAATCCAATATTTTATTTAATATATTATTAGGTAAAAATATTTTAAACTTTAAAGTATTAATTTTTTTTAAAAAATTATTGAATTATTAACTATAACAAAATTATTAAATTATGAAGGTATCAAAAACCTAACAACTTAAATCTCGGGTGACGATCAATAGCTCCGGGTTTTCATTTTTCAAAGAGAACGGGAGGCCATATAATGGTTAACACCCCCGGTTCTCCCGAGAGATATGCGCAGGTGCTCATCCCTCGCGCATGTGCTCTGTACCTATCAACGATATTCAATTTATAAGTTAATTTAAAAAAAAATAAAAAACGATATTCTATTTAATTGAAATTTTTACCATATTATAAAATGATAATATGAAAATTTTTGTGATTTTATAACACTTATCAAATATATTGTAAGTTTAGTTAATTATTTTATAAAACAATTATAATAAATCGTACAAGTATTATAAAATTTTGAAAAGTTTTAAATTATCTTACTATAATATGGTAAATATTTCAAATAAATTAAATATTGTTTGATATTTTTTTTAATTAATTTATAACAGACTACTCGTTCCTTCTTCACTTTATAAATTAATATTCAAAAAATAACAAACAATATTCAATTTATTTAAAATTTTTATCTCATGTTCATCACATCATATGAAAATCATGATTTTCTAACATTTGTACTATTTATTGTAATTTCAGTTAATTATTTTATATAATAATTATAATAAATCATACAAATGTTATAAAATTACAAAAAATTTTAGATTATTTTCACATAATATGATAAATATGTAGTAAATTGAATATGTTTTGGTATTTTTTTAAAAATTAATTTATAAGGGACTCATGTTCGTTCTTCACTTTATAAATGAATTTTAAATAAATATTAAATGATATTTAATTTACTTGAAATTTTTATAACGTTTTCATCACATCATGTAAAAATAATCAAAAACTTTTCGTGATTTTATAATAATTGTACGATTTGTTATAATTTTATACATTTATTTGATAAAAATAATTATAATAAATCGTAAAAGTATAATAAAATCACTAACATTTTTAGAAAATTTTCACATAATGTGATGAATATGTGGTAAAAATTGCAAGTAATTTGAATATCATTTGATATTTTTTTAAAATTAATTTATAAATTGAATATCGTTGAGACGTGCATAGTGTCTAGGTTCGGGCTTGTCCAAGGCATGTTGCCTATGGCCGCCCATGCTATTAGGTAGATGTATTTCCTTTTTAAACACTCTAATTGTATCTATTTCCTTTTTATTCGATGTAAGTGACTTCTCGCCACTATATCATGTACACTCTTGCCACAGTGAAAAAGGTTCAGATTGCTCTTTATGGGGGATAGGCGTGACAACACATAGACCCCCCCTACCCACTGATGTAATTTGCTGTCAATCAATGAAAAAACTTTTTACATACTCTCTCTTTATGCACACTATACTCAATGATATTATTTTCAGATAATCTCGTCCACTTATTGCTTACTCGCTAGACAAAAATTCCGCTCTAGTGAAGTAGGTACTCGGCGTCGTTGGCGCGCTCGTATGCTGACCCATTGGAACTGCGACAGTGGGTGCCACACGGTCTTATTAACCCTATTGAAAGTAGGACTGTGACAGCTAGTATCAGAGTCAGGTTGGATCAAAATTGCGAAGAAGCATGCCGAAGAAAAATCCGATGGAAAAATCAAGTTCATTGTCTGGACAACTCGAGCGCCTTGTCGAGTTAGAAGAAGAAATGCAGTATCTACAAAACATACCGGACAACATTCGATTCATGGAAGAACGAATGAAGGAAATGTCTAAATTTCCTACTGAAATTACGGCTGTTCACAACAGGATAGACGTCATACCGATTCCAGAGCTAATGAATCGGGTAGAGACTCTCGAATTCTGACAAGAAAGGAGAAAGGGAGTTGAAATGTAAGAAAGTTCCACAGGCACTGTAGCCGGGATCCTGGAGCGTGTCGAATAGATCGAGCTAGCTCATACTTGGTTGGCAGAGACTGTTTCCCAGATGACAAAAGATTTCAAAACAATGTTTGATTCTCTCAAGACAGAAACTGCCGAGATCAACATTAAATTGAACCTTACTATGAGAGCTATGAGGAGTCAAACCCAGGCTACTACTGCTGCTAAAGTTAGTCGGGTGAAAATCTCAGAGCCAAAACCTTTCGAGGGAGCCCGTGATGCGAAAGAAATAGAGAATTTCATCTTCGATATGGAACAATATTTTAAGGCCACTAGAACAGATAAAGAATCGAAAGTAACCTTGGCCACAATGCCTCTTCTGGTGATGCAAAACTTTGGTAGAGATCAAAATACCACGATATTAGTATTGGTAAATATGTAATCGATACTTGGGAAGAACTAAAGAGGCAACTGAAGGACCAATTCTTTCCAAATAATGTTGAATTCAACGCCCGCAGACTACTCCGAGAACTAAAACAGACTGCAAGTATTCGCGAATATGTCAAACAGTTTTCGGGACTCATGCTGAATATTATAGATATGTTAGAAAAAGATAATATCTTCACCTTCCTTGAAGGTCTTAAATCGTGGGCCAAAACCAAATTATATGAACAAATGGTGCAAAGCCTTTCAAATGCATTTGCCGCAGCAGAGCGATTGTTCGATTATAACAGCGAGACCCCTGAGCTAAAAAAGAACACCCCTAGTAGTTCAAACTCGGTCAAGTTCCAAAAGCCAAACACATAAACTGTTGAAAAGAAACCTTTTTGTCCCAAGAGAAGGGTACGAAGCAACTAGAAGCATTAACAACCAACGACTGCCAAATAGGCCTATGTCGTGTTTTCTGTGCAAGGTGCCCCATCGAGTAGCCGAGTATCCGCATAGATCGGCCCTAACTGCCTTACAAGCTTCGATTCATTAAGACAACTCGGTTAAAGAAGTTGTCGAAGAAGAAACCACCGAACTTGTAGGAATTGAGACCATGACCTTACTGTCAGCCGTACAAACAGATGGAAGAGCTAAAAAAGACCCAAACTATGGGTCTCATGTATGTAGAATCATCCATCAACAATAAGTCCACCAAGAGTACGATGATAGACTAGGGAGCTACTCATAATTTTATTACAGCGAAGGAAGCTCATCGTCTCAATCTGAAGCTAGAAAAGAATGATGGTAGGATGAAAACAATAAATGCAAAAGCGATGCCGGTGCTCAGGGTCGTATGGAGAGCCCAGCGAAAACTCGGCACATGGACAGTACTCATTGATTTTGTCGTAGCACAAATGGACGACTTTGACATGATTTTGGGGATGGAATTCTTGATAGAACATAAAATCATCCCAATGCCCTCAGCAAAATGTTTAGTTATCACATAATTTTATCTAGAGAAAATTTTGCCACCTTAGTGCTTGTTTTATTTCCTTTGGTTTGAGTTGCTAGTTGTGATATAGTATCCATCCATATTTCCCCTTGTGTTTGAAAATGGATATTCCTGACCTTGGTTTTGTGATATGTTTTGACAACTTCACATATCACGAACTTGTACTCGAGAGTGTTGCTCTTGTTGGTAAGAAGGGCAAACATTGTCGAGATAGTGTTTTATACTTTTTACATCACATTCAATTGCATAGTTTTCAAATTATTTTGATGAATTGTCATCTATGAAAGACTTGACAAAGTCTGATCGAAAGAACGTTAATTTTTACGTATATGTACGTATGTTTTGCATGACTTATATGTTTACAGGTTTATGCTATATATTAAATGACAAATCCTCTTGATGCTTCGCACGATTTCAGTATTAAAGTATCATGAGCCTATCTCAGCACATCTTACACTGCGTGAAATATTTTGTTTGCATATTACGAAAATTGGTAATAAGGCGGTGATGACGCGCTACTTCAACTTTGAATCTCTAAACTCAATCAGGGTGTATTTATTTAATTATAATTTACAGTTGGTGTCGCTTCATGGTCTTCGAATTGCTCGCCACTCTTGTGATGCCGTTAGATATTCAGATTGTCGTCACTTTTCATTTCTTCGTCTCATTCATGGGGTATTGTCTGGTCTTGACATCGCTGCTTTTCTCTGATTGTGTTTCAGATAGTTCATTCAGAGACTATCTTTATTCACAAGGGATGATTTTAATTAAAAAGTATGATGATGATTTATTTGGATATAGTTTTTAATGTATACAACAACATTTTGAATATCGCTAATCAAATCATGGAGCTTATTTTCTTAAAATTGATAGAAAGAGATTCCCTTTGAATTAAATTGTAGACCCATGAACGACATTTTAACTTTGATCATGGTTTGAGATAAAAGATAAAACAAGTTTTACAAACATTGCTATTAGTATAAGTTGCTTACTGTGTTAGTCATTCACTCAAACGACTCCTTTCTTTTTTAAACAAAGACAAAAGTAGTTAGCAACAGTAGTTTGATACGCTTCCTTGTTTTCGTTTATTATTAATTGAGTGTATTTTTTATTTCCTGGTGAGAATTTCTTTTTATTTTAGATTTGTATAAAAATATATGTAGTGAATGTTGAATATTTACTATTTGTTACGCATTATTTAATTGATTGTTGTATTATTTTTGCAATCATGCATGTCCCAGCTCATATGGGTTATAGCTCAATCAAAATCTAAGTTTTTTGTTGTAAACTACTCGTAGGCCTGAGCCATTAGATCCTTTTCTAGGATCGCATCATTTGAGTTGAAAATTTGTTCAACATGCTTCCAGATCTTGACATATTAGACCCTAAACACGAGGGCAAATTATTTCAAAATGCTTAACAAAATTAATCAAATTACAACAAATTGAAAAAGTTCTTCTTTTCAATTATAATAGAAAAAAATACAATAACATTAAAAATTAGAAAAATTAAAGATAAAGAAGAAGAAACACAAAATGAAAAGAAAAGAAGTTGTAGTTAATAACAAATAAATGAGAGCAGTAGGAAATAAAATAATCAAATTACAAAAAATTGAAAAATTTCTTCCTTTTAGATTAAAATGGAAGAAAGAAAACACAATAAAAAATTAGAAAAAGTGGAAAAATAATTAAAGTAAAGATAAAAAACAAAAAGCAAAAAACAAAAATTTAATAAAAATAAATAAGAATAGTAGTAAAAGAAAAGTGTCCGTAATTTCAATGATATGAGAATTAGAATAGGTTGAAAAAAAAAAAGATAAATTAAAAAAGTGTTGCCTTGTAAATAATAACCAAGTCGACGGATGCACATGCATGCTCCTCTCTCATCATAATGTTACCGAATTTTTTAAAATGTTGTTTATGTAATAGCATTAAACTTTAAAATATGAGTTTTTTTTTTAAAACAAACCTTAAAATATCAAACCGAACAATGCAAAGCTTAAACTATCTAAAACCTAATAAATCAAGCCCTGTCGAACGGCCGTTCACCGTCCGTTCTCGAAAAACGGATGACAGATGTTAAAAGTACGGCCGTTTGTTCTATACACGTAAGGGCCAGACTGTGTGGAAGAGGGTGGAGACCATCCGTTTCCAGTGCGGTTCACGGGACCGAGGAACAGACAACTGATCTCTGACAAACGGCCATCCGTTCCACAGGATAATTGATTCACGGGCCGAACTGTGTGGAAAAACGGACGGTTGCAGTCGTTAAACGGACGACCGTTCTACCCAATAATTGAGTTACGGGTCAGACTGTAGGCAATAACGGACAATCAATCTAATCAAACGACGGTCTGTTTCTCTAAATAATTGAGTCACGGGCGGACTATATAGGAGAACAGACTGTCGTTCCCCAAGAACGACCGTTCGTTTATCTAAATAATTGAGTCACGGGCGGTGACTATATGGAAGAATGCACGACCGTTCATATAGAAAGGTCGTTTGTTCCATTGAATAATTGAGTCACGGGGGTGATTGTATGGGAGAATGGACGGTTGTTCGGTATGAACAATCGTCCATTCTTATATATAGCGATAGCCTTTAATATTGAACTCACATATCTCTAAAACTCTAAAACCTTTAGTGATATCGTATTTCTAGCAATATTTTCTTATTTTCTTTATTAGCGACGGGTCGATGGATCATTATTCAAGTAGATGGGTTGATACTGACGAAACAACGAATCCAAATGCCAACATTGACTGATATTTAGACAACACGCTTGGGTACAGTAATCTTTGAGCATTCAATCACTATGAAGGTGATGAAAAAATAGAAGTGCATTCAACCTCACAAACACTAGACAAGTAGATTTGAATACCGGTCGGTTCAGAAAATGACAAGGTGGAAAGCATACCAGTGAGGAAAAAAATTTCTATCAATTTTTCTTTGGGTAAAAAATACAATTCTATAGTCGCCATTAGAAAAGAAATAAAAAAATACGCTTTGAACAATATATATGATATCAAATTTATTAAAAGTGAATCTCGGTGACTTACGACAGTATGTGAATACGGATGTAAGTGGCGACTCCATGCTTCGGTCATGCAAAATGAGCTGACATTCCAAATAAAAATTTACACTGATTCTCATAACTGTGCAAGTAAAATTGAGAATCGCCATGTTACTGCAAAATCCATTATTTGGATAGATTCAAAAGTCATTCAACATGAGAAATTCCTTCTATTATCGAGACGGTGATGAAGGATTTTAATGTAATATTACACCCAGTCTTTGCAAAAGAGCAAAAAGCGATGCTCGAAAACTCAATGACAGAAGAGGCGATGAACAATTCAAGATACTGCATTCATACGTTGCAGACACATTTAGATTAAATCCAAGTAGTACAGTGAAAATACATGATTGTTTGATGGGCTACAGCCAGAAGAAGTCATTCGTATTCGAAATACTGTACATGTGTATAGCTGCGTGTAAGGCAGCTTTGCTGTTGCGTGGCAGACCTATTATCTGTTTGAATGGATTTTATCTGAAAGACTTTTGCCCCGGCCAACTACTCACAGCCGTCAGTATTGATGGCGATAATAACTTATATCTCGTTGTCATTACCAACGTGGAGTCGAAGTGCACAGACTCGTGTAAGTGGTTTTTGAAAATTTTAAAGCAAGACTTAAACACTCACGATGGAAACGGTGGACAATTGCGTCGGATCGACAAAAGGTACAATTTTATCAAATCACATATGCTATTGTTTCTCGTACTGCTTATTTAGTGGTGTAATTGTACTGTGCGACGAATTTCTGTCTAGAAGACTGTATTTTAAGTAGTACCGTTTGTAACCCCTATAGTCTTTCATGTAAACTTACTTATAAAGATAATTCTGTTTAGGAGATTAGACAGTACAGTCTTTTCTGAGAATTATCTTGATCAGTACTCTTCAAGTTTTACAGTGATAGTATTTTTATTATTACTTCCACTATTTTTATTATTTTCCTAGCACAAATGTTGAGGTGTTGTTATCGTTAAATTTTTTTTATGTTTACTCTATTTTTCTTTCACATTTTAGGGTTTGTCGCGTGCTGTGGAGGAAAAATTATGTGCAGCCGAACACCGATACTACTTCTGGCATATGTATGCAAATTTCAAAAATCAATTTTGGGGCTGGGTATACAGAGATGCAATGTGCAGTACGACAAGGGCAACCACAAAGCCTCATTTTGACAAAGAAATGAGAAAACTACATTAGATAAACCCGGATGCCCACAAATGGCTCCGATGAATATCACTTAGCTATTGGGTTAGTTATGCGTTTTTTTCAAATACCAAGTGCGACATGGTGTTGAACAATTTATGCGAGTCGTTCAATGCAATTATATTGCCAGTCAGGGACAAACCGATGTTTACTATGTTCGAGATGATTCGAAAATGTTTGATGACTCGCATTGTCAAGAAATATGGGAAGATGTTGTTAGCGACAGAACTCTTGTGCCCCGAAGATGAAGAAAAAGCTTGAAAAGCTTGTATTGGCAGCTCAAAATTGGCATGTTGCGTTAGCAGAAGGTGCACAATTTGAGGTCACCAATAGCAACGAACAATATATTGTCGATCTAAATGTATGCGCGTGCAACTGTTCCAGGAGGGAGCTTACTGAAATTTTATGTGTACATGTTATTCCATGCATCTATTTCATGATAATGGCACCAGAATATTTCGTACATCCATATTATCACCGGTCCAGATATGTAGAGCTGTACTCAAACTTCATTCGTCCCATTAACGCCGTGGACATGTGGTCGCCTATACATGGAATGAGCTCAATCATTCCGCCCGAGAGACGGCGCCAACCTATTACGCCGAAGAAGCATAGATTGTGCGATGTTGATGAGCATGCAAGATCGACAATTTCTAAGAGGAACTCTACTATGACGTGTCGTATATGTCGGCATCATGGGCATAATAGTCATACTTGTCCTGACAAGGGATCCACTTCAGGCGCTGCTGCCACATATGCGTCGCAAGACACATTTATGGGTTTCTACACATTTAATGGCCACAAATACATTTCAACCCAATTTTTCATAAATTCAATTTCATTATTTTCTAATATAAATTTCATTTTGAGCAGGAATCTTCTACATGCGGTTATGAACGAGGAAACGTATAACTCTATTCGGGCTGCAATTTTTAAAAATTTATTTTTATACTATGTAATGTATGTCTGTTTTATGATTTACTTCACTAAAATAATGATAAATCACACAAGTGTTAGAAAATGCCAAAAATTTATAGACTCTATTCCCATAGTGTGGTGCATGAGAGATAAAATTGTCAAGTAAATCCAAAGTCGTTTGCAATTTTTAGAAAAATTAATTTTTCATAATATATAATGTATGTCTGTTCTATGATTTACTTCAATAAAATGACAATAAATCGCTCAAGTGTTAGAAAATGTCAAAAATTTATAGCCTCTCTTCTCATGGTGTGGTGCACGTGGGATAAAATTTTCAAATAAATCCAATGTTGGCTACAATTTTTAGAAAATTAATTTTTCATAATATTCTTTTTAGTAAAAAAAACTTAAAAAATTAGTCAAAGTTTCCTTTGATTTATAACTCCACTATAGCTAGTATTAAACAGTTTTTGTATGTTCAAAACATCAAACAGATCCAGCATTTCAAAGTATAAATTAAATTTTTCATCCAAATAAATTACATTAACACAAATTGTATCAAACTAAGTTACATAAAATAAAATACATAAAATAAACTACACGGATGCGTCATCGGGTTGGACATCGGGTGCGTCATTGGGTGGGAGATCGTTGTCATCGCTCAACGGATGTGGGATATCGTCGTCATCAACCCCGATCCAATTCAAGATGATTTGCCTTCATCATCCCTCTGAAGTAATCTATTACCTCTGCATGAGACTCTGCTTGTCTCAATTCGCTCTGATGTTGTCAGACTGCGAAAGCATCAATATCTATTCAAAGAGCCCGAATAGCTGTCATGATGCACTCCTGTGGGGACCCTGGCTACGCCGTGGTTTCCTCCATATACACATCACTAGAAGTTAAGGCCCCCTGATCTCCCCTCAGCGTCCAAATGCTGTCAGCTTCAACTAAGCTCATCCGAACCAAATGAATCTTGCCAAATACGTCGACGGCACGTTGTGCTCTCAGCTGCTCTCCTAATGGTGACTGAATCCCAAATCGCTCAACAATCTTCTGAATGAGCACACCAAATGGCAAGTTCTTGTTGCGTGTCGGCTAGATTTCACCCATGTAACTGAGAATCATAGAACTGAGGTCGAACCTCATCCCGTTGTATATCTTTTCCATGACATAGAGATCCATGCAGCTAACAAGATCTCTATCTCCCTGTTGCGGCGGAATAGTGTGGGACACCATGTTGTGCAAGAGTCGAGCCCTGACATTTAGGTCTCGGGTTCTGGCCTTCACGAACTCGATAATCTCAACATTGCGATGGATTTTTTGAATGAACTCCAATCCATCGACCGAGCTGAAAAAAGGAAAGTCCCTGGATGGATGGTAGTATCTCTCTGTCCCATCTCCAGGTAACCCGACCAACTCATTGACCGTCTCTAGGGTAATATCGAGCTCTATACCCTGGATGTACGCCTTTATAGTTGCCGGCCTTCCAGTAAAGCTCAAGTTCGCATAAAATAGGCAAATTATCCAGTCACAACTATCACCCCGCACCTTGTAGACCCCGTGCAGACCGATTTTGTCGAACATCGCATGGATTTTGAGGGATTCCTAACCTCTGAAATCTACGATCTTTGAATGCATTACTGACTGGTGTACCAGATCCTGGTCGAATTGCTCTCGACATATCTGATTGCGAAACTTCAACGACAATGCCCAAGGTTGAGGTCGCGACACCTCCAACTTTGATGGTGCCTGGTAGTGCATCGAGCCACCTTGTGACGTAGACGGTCCCTGACGTGCCATCGGTGCAATCTTCTGCCTAATCTCTAATCTTTTGGCAATTTCAAAAGGGTTATTTGAGATTTGGGAATTTCAGCTAAAAAAAATGACAGATTAGTGCGGCTTTGGCTGAAAATCTCATAAAACAAATGGGAATGGAGAAATGAACAATGTAGGGCGTCAAATAGTCAATTTTGGAAAAAAAAATTCGAAAATCGGCCAAGAGGATTCACTGATTTTTACCTTTTTTCGACAGAATGGCGTATGTTCCTTATATGCTATCGGAGAACGGACGACCGTTGTTGGGTTAGTGACTGTCCGTTCTCAGAGAACGACCGTTCATTGTCGGGGTTGTGACCATTCATTCTCAACCCTAATTTCAGGAACAGACGATCGGTGACCATGCCACGGCCATCCGTTCCACAGATATTCACGAGAACGAATGGTCGTGTTTTTCAACTGGCCATCTGTTTCATTCTCTGATGATGAACTGAGCAGCTGTTGTAAGAACACAACCGTCTGTTATCATAAACATCTGTGGAACGGACGGTTGTTCGTCAGAGATCGGTCGTCCGTTCCTCGGTCCAGTGAACTGCACGGGGAACGAATGGTCTCCACCTTCTATTCTTGTAGCTGATCCGACATGTATAGAATGGATGACCTTACTTTTAACATTGGCGGTCCGTTCTTGGAGAACAGACGATGAACAGCCGTACTCAGATTTGATTTGTTAAGTTTTAAATAGTTTAATGTTTGAATTGTTTAGTTTGATACTTTATGGTTTGGTTTAAAAAAAATTCATACTTTGACGGTTAAATTAAAAAAAAAAAACCCAAATAAAAATGGTCATACCAATAGAAGAAAATGCATCATAGATTTGTATAAAAAAAAAAAAAGAAATTATTATATTTTAAATAAAAAGATAGTTATATGTTAAATAAAGAAGAACGCGTTCAATAGAGACGTGTAAAATGCTCTGGGGAGAAGAGTCCACTGAAAGGTAAAGTAATAATTGAAGATTAAAATAACATTTTTGTTATGAATATGCATTTGACGCCAGACTTAAGATTATTTGCAGAGTAAAAAAAATTATCACCCCCTTGTCTAAACTCTTAGATTAAGTTTGCGGTAGAATGGGTCACAGTTGTTGTCGTGGGTCATGGAGATGCACAACCTCTCTCTCGGAATGATAGTGGTATTCCATTGATGTGAATTTGGAATGAATGTTTTCAATCATTTTTATTCTTCTTTTGTTATGTTTGCTAGTAATTGTTTTGTCATGTTATGTTAGTTTGTTATTAGTTGTGTTATCTAAGCATCGTTTGTTGGTATATTTAGTTGCTGTATTTTGCTTTTGTATTCGTCCTAAATGGATGTCCCATTCATCTGAGCATTGCAACACATTTGTTTTCGAATGCATGCGTGCATTGGTCGTGATCAAGAAGGGTGCAAAAACTGTTGCAAGTGGTGGAGTTGATGTAGCTTTTCATGCGTTTGATTTTGGCGTGCAAGTGTTTTGTTTGTTTCTAATTTGTTGGGTTTTGAAACCGTATCATTCCTTGGCTTTTAAGCTGAGAGGTTGACTCTTGCGGTAAGTATCAACTGTGTTCTGTTTGTCTTCTAAATGGTAGTTGTAATCTATTTCTTGGAAGAAAAATAATCCTCAATATAGTATTAGATGTGGGGGCAATCTTGCTGTAGAGGCAAGGGTGTTGTCCATGTCTTTGCTTTATTTCTTCAAATATGATTGTGGAAATGTTCGTTTCTACATTTTAAGCAGATGCAATTGGGCAGACTATTTCATATCTTTTTCTTGTTTTGATTTCTATTCTAACAGTTTCTGTCCTTGGGCTAAGAAGAAGCATATCTATATTGTTGTGGGGAATAATACGCTTTTGGGGGGAGGATACTCGAATAATATTTTTCATTTAATTGCAGTTCATGTTTTGGGTTAAGCCTTAATTCAAAATCGTTTGTTATCTCCTTCATTTACATTACAGAGAGTGGACAGAGAACAATCCACAGGAAACAGTGAGGAAGATGCACACTGTGTTTTGTAAATCTATTAGTAGAGTTGGTCAATCATAAGATTTAGTGCAACTGAATCTATCACGGAAGGGAAAAGGCTAAAATTTAGTAGCCTACTGCTTCAACGGGGCTGCAACACCTTTAATTATTTTGTTAAGATAATCACTTGTGAAAATCAAGTAATTTAATGGTAAATTAATTTAAATAAATAAAATATCTAAAACTTTAATAATTATCAAACAATAATAAATTAACGTCTTTAAGTATTCTAATATCAAACGAGAATAAATGCAGTAAATATGGAAAAGAACAATCCAGAGGAATCGGACAAGAAGACCATAGAAGGTGGAGAACAGAGAAATGAGTTTTATTCTATTCGATTGTATTGCAATTGTAAGCTAGGAAAAGGAATGAATAACACTAGATGGTAATATTTACCAAAACTCGTGTTGCTTTAAATATAGGACTCTGCGTTAATACTGAAACAGTGACGTTTCAGTGGAAAATCGCACGCTTGGAGGCTGGGCCGAGTCTATGTCTATATCTAGAGTCTATTATTATTCATTGTACGTGTGCTTTGTCCTGTCAATATTTTTAAGTAAATATCAAGTAAAATGCTAATTTATAGAATATTTTTTAATTCAAATACTAAATAATTTTTATGTTAATTCGAACGTCAAACTATTTATTATTAGCAAATTGACTCGTTCTGTTAATTGAGCATTAAAAATTTGCACATGATTTGCATGTTTGCCTTTATTTGTTATTTTTTTTTTGTCTTCATTCTCTGTGTTCTCTTTGTTTCCAAAAAAAGGCATCGAGTTGGTGAATGTCAAGGGAGAAAAAGAGGGAGAAGCAAGCAGTAAGCACCAGGGAATGAGGTTGAACGCAAACGATGAAGATCGATAACCGATGACAGACCACCAGCCACGGACGAGCTGCTTGACCGGTTGAACACGAACAACGAAGCGAGCAACGAGCTGATTTTGCCATGATCTCTCTTCAACGTCCAAATCTTGTCGACTTCAACCAAGTCCATTCGAAGCAAATGAAGCTTGCCAAATACGTTGACGACCCGCTGCAATCTCATCTGTTCTTCATATGACAACTGAATCTCAAACTGTCTGATGATCTTCTGAATTAGCACATCGTAAGGCAAGTTCTTGTTGTGTGTCTGTCTGATCTCACCAATGTGACTTAAAATCACAAAGTCAGGGTCAAATCTCTTCCCACTGTAAAGCTTTTCCATGACATAGAGATTCATGCAGCTAACGAGATCTCTATGTACATGTTGCAATAGAAAGGTGTAAGACACCATGTTGTGAATTACCCGATCTCTGACATTTAAGTCTCGGGTTCTTGGCTTAACAGATTCCATGACGTCAGAGTTGTGATGGATTTACCAAATGAACTCCACTCCCTTGGCCAATCCCACAAAAGGGTAGTCCCGGGAGACATGATAGTATCTCTCTGCCTCTTCTCCGGCAAATCCGATCAACCCATTGATTGTCTCTACAATAATCTCAATCTCTTTACAAAGGATGTGCTTCTTGACAACTCCCAACCTAGCCATAAAGCTCAAGTTCGCATAAAATAGATGAATTATTCGGTCACAGCTATTGCCCTGCAAACAGTAGACCCGATGCATGTCGCTTGTGTCGAACATCTTCTATATCTCCAAAGACTCCCAACCTGTGAAGTCGATGGTCTTCGAATGCATAATCGACCAGTGTAATAGATTCAGCTCAAACTGCTCTCGACATATCTGATTGCGAAATTCCATCGACAAGAACCGGGTCGATGTCGTCGCACGTCCAACGTTGACGGTGCCCGACGTTCCGTTGGGCCACCTTGTGTCGCACCTCCTTGCGACGTTGATGGTGCCATATGTGTCGTCAGCCCAATCTTTCGCCTAACGACCAATCTCTTAGCTATTTCAAGGTAGATTTTGTTCAGATTATGAAATTTTTTATTTTCAACAAAAAAAGACTCGAATTTGTGAGCTTTTGGATGAAAATCCTACAAAACACTTGGAAATGGAGAAATGAACGAGGTGGAGCGTCAATCGGTGGATTTTGGTAAAAAAATTGCAAATTGGCCGAGAGGTTTCGTGGTTTTCTGAAGTTTTTTTAGCTGAATGTAAAGATATTAAACGGGCGAGCTGGCTCGCCAGCCTACATGATCGGCTCGTTTCTGTAGCAAGCCGAGGCAAGCTGAGCCCGCTACAATAATGAGCGGGCTTGCCCCGAGCCACACAAAAGGGCCAAGCCGAGCTCGGACATCCAGGCTCGCGAGCTCGTCGATGACCGAGCTCCACAAGCCAACTCGTGAGCTGGCAAGCTGGCTCAGTCGAGCCCAGCTCGGAGCCCACTCTGTCGTAACTGAGAGTACTCTTCCCCTTCGGCCATCCTTGACTCCCGTCGTCCGAGTCCGTGGTATTCTCTGTTTCGCTCTGTGGTCGCTGATCAGTTAGGTGAAGAGTAAATATGGTTAATTGTTTAGAGTTACAGGTTTGAAGTTTGGCAGAAAATGAAAGAGGTGGGCTGCCTACGAAGAACACAAGTCGACCGATCGCCTCATATGGGCGCTTTAGGAAATCGGCCCCCGAGGGCGCCGATTGGTCGCCTATTGCTGCGATCAATCGCCCCTCATGGACGCTAGCGCCCTAGAGGGTGCCGATCGGTCCCCTATTTCGACGATCGATCGCCCCTCATGGACGTTTGGTGCCCGAGAGGGCGCCGATCGGTTGCCTATTTAGGCGATCGATCGCCCCTCATGAATGCTTTAGGAAATCTGTGTCCAAGAGGGCACCGATCAATCGCCAATTGATAGGCGATCGATCGGCCCCTCATTGTGCAGGCTGCACTCTGCAGCAGCACTGATGACCGTTGCTCTACTAGTGTGCTTCCCTCAGCATGCCAACGCACTGCAATAGTCTTGAGACTGTTGCCCACCCCCACTCCACCCATTCCTTTTCTTCTATAAATTCTCTTCCACCCTCTGTATGTTTTTTTTACCGATCTCTCTCAATCTTTCTCAATTTTATGAATTCATTCTTCAATTTTTTTTCAATCCATTTGGTGCTTTCAATCTATTTTTCAATTTGCTTCAACAAGATTTAATTTAATTTAATTTTTTATATATATTTATATAATTTTTAATTATATTTGTAGTTATACTAAGTAAATTTTTTTACATTAGTGTTTTTGTAGGTTTCATTTTTCACACCACCAACAAGCTTTTGCTGGACATTGATTTTATGGTATCATTTTCTTATTTGAAATTTACTTTAAAAATTTACTTTTAATAGTTATAGATCCACGTAATTATAATATTGATGATCATATTGAGAAAATTAGAGAAATAAATCTTATATTTTCAATAGAACAATCATCTGCACAAACATCCACTTCATCACCTCAAAAAAAAAAAAACAAAACGTCTGAAATATGGAAACATTTTGTAATGAAAGAAATTAAAATTAGTGGAAAAGTAGAATATAGAGCTTAATGCAACTATTGTATTAAAAATTATGCATATATTTCCGGTAGTTCAAATAGCACACTCGGTAGTCATTATCAAATACGTCACTTAAACGAGCAAGTTGGAGACCCTACACAAAGATTATTAAATGCTAGTGGTAGTGGCATTGTTTTGTATTCACAAAATAAAATAAGAGAATGAATAGCAAAATTTATAGCACAATGTGAGTTGCCAATAGATAGTGATGAATTTGAAAAATTTATGAAAGAGTATGCTACTCCTAATTTTAAACGTGTTCCTATAAATACAACTAGAAATTATATTTTTAAAATGTTTAATAATATGAAAAATGAACTAATTTTATTTTTTTCAAGCGCTCCTTTAATGTGTATTTGTATCACCTCTGATTTATGAAGTGCACGTAATTTTAAAGGTTATGTCGTTATAACTTTTCATTTTATTAATGACTCTTGGCAATTAAATAAAATAATTTAAGATTTCGTAATTGTGAATATCCTCATTATTATTACTATTTATAGATATATTGTAACAATATTGCAAGAATATTCTATTCGAGATAGAATATTTAGCATAACACTTAATAATACTAGTGCTAACGATGCTTTTATTTCTCATTTTAAAAATTATTATGCTTCTATTTCTCATTTTAAAAATTATTATGCTTCTATTTCTCATTTTAAAAATTATTTTCAATTAAATACTACTCACGATTCTCTTTTCCATATGAGATGTGTTTGTCATATTTTAAATTTAGTTGTTAAAGATAATATGACATATATTTTGCCTCATATTAAATTAATTAGATCCTCAATTTTTTATATAATTGGATCTAATTTGAGGCAACAAGAATATAGAGATTTTTGTAAAGCTGCCCAACTTAAACCATGAAAATTAAAAGTCGATGTAGATAATTGATGGAATTCTACTTATTTAATATAGAAAATGTTAGGTCATATTGACAAATTATTTGTGCTTTTATTAATGAGAAAACATCAAATATTAATTTTAATAAATCTAGTTGCGATATAGCTAATATATTTGTTAATTTTTTAAAACTATTTTATGATGCTACAAATGAATGTTCGGGAATATGTAGAGCCGCATCGAATATTGTTTGAGGAATATGCAAAACCATTCACTAGAGCAGACAATTTTCTTTACACGATATGTGAGAACATTAGATGTTCATTATGACCATTCGGGTCCAGCATTACCCATCTTCCTAGAGTACCTATTGAGGCCATATAACCCTCCACAAGAGGGTAAGGACAACGATCAGTCTGGCACTTCATGAGTTACGATATTTTTCACCTATTTTTTAGTTTATTTTATGCATTGAGGACAATGTAAGTTTGGCAGTGATTTTAGCTTACCTTATTACTTCACTATATTTTGTGTTATATTTTGGTTATGCAATCTGAAGTCTTGATTGAAGTGTCCATTATTTAAATTTTGAATAAATTCATGTTTTAGCTTCCAAAAAAATTCTTTAGTTTATGTGAGTGGAGCTTACGAATTTAAACTCAAAATCTTGTACACGATTTTCATTCTTGTTTGACTTAATCTGTTGGTGTTATACTCACGTAGCCTATGTATTTCGAAATGAGCGTAAACATAGTGAGAGAGTGTAACTCCATAAAAAAGTTTAATAAAATATACAATATATTTATATAAAATAATTTTATTCATATAATCTCAGCTCGTTAGGCTCACTGCTGGCTCATGGCTCGCGAGCCGGTTCGGCTTGGAAATTTTTTTGGATCCAGCTCATTAGGCTCGCCAGGCTCGTTGAGCCGAGCTTTTGTAGGCTCAGCTCGGCTCGGCTCGGCTCGGCTCAGTCGACTCATTTAACATCTTTAGCAGAATGGCGTCTATTTTCTTATATACTGTCAAGGAACGGACAACTATTGTCGGGGTAATGACTTTCTGTTCTCAGACAACGGCCAGCCGCTGTTGGGGTTGTGGCCCTCTATTCTCAACCCTAATTTAACAACGGCTGGCTGTTGTCGGAGTCATGACGCTCCATTCTCAGCCCCAATTTGAACGGACGGGCGTTTTCTTTAAACGGCCGTCCATTATCGTCGCTGACGATGAAATGAACGGCCGTTGTAAGATTACGGTCGGTCGTTCTCGTAATTCTCCGTGGAGCGAATGATCGTCCGTTCTTGTGTACATGCACCACACGTGGAGCAGACACTCTTCACTCTCTAGTTGTGCGGCCGATCTGACATGTCCACTGCCACGTATGACTTTCCACAACAAATGACTGTTGTTTTAAATCGGTCGTTCGTTGTAAGTGAACGAACAGTGATCGATCGTCCGTCAATATTTGATTTATTAGATATTTTATAGTTTAAGTTTTAGATGGTTAGGTTTAATAATTTAGGATTTTGTATAAAAGATACCACTACTTTATGGGTTTAATCGGAAAAATCCCAAGATTTTATGATGAGAACGATTAAAGGAAAAAAAAAACCGTCAAACTCCCTTTTAAGAAGAGAAACGATTTGACAATTAAAACGATTTGAAAATGATAAAAAGAAAATCAACCAGGCCTAAGGAGTAGGCCCAATGTCATGTAGCTATAGTCTTAAAATGGGTTTTTGAAGCCCATTTAGTCTTTCAAACTACTCACATATGGTGAAAATTGTTCTTCCCTAAGTATCTTAGATTCAGTACCCACAAGGAACCTCTTCCTCAAATCCAATCTAACACATAAATACCAAAACTTGGTTCAATATAAGTCCTTTACATTCAGGTAAGCCCGGCCATTGGTTTGAGTTCCAACCCAAATTGAAATAAAATTGAATTGATTCGGTTCTAATTTTTTAAGGTATGAATAAATTAAAATACAACATAATTTTTCTATTTCAATTTTGGTTGGTTTGGTTCAATTTTATCTTGATTTGGTCCGTTTCAAAAATCACTCAAATTTGTTTGCTCATGGACCGACTTTTTGTATTTTTCATTTTCTCTTTTAATCTTTTACTCACAAGACATGTTATCTCTATCTTCACAATTATATTATTAAAAATAAAAATATTTTTCTTTGCTCCAACACTACTGTGACTGTCATGGCCTAAAAGCAAAGTTATGGGTCAAAAGATTGCATAAAATTTTCAAAAGCAATCTTATCTTTTTTAAATAAACTACTTTAATATTTTTATTTATGTTTTTCATAAATAATTTTAGTTTAATATTTTAATTATTTTACTATTTTTAAATTCCGTACGTCTAATCTATATATCAACGTAAATAGTTTTATTGATATTTGAAAATGAAAAGTAAATTTTTATTTTGAAAACGAAAAAGAAATATTGTTTTTATTAATTAAAGTACGTGCCTGCTTTCTTCCACCAGTGGAGCCTGCAGAGAACCCAGTTCAACGTGCGTTCCACGTCCTAAATTAATCATCTTTGGAGAAAGTCCCATCCACTTCTATATATTTTTTAAATTAAAGTTTTTATTTAAATTTCCATGTGCACGCACATTAATTCATGGAATATTGATTGGCTCTACAAAAACTTTGGCAATTGGAGAAAACCAGAGACATAATTTGTGTGAAAAGTTTACTTAGAGTTGTATTATCTTTTTTCACTTTACTTTCGAATAAAAGGATTTTGACAGTAAATAATTATTGTAATCTTAGTAAAGTAAATTAGCTCATTATTGGAATAAAAATTAAAAACCAAATAAAGTGAAAAAATTCCTTCATAACGAAACTAAAAAAAAAAAAAAAACCATAGGGGTTGGATCTCTATCACTTCAATTTAACTCTTTTAAGTTAAATTTTAACTCTCGGTTGCTCTTTTTATAGCATTGTGTTCCTCTATGTATCACCTCGAGCAAAATTTCTCGCCTTTGTTAATCTTCACTCCTATCTTTATGAAAACGAAAATAGAAAGGCCCACAAATATGGTCGATATTATGGAGCACAATCCATAATGCTGCTCCAGCAACATCATTTTTGGCAGTTAGAGTTTTATTTATTTATTAATTGTTAAAATAATATTTTTCGTGGTCTAGAAATACCATATAATGTATGTTTCAATACTCGTTAATTTTCTCAACTCTCTTAATTAGTTCTTATTTCTCTCATCTCAATTGTAGGACTCCTTTGAAATTTGTATTATTTGCCATCATCCTTTTTGTAAGTTTTAATTAGCTTTATTATTCAATTATAAGATATATTTGTATTTGATTTTTTGTTTGTTAGATTTATTAAATTATATATCATAATACAAATTTTGATGACATGAGTGATATTATTGATGTTAATGTGATAAGACTTATTTGGATCTCCTTGAAATTTTCCATAATCTAGTAAAAAACATCATGAATAGTATGGATGAGAGGTGTTTGAAAGGATAAAAGCTGTATTATCTAACAGAGAATTAATTGATCATATGATTGCAACCAAAATTCTATTCTTTTATTGAAAACATAAATTAACTATTACTATTCAAAGAAGAATTGATCATCAATTTTGGAGTTTTTGGACTTCCACGTAAAAAGAAACATTATGAAAAAGTCTAAAACTCATACAAAATGAAAATTTTTTTTTAACATTAAGGAGGTAGAATATATTTAAGGAAAAATTTTAATTTACACTTTAAACTACAAGGTTATGGACGAGCTGAACCATGATTATGTTTGGTACAAATACAATATTTTATTATTTTCAGATAACAAATTAATCATCGCCATTGTTTGTTGTTAAATACATTCGCAGTCGTCCATATTTAAAGTGAGGGTGACCTAATTTTGCATGAGGGCAACCGCGTCTAAACGAGGACGACTTCTGAAATATCCCTCGTTTAGGCGAGGTCACCTTTGTTTTTACGAGATCCAAAATTAGGACGAAACTATAAAATTAGAACGATTTGTAAATTGATCGATAGGTTATGCACAATTCAAAATTAAGGCTAAACTACGAAGAAATGATGTGGGAGATCAACACCACAAAGAAAATCGATGAAGGGCTAAACATTAGAGGTTGAAATTTGCTGAAACTGCGCAAAAAATTGCCAGAGAGAGGAGCTAGTTTAATTATAGAAGATTTATTCATCACAAGCTATACATAGCTTAGAATAACTTGTGGTAACATTTATTCATAGATGAAATTCTACCTATGAGATGTTAAATTTAAATGTATAATATAAAAATGTTTTGAATGTATATTCAATATTGTATGAAATTGGATACATGAAAATGTTTTTCAATACATAAATTTTTTCTAACCGTAATTAAAAAAAAATGAATGAAAAATGTTTGTACAAAATTGTAAATATCTTCAATGTCAGCGTCACAGGTGTCGACGTCTCATGGCGAGTAACAAGGAACTGCTTTCTTGTGTATAAAATGGCCACAACCGTCTCGGCTGCATGCATTTCCCCGTCACTCTGTACCGTCTCTTATATATACGCTTACCCCTCCCACTACTCGTCTCTCTTCCTGCTTCTCGCTCTCGCTCCACGCAACATTACTCGCCTGCGAAGACAATGGCCGACTTCGTTCTGCAACTCATTTGCCCTAATTCTCCTTTTGTACGCTTTCTTTTACACTTTTCCTCCCTCCCTCTCCCTCTCTCTCTCAAAAAATTGAGTACTCCTTTTCCTTTCTTGATACTCCTGCATATTCTTAACTTTCCAATAAGTTGCAACTTTTTCTCAAAATAAGTAAAAGCAACTGAAATTTTTCTTCGAATTCATAATGGAAGTAGATGATATTCCGTAGTTCGTGTTTCCGCTCTGGCTTGGGCTCAGGCACGATGGTTACATTTTCTGGTTTGGTGTGTAACACTAACACTGGTTCAATGATCCTAAACGCCAAACGACTATAGAAATTAGTTTTGATGGTTCGTATCTTCCTCTTTTCCTTTTCCTGCACCGAAACAGAGCAGACTAATAAGATCATCTTTTGAGAGCTAAACTGTTTGGCGATCACTTGCTTAGATTTCGATTTGCACATTTAAAAATTTTAAGTCGTGATGAGTGACTATGGAGTATATTTTCTTTGCTGAAGATGTATTACTCTGTCGGAATTCAAAAGTCTGAAAACAGAGGTTATGCTTAGAACTATATCTTGTTAGGGTGATGAGAAATTGTTTCCTGCGGGTAATGGGAGTCTGTAGCAATCAATCACTTTGATTTTTTGATTTCAAAAACCTTAGTAGAAACTTTTTCTTTTTTGAAACGTAGGAGTATCATCCTTGACGAGGGGTCAACTGATTGTTTTTCCCCCTTAATTATTGCTTCTTTTTTATTCGTAGGCGTGGTGTGGTAATCAAATCTCCAATTGCTTCAGAGACTTATATCCTTTTTACTCAAGGCTTTGGTGTAAATTTTTATTAGTCTTTAGTTGCTGAAAAATTATACGTTTCTGGAAATGTTTTTCCCTGAAAGTTCTCACGGTTTTAGATTTTGGAGTGAATTTTGTGACTGTTGTATTGCTAATACTTCTTGGACTCCCTCAAAAAACTTCTGAAGGAAGATGGCGGGTATGTATCTAGAGCTATATTTTTTTCTTTTAACGTTGATAAGACTAAGCAAAATAAATATGGTTTCCCTCCTACTATATCCTGTTCTAAAATTGGGGAGATTTTATTATTTGATAACTGTTGACTCTGTCTTCTATTTCTTCTGTCCGTATTTATTGTTTAATAGAGTAATGAGTTCTGCATAATTCTCAGATAAAATCATCAGAGAAGTTTTTCTTGCACTTTCTTCCTGCTATTGGAGCATGTCTATCATTTTTGGATATACTTTTGCTTCTAAAGAAAACAATTGCTGGGGACTTTGTTGCATATCATGAATGGTTCTCTGGATGCTCTCAGTTTGTCGTTTGGGTAGGCTCTTATGCTTTATGATTGCTTGTTTTTTGTGTTGTCTGTTCTTTAAAAACGTGAGATCGTTTTTCATTTTTCTAATTCTTTTCTCACTATGCAGACATCCGCTCTACTCTTCTCTACATCTGCCAACTTCCACCGGGTATTTAGTACCCAATTTATCTGTTTCTGGTGGATTCTAAAAGCACTATTCGGTAGTATCATTCTGCTGATAACATTTTCTTCACTCAAGGTAACGTATTCTTTAGATATATTTTGAGATTACCAACTTACTTAAAGTGGTAGGCTTTTTTATTTTTATTTTAAATTTGCAACTATATGGAAATACTCATTGCTCTTCTCCAATTGAAGAGAAGATGTAAGATTGTAGCAAGTGCTTAGTCGTCTAAAATATATTTTCATCCAAATTTTGCAATGTCAAACAAAGTTTGCTATCCATGTTTATTTACTGAAAAAACAAGTGAGATGTGGCGACAAATAGTTCGCAAGAAACGGGACGAGAAGTGAACGGCGACGTAATTTACATGACAAGTCATATGATCTTCGTAGCATGATTAAATAATTTGAACAAAATAGAGTACATATGCTGACATTTGTTTTCGGAACATCTAACTTGAATTATTGTCAGACAGGTTTTGGAAAGCGTTAAAGAGAGTTGTATTGTCATGTTGGATATAGTCTTTGCTATGTCAATTAATATTATCAGATTAAAGTGGGAATCTTCCAGTAGAAGGTATCACTTATACGTAATTGAATTTTAATCTGTCTCGTTTGGATGACAGTCCTGTTTAGGGATCATTTCTTGGACAATCGGGCTACATGATGTTAGGCTAAACTTGAAATTACACTTGGGGAATCGTAGTATTGGATTTGTCTGTGTAATAGAATTATATTCATAGATTTCCCACACCATAGTGCCGCTTGATTGCAGTTCAATGGCACAATCACTTCTTTCTGAAGACATGGACGTGGAGGAAGGTCAATATAGGGACTATGTAAGTAACCTGATATAAGAATCATTCGTTATGCTGATATTTATCATAGAAATAATCAATCAATTCTTCAATATTTTCCACTAAATAATGCGAATTTAGTTAACTTTATTTCATTTTTTGGTATTTAGACTCCATGTCTAGATTGTATCGGCAGAATAATCTGACCATGGTTGATTTTGTGGTTTTCTGTTGGTTTTAGCTTTATTGATGTCACTGGATTTTACTTTATTAATGCTTCATGAATGCATCCAAAGAGGGTCAGATTATCTGAAAGTGATATGAAGAATCTATTCATGCAGTCACCAAAAATTTGTCTTCCCAAACCTGCAATAAGATGTCAATAATGAGTTTTGCTTACTAACCACTGTACTATCACTATGCATGGTGAGAAATATCAAGGTTATTTTTAGCAATACGAGAATCTCATTAACATTCATCAGACTAATCTAATAATTTAGAACCACGATGCCTCATTTTTAGCTTGGCGAATGGAAATTGGAATTCTTGCATCTAATTTTCATTTGTAAGAAATAAAATATTATGATTTTTCTTTCGGTCAATAGCTTTTTCGCCTTTTTGCTGAAGAGCTATTGAGTTCACTTTTTATCCGTTTACTTCTACCTTTTATTTTTTAATTAGAAAAATGTCATCTAAATATTTGTGTTTTCACTTGGCTCTGAAGGAACATAGGCACAAATGTTGGGATCTTATGACATTCAATACTATTACCCCGGTTATGCATCGAGGTGTTATAAAACAGCTTGATTTTGTGGATTTGATTGACCTTCCAACTGATATGGCTCCTGGTTCCTGTCATGAGATATTATCAAGCTGTTGGCAAGATCAAAAGAGCAGTGATCATTACAAACCATCCCTGTTTAGAGCTATTTGTTCTGCATATGGATGGCCTTATGCTCGTCTGGGTTTACTAAAGGTACTTCAAAATCTTTATGTCCCTCCCCTCCCATTTGCTACATGACAACACCATAGAGTGATTTTGGTTTCCTTTGCTTCATAGGAGGATAGTTTATCCATAATTACTTCAAGGATTCTTATTCCTTCTTTCTCTTTTTATAGCTTGTTAATCACTTCGGTGTTTTTTAGAGAATATTTGATTAAGAGTCTACAGAAAATCATGACACGGCTATGATGGAACTGGAATTCTAATAGAAAGAAATCCAAAAACATAATAGAAACAATACTAAGAAGTTCGTTAAACTTCCTCTAAAGAAGGAAAATGGGTTAACAAAATCACAAGTCTCGAATAATTTTAGCTTGAAAAATAGAGAGAGAAAACATTCTCATACAAAAGATGACAAAACACTCAATAATCCTCTCTTAGACTCTTTGTTGGGAAAAATACCAATTCGCGCGAGAACAATAATAACAATACCATCGCAAGTGGTACGAGAAACGATAACAGATGCGATCCGAAAAATAACAATAATATTTTCACAAACCGTTAGATTATAACGGCCAATAAGTAAAAGAAATAATAACGAAAATCAGTACCGAGAATTTTACGTGAAAACCCAAATCGAGAAAAAACCATGGGGACTGAGTCCAGAAAGATTTCACTATGAAAAATATGATTTATAATATTTTTCTACATATCGAATAATATAGAAAATATTCACTAAGAGAAATCACTGCTTTTAGAACTCTCAATGTGCACAAAAGCACTACACCTATTTTTTTCTCTCTCTTTTTCTTTTCTCTCCCTCTAAAAATCCTCACTATTTATCTCTTTCTTCAGGAAATGATTTTTCTCTCTTTGATAGAAGATTTTAATTCTCTTAACATGATTTTTCTTTCCTCAACAACTCTCTATTTATATAAAGAGTTCTTCATAAGAGAACAAAATATCACATATCACGCAGAAGAAAGTTTTAATTTTTATTCTGCATTTCATTTATGACGTGCATAAGTAAAATTGAAATTTTTTTCTTTATTAAATGATGTAGGTCCCTCATCATTAAAGAGTGACCTTACAAACTTCTCCTCCCGACTTATGATGAGCTATCTCTAATGCTACTGAACTTATAAAGAATTCGTACTTATTCTTCTGCAAACTCTTTGTCATCATGTTATTATTGTCCGTGTGGATCTTCTCACGATACATTTGTTTGTTGTCCAACACATCTCGTATCCAATGATACTTGATATCTATGTGATTTTATTTCGAATGAAAACTCAGATTTTTGCTCAAACGAATAATGCTTTGACTGTCACAATACAAGATATACTTATCTTGTTTATAACCCAATTCTGTCAGAAATTTTTGCATCCACCAAATTTCTTTACATGCTTCTGTAGCCACTATAAATTCAGCTTCTGTTGTAGACAATGCCACTTATTTTTGCCGCTTAGATTGCCATGAAACTGCTCCTCCTCCAAATGTAACCAAATACTCTGATGTTGATCTTTTGGAGTCAATGTCTCCAGCCATGTCTGCATCAATATAGCTTAACAACGAAGATTTCTTAGTTCCAAAAAACAAACTGAATTCAGAAGTACCTTTAAAATACCTAAAAATTCATTTTACTGCATTACAATGCTATTTGCCCAGATTTGTTAGAAATTAGCTGATTACTCCAAGAGAATGTGCAATATCAGGTCTCGTACAAACCATGTCATATATCAAGCTGCCAACTGATGAGTCATATGGAATTCTCGGCATTTATGTTTTTCCTTCTTCGGTGGAAGAACTTTGTTCGGAAGTAAGTTAGAAATGTTTAGCAAATGTAGTACTGACCGGCTTCGCCTTTTTCATATAGAATCGGCTGAGAATTTTCTTGATATATTTCTCCTACGATAGCCATAACTTTCTATTCTTTCTATCGCGAGCAATACTCATCTCAAGTATCTGTTTTGCCGGTTCTAAGTCTTTCATGGAAAAAGACTTGTTAAGTTCATTTTTTAATTTAACAATATTTTCTCTGTCTGGGCCCACAATCAGTATGTCATCGACGTAAAGAAGGAAGATTATGAATGTACAGTCTGTGAACTTTTTCACGGACACACAATGGTATGAGAAAGTTTTTCTATATCCTTGATTTACCATAAATGAGTCGAACTTCTTATACCATTGTCATGAGACTTGCTTTAATCCATACAGACTATTCTTTAATCTACAAACTAGTTGTTTTTTTCCCTTGACAACGAACACTTTTGGTTGTTCCATGTAGATTTCTTCTTCTAATTCACCATGCAAGAAAGTTGTCTTTACATCGAGTTGCTCAATCTCCAAATTTAGACTTGAAGCTAATCTAAATACCACTTATATGGATGACATTTTCATAACAGGTGAAAAAAATTCTTCAAAGTCAATCCACTTCTTCTGCCTAAAGTCTTTCACGACCAGTCGTACCTTACACTTTGGTTGTAAATTTTATTCTTTGAGTCTGTATATCCATTTGTCTTTTAGTGTCTTTCGCCTCTTTGGAAGCCAAACCTACTCATAAGTATAGTTTTCATGCAATGATGTTATCTTATCTTGCATCGCACCTAAGCAGTTCTTTTTTTGTTGATGTTCCATAGCTTCCTCATACCAATCCGGTTCATCGCAATCAGTGATCATTACATACTCGTTCACAGAGTATCTTCTCGAAGGTCGACGATCTCTTGTTGACCTCATTAACTCTGGTTCTACAACTGATTCAATAGAAATTTCTATTTCTCTTTGGTCAACATCATCAGCTGCCTGATCATTAGATTCTGAAGCATTTTTCCCGTCAAAAGTTGATTTCTTCATACCAACTCTTACTAGATGCTCATCAGTGACATCTTTCTTCTTGTCTTCAATAGTTTAATCTTCAAAGAGGACAACATCTCGGCTTCTGACAATCTTCTTGTCCACCGGATCCCAAAGTCTATATCTGAATGCATCACTTCCGTATCCGAAAAATATGCATTCCTTAACTTTGCTGTCTAGGTTGGAGCTCTCATCTTTGAGAATATATACAAACGCTCTACATCCAAACACTTTTAAATACTTATAGGAGACGCCCTTTGCACTCCATAGTTTATTTGACACTTCTCCACTCAAAGGTGTTGATGGAGACAAGTTAATTATATTTACTGCATTATTCATTGCTTCTCCCCAGAATATTTTGGAAAGTTTTGAATGCGATAACATGCACTTTATCTTCTCCACGATCGTTCTATTCATTGTTTCTGCAACATTATTTTGTTGAGGAGTCTTTGGAACTGATATTTTGTGTCTGATTTCGTGCATCTTTCAGTATTTATCAAATGATCTCACATATTTGCCACCATTATCTGTGCGAATACATTTTAACTTATTTCCAGCTTCTCGCTCTGTTGAAGCTTGAAGCTGTTTGAAAACGTTGAGCACTTCATCTTTTGTCTTGAGTGCATAAGCTCAAACGTTTCTTGCGTGATTATCAATGAATGTCACCATATATTAGGCACCGCCTAATGTTTTCGTTTACATGAGACCACAGACATTTGAATAAACAACTTCCAACTCGTTTGACTTCCTTGATATAGAATTCTTCTAAAAGAAAACTTTGTGTTGTTTTCTAGCCAAACAGTGAATACAACTTGGCAAAGATTCATGTCTGAGATTTGACAAACATTCTTTTTTTTCAAGAAATTGAAGTCATTTCTCGCTCATGTGACCAAGTCGTTTGTGTCATAACTCAATAGATAAGTCATCTTGTGCAGCATTTACTAATGCTTCATTCACGGTCACTTGAGTAACATATAAACTAGACTCTTTGATTGTTGTTGCTACAACTAGCGAGCCTTTGTTGAGCTCCCATTTTCCGCCAGCAAATTTGCTCTTGTACCCGGTATCATCAAGAGCCCCAACTGATATTAGATTTAGTCTAATATCCGGAACATGTGTAACATCTTTAAGCACCAACTCACATCATGTATTGGTCTGGATACCGATGTCTCATTTTCCAATTATTTTAGAAACATGACTGTTTCCCATTTTGACAATGCCAAAATCACCGCTAGTGTAAATGAAAAATACTCTACTTTTGAAGTAATATGGTAAGATGCTCCAGAATCACACACCCAGCATGATTCATTCATCGTGAGGTTTATAGCATCTTCGCATACAATCACATCTTCACCCTCAGAGACAGTTGTTGTCGTATTCTTTATTTCTCCTTTAGCACCTTCTTTGCCTTGTTCTTTCTTCAGTTTCCAACAATCCTTTTTCATGTAGTTCATTTTGCCACAATGATAGTACTTAATGCCCTTTTTACTTTTCGATTTGGATTTTACTGACGTGTCAGCTCTAAAGGCTCCACGTTCCATTGATCTCTATCTCGTTACTGATAAAGCTTTCACAGAGGACTGCTCCTTGTTTTTTCGCCTACTTTCTTCGTCAAGAATGGCGGCTGCAATATCATTAAACATCAATGTTGTTTTTGCAGTACCATTGAGCAAATTTACGATGAGATGATCGTATAAATCTGACAAATTTTGAAGTAAAAGTTTAACTCTTTCATTTTCGTCGATTTTGTGCTCCATTGCTGTTAGTTGAGAAAACAATATATTGAGAATATTGACGTGGTCTGTCACTGTTGTAGATTTTGACATTAAAAGGGTATATAATTTTCTTTTCAAAAAAATTTTATTATACCACGACTTCTTCGCATACAATTTTGTTAGAGCATCCCAAATCTGTTTTAACGTTACTATTTCTGACATACTTGACAAAATTTCATATGCTAAAGTAAGATGTAAAATGGTCATTGCATCATCATCAACTTTGTTCCATTTCTCGTCTTGAACGTTCGTAAATCTATCACCGATGGTCATAGCACAACTATCTCTCCATAATAGCGCCTTATTTTTAATTTCCACAGAGAAATATTTCCATTGAATTTTTCGATTTCAATCTTCCCCGCCATAATAACCTCTAAAAATTTTTTTGATGTGTCAGATTAGTTAAAAATCGCAACCACTGAGCATACTAAATTTAAAGAGATTACTTGTGCTCTGATACCACTTGTTAGAAAAAATACCGATCCGACGGCAACGATTACAACAATACCACCCTAAGCGGTACGAGAAACGATAGCAAATGCGATCCGAAAAATACCAGGAATATTTTCGTGCATCGTTAGATTATGACGGCAAAAAAGTAAGAGAAATAATAGCGAAAACCAACACCGAGAATTTTACGTGGAAACTCAAATCGGAAAAAAAACTACGGGAACCGAATCCATAAAGATCTCACTATAAAAAATAAGATTTACAATATTTTTCTAAATATTGAATAATATAGAAAATGTTCACTTAGAGAAATAACTACTCTTATAACTCTCAATGTGCACAAAAGCACCACACCTATTTTTTCTTTCTCTCTTTTTCTTTTCTCTCCCTCCAAAAATTCTCACTATTTCTCTTTCTCTTTTTAGAAGTGATTTTATTATTCTCTCTTGGCTAGAAGATTTCAGTTCTCTTCGGCTGATTTTCCTTTGCTCAGAATCTCTCTATTTATAGAGAAAGTTCTTAATAAGAGAACAAAACATCACACATCACGCAGAAGAAAGTTTCAATTTTTCTTCTGCATTTCATTTATGATGTGCAAAAATAAAATTGAAATTTTCTTTTTTATTAAATGATGTGGGTCCCTCATCATTAAGGAGGGACCCCACACTCTTCCCTTGTTCTCTCCTCAAATTTCCACTACTCACGAGCTGAAAAATCTTGACTAACTTGACAGCTTGTTGGCTTTTTCTCTGCTTTACCCTTGAGGCAATACACCCTTCATGCTATAAGTCTTTCTAAAATATTTATCCTCACTCTACTCCATAAATTACTCCCTACGTTTGAAAAGACCTTGTCTTCAAGGTCAACATAAGGAAAACGCAGCTTCATGTCAAATAGCCGCATCCACGTAGCTTCCTCTTCGGTTTTACCCTCCCACTGAATTAAAACTTCTGGCTGATTGCATATGTTTCGAGTAGATAGCATCTTTTCTGGAAACCTCCTCTTTGGTTCAGCCCCTTAGCCCAAAACCACTGGTGTTGTTGCTATTGGATGATTGTTAATCACTTTTTTGAGCTTCGAGATATGGAAAATTTGATGTACCATTGAACCGTGCAGTAATTGGAGCTTGTATGCTATAGGACCAACTCAGTCTACAACCAAAAACAGACCATAATATATGGGTGTCAGCTTCTAGTTAGAATGACCTCGAATAGTGATTTGGCAGTACTGGTGTAATTTTAACCAAACTATATCTCCCGCATTGAAATATTTTTCAACACGCGAATCATCTACATATTTTTTTATTCTATTTTGAGCACGTTGTAAATTGAATTTTAACAATTTGAGCTGTTATTCCATGAAACCAAAGCTGTTTTTCCACTGTAGTAACGAATGAGAGTTAGTAGGCCCCGACCATATAACGCCTTGAATGTGGGGTAGTTTGAGCTACTCTTTGAAAATTCGTATTGTACCAAAATTCAGCCCAATGTAATCAACGACTCCACTGTTTGCCTATCAGCTTGTGGGTGATAAGTCAAACTCATGTTCAATTTGATTTGTTGAAGACGGAAAAATTCTTTCTAAAAATTACTAACAAATGATCATAATGCTTTTCACTGTCCTTGTTGTAGACTAAAATGTCATTTCGAAAGACTAGCACCAAACGACACAAATATGGGCAGAATAGTTCTATCATAATGGCTTGGAAGGAAGTCGGAGCATTTGTTAATCCAAAGGACATAACTAAAAATTCATAATAGCTCTCGTGTGTTTGGAAAGCAGTTTTTTCAATATATTTTGATCACATCCGTACTTTGTGGTATCTACTTTTGAGATCTAACTTTGAAAAAAATGCAGCCCCACATAGCTCATCAGTAGTTTCTCAATCACCGAAATGGGAAATTTGTCTGGTATGGTCATTTTATTTAATTCTTGGTAATCAAACCATAACTGACATTCTCCATCTTTCTTTCGAACTGACAAAACAAGGTTCAAAAACGGACTTTTGACTAGATCAGATTATGCATGTAGTTACAATATCGTGAACTAACCTTTCACTCTCATTTTTTTTTGAAAAAATGGGTACCAATAAGGACAGATGTTCGGAGGAGTAGCCCCAACTTTTAATCGAATAATATTATCACCCTTCCTACTTGTAGGCAACCTCATTTGTTCAGAGAAAACAAAGTGGAATTTCTGTAGTAATTTCTCCAGCAATTGCTCCTCTCTACTTGTTAACGACAAGGGCTATTGAACCTGGACCGTAAAAAGTTCAATAAAAAAACATTTTCTCTCATAGTTGCTGTCACACCCCAAATGAAACCTGAGACAAAAATAGGAACGACTAACCCCAAATGGGACCTCATTCTTAACCGAATGAGTCATTTATGGAAGAAGAAAGAAAACTGTACAAGTGCCAGGTTAATGAGGAAAAAGAAAAATTTTACCTTTTGTAGAGTATAATGTACACTTTTAGAATTTTTTTTTCTCCCACCACACCTCTGACGATTCAAATGTTAGATTTCACATTCTCCTCCACTTAATGAAATTTCGTCCCTAAAATTTAGATAAACTATAGACACATCATTAAACAGTTGAAGATACTTTATTCTCATCTCTGATTCAGTTTCTCAAGTGGCTTCTTTTTCACTGTGATTTCTCCACTGCACCCTCACCAAGGGTACCTCACAGCGACGTAAAACCTTGATATCTTGGATTAAAATTTTTTCAGGCTCCTCTTCGTATGAAACATTTTCGTAGATAGGCACCATGGTCGATGATATGACATCTGATGGGTCAGAGATATATTTCTTCAATATAGAAACATGGACGACATTATAAACAAATATTAACTGTGGTAGTCAGTCTAGATGGTAAGTCAACCAACTAGTTCTATGATTTGAAACATGTCAATATATCTGGGAGCCAATTTCCCTTTTATGGAAAAATCTTATCGAATGAGAATTTTCTATGGAGGAAGAGAGTAAAACTGTATAGGTGGCAGGTTAATGAGAGAAAAGAAAAATTTTATCTTCAGTAGAGTATAACGTACACTTTTAGAATTTCCTTTTTCTACCACCACACCTCTGACAATTTGCTCTCCAATTCAAATGGTAGATTTCACATTCTCTCCCACCTAATGAAATTTCGTCCCCGAAATTTGGATTAACTATATAAATCATTAAACAGTTGATGATACTTTATTCTTATCTCTGATTCAATTTATCAAGTGGCTTCTCTTTCACTGTGATTCCTCCACTGTACCCTCACTAAGGGTACCTCACAGCGACGTAGAATCTTGAAATCTCAATTTAAAATTTTTTCAGGTTTCTCTTCATATGAAACATTTTCCTGGATGAACACCATAGTTGAGGATATGATATGTGATGGGTCAGAGAGATATTTCCTCGACATAGAAACATGGACGACATTATGAACAAATATTAACCTTGGTGGTAAGTTTAAATGGTAAGCCACTGAACCAACTGCTTCTATGATTTGAAACAAGTCAATATATCTTGGAGCCAATTTCCCTTTTACACCAAAACGACTAGATCTTACTTTCAAAAACACGAAGTCCTCTGCTTCAAACTCGACTTTTCTTCTTAAAAGACCAACATAACTTTTCTGATGGCTTTGAACTGTCGTCAATCTTTTTTTAATTATTTGAACCTTCTCATTTCTCTCTCGAATCATATCGAGTTTGAGATTAACACGGTCCTCGATCTCAGCCTAACTCAAAAGCGATCTACAAGGTCTTCCATATAAAGTTTCATATGGCAATATTCCAATACTGGTTTGGTAACTATTGTTATAGACAAACTCTACTGAAGGCAAATGGTTTATCCAACTATCTCCAAAATCTAGGATACATGATCTCAGCATGTCTTCAAAAATTTGAATAGTATGCTCAAACTGGCCATCTGTCTAAGGGTGATGTGTTGTATTCAAATTTAGTTTGGTGCCTAAAGCTCTATAATGGGTTTTCCAAAACTTTAATGTAAACTTCGGGTCTCTATCAGACACTATACTCGAGGGGACACCGTGAAGACGACGATGTTTTCAACATACAATTTACTTAACTTCATTAAGAAAAAGTCCATTTTGACCGGAATAAAGTGAGCAGACTTTGTCAATCTATCAACAACCACCTACACAACATCAAATTTCTGTATTGCACTCGGCAAACCCGTTATAAAATTCACGGTTATCTTATCTCACTTCCACTCGGGAATGAGTAAAGGCTACAATAACCCAGCTGGTCTCTGATACTCAGCCTTAACTTGTTGGCAAGTCAAACATCAAGAAACTTATTCTGCTACATCTCGTTTCATTCCAACCCACCAATACTGACGCTTCAGGTTATGATACATCTTAGTGCTACCATAATGGATAGCAAATTTGGATTTATGGGTTTATGCTAAAACGGGTTATCTCAATTCTGAATCTTTAGACACTACAACTCGCTTTTTGAAAGACAAAAATCCATTGGGGTTGATTTCCCTACCGTCAAATTGCTCACTATACTTGTAACGCCCCGAAAATCTTCCGTGATTCCCGGTTCGCTACCAACTACTACTCGTCACCGTCCCTCATATCTTCTACCAAATATTTCTTAGAAATTGGAAAACATTATTTTTTATTGACTCAAAAAGACTCTTTTTTTTTAACGACTTTCAAAAGAAATACATATAAATGCCGCAGCGGAAACTCATTTAAATTCAATTTAAGTAAACTTCACCATTTTAAAACACAGAAATACAGAGACCGGTCGACACTTGTAAACGCCGGTCGACACTTTGTTTCTCTCGGGTCTTTCCAGCGGTCGACACCAGAATAAATCGGTCGACACTTCTATGCTCAACTAGGAGAGCAGTCGACACTTCCTTTTGCAGGTCGACACTTTGGCCCTCTCTGCCTGCGCAGGTCGATCACCGCAGTCGACACTCTCGCAGACTTTACATGGACCGGTCGACACCTATAACCAGGGGTCGACACTTGATTCGGCTCTACCTGTCACAGGTCGAGCCTCGCGGTCGACACTCCCTTTATATTTACACTGACCGGTCGACATCTCTCAACTTCGGTTGACACCTCACACCAGAATCAGTGAAATCACACCAGTTCGTTCGAATACGTATGACAACCATTACCTTATCACAACCACAAAATAAAAACTCATATTTTGACAACTAAATTTCTTCATGCACACACGACGAATACTCCTCGACTAAATCCACGAAGTAAAAGCTTAGATTCTGAAAACATAATTTCAAAACATTCATATCTCAATAATCCATGGTACCCTTGGAACACCACCTAAATTCCTCAAAAACCTATACAATTCTATTCAACTGGAAACACTTATAAAATTATATTCTCTTTACCCGCCATGGTCGTGTCGCCCCAACATTTTCCTGCACCAGCATGTGACACCTCCCGCCAACTCCGACCTAGGCCTGCTCGTCAACTGGCAACTCACCTGACAACGCGTCATCACCTACACCAAGGAACACAAAACGTAAACCTAATGCTTAGCAAGTATGGAAACATGAACTCGAAAACCAATGCATAACTCAACCTCTATTCATGCAGTTTCTATACTCAACTCCGTTTTCTTTTCGTTTCATTATTTTCATCTTTCACTTTCCGGTGTGAGTCAGGCCGGCACCCATCCTTTCAACACTCGGGACGGCCATTCCATAACCCACAGAGCGAGGTTAGAGGCACACATCATGTTCGCACACGGAACGGCCCTACGTAACCTCTTCCTAACATCAATCGTTGAACCCTCTAGTGCTCTCAATAGCACGTTAACGATGAGGCGTTCGCAAACCGTGTTACATTACGTACTTTTATCCATGGGAACCCCCTAGTGCTTTCTCACTAGCACGTTAACGACGAGGCGTTCACCCATGCGTTGTAAGTCTTTTCTTATCTGATTACGTTTCACATACACATTTCAAAATCTGCTCAAAACTCGTGTTTTGTAGTTCAAAACCATGATGCATGACAATCACAATGCACGACTCAATAACCGAACAACCAAACAACAACCAAAGCAAACAAACAAACAAACAACCAACCAAACAACCAAACAATCTTACTGTTCCATGGTGTAGGCCCAAAGGCAAATCACAAGCGGTCCATCACTTACCTGGCGTTCTCGAAATCCTTTCGCGTCTTGTGACTTGGTACTCTAACTGGAATACCTATAAAATTATAGCTCGGTCAATTCTAACTCATTTAATTCATATTTTCCTATCCTGAAAATCCTAACTTATACCAAAACCAACACTCTTCACTAAACCCGAAATCCCTCGCAAAATTTCCGTCCAACTTCGAAAATTCACAAATTCTTCAATATGCATCCGAATTGGACGATATAAAATGCTACGGGTTCCTAAGGATGCCTAGTTCTCCGTGGTCGCATCCATTTCCCATTCGGATGTCCACAACTTAACCGAACCTGGCCGAATGGACACTGTTCCAAATCTCACGTACATGGCCAACAAATCTCCCAATCTTCCTCACTAATTCTCGTAATCTACTCCTATTTTTATTCTAAGCATCATTACATGGACAGAAATCAGCTCTATACTCCATTTCTCGCATTACTCTCCTCGGTTTCCACTAATTCGACCTATACCCGTGCCAAACCTGGTTTCGCCACTAATAACGGTAACACACCAACTAACTACGCAAAACTAACGAGAACTTATCGTAGATTCGAAGACTTGCGGACGAACAGAAGAAACCGCAGCGCAGAGGAGAGGAAGACGCCGATCGCGGGAGAGGAGAACGAAGGAGAAGGAGGGTGCTGGAGAATAACACCGTAAGGTGTTTTTATTTCTTTCATCACATTTTTTTAATTTTATTTTATTATTTTATTATTTTATTCATAATTACCAAATTGCCCTCCTCCTTAAACCGTTTCATCATTCCGTGATTTCGTCCGAATCCGGTTAAATTCTTAAATTTTTCTCTCCACCATTAGCTTTAAAATAATCTTTCACTTGGGGGCCGAAATTTTCCGTTATTATCTGACCAAAACTCCGTCAATTAAAATCTACGGAAATCCAACATAAATTTCCAACGGAATTTTCTGGGTATTACAATACTGAATTTTCTCAAGTCTTTCATTTAATTCATTATTAAATTTCTGCATCTCTTTCACCATTCTTTAACATGTTGAAGGAGTGTGGGGGTAGCAACCAAATTAGATACTTGAACTGTTTGACTATCTTTCCTGTAATGCAGTTCATAATCTTCTATAGTCATACATCTCTTTTAATTTTCTAACAAAATACTAGAAATAGATCCCCGAGGGTAACGACTCAAAACATCAACTACAACATTGGTCTTTTTAGAATGGTACTTTAAGGTAAAATCATAATCTCCAATATACTCCATCAATCGACACTGCTGGAGATTTAGATCACGTTGCGTAAATAGATACTTTAAACTCTTATGGTAAGAAAATATTTCAAATGTAGCTCCATACAAATAATTTTTCTAAATTTTTAGAGCAAAAATAATTGTGGCTAACTCTAAATCGTGTGTAGGGTAATTTCGTTTATGCGTCCTTAACTGTCGAAATACATATATTATTACTCTATCTTGTTGCATTAAAACACATTCCAATACAACTCCTGACGCATCTATATATACTTCATACGATAAACTTTCATCGGGTATTGCTAAAACCGCCGTAGTAATCAATCTTTGCTTAAGCTTTTTAAAAGTCATCTGACATTTATCATTTCAAATAAACTTTAGTTCCTTCCTGGTTAATTGAGTTAAGAGCATAGCAATAGAAGAAAATTTTTGAACGAATCGTTGATAATAACCAGCCAAACTTAAGAAACTTCGTACTTTACTAATATTTTTGGATGGTTTCCACTCTATCATTGCTTTGACCTTAACAGGGTCTATTGAGATGTCATTCCGAGAAACGACATGACTTAATAACTTCACCTTTGTCATCCACAAGTCAGATTTCCCTCACTTTGCAAATAGCTACTGTTCACGCAATGTCTACAGAACAATCCTTAGATGTTCCATATGCTACTCACGAGACTTATAATATATTAAAATATCGTCAATGAAAACCACCACGAACTGGTTAGGTTAAGACCGAAGAACTCAATTCATCAAATCCATAAAAGCTGATGGTGCATTAGTCAGTACAAACGGAAGCACCAGAAATTCATAATGTCCATAGCGAGTACGAAAAACTATTTTATGGATATCTTGTTCACGAATCTTTAATTGGTGATAACCAAATCTCAAATCGATCTTCGAGAAGTACTTTGATCCTCCGAGTTGATCAAATAGATCATCAATTTTGATAGAGGATATTTATTCTTGACTGTCATGTGATTTAATTTTTCATAATTTATGCATAATCGAAGCGAACCATCATGTTTCTTTGCGAATAAAACTGGTGATTCCCACAGTGAAATACTATTCCGAATAAAACTCTTTTGTATCAAATCATTTAACTGAGTCCTTAACTCACTCAACTCAGCAGGAGCCATGCAGTTTGCTACCAAATTTGGTAATAAACGCAAAGATTCATCCACCTTCGAGAACCCAACTAATTGCTTAGTAATAACTGATAGTTGCTCTATTGTCCGATCAAGTTTGTCCGTAAAACCTACTAAATCCCTTTCAATCTCTTCCAAATGACACCTATGCATTACTGGTTTAGCCATGGCTAGCTCTAACACCAAAATGATGGAACTAGAATTCTAATAGAAAGAAATCAAGAAACGGAATAGAAACAATACTAGGTACTTTGTTAAACTTACTTCAAAGAATGGAAATGTGTTTACAAAACCACAAGTCTCGAACAATTTCAATCTGGAAAATAGAGAGAGAAAACATTCTCACACAAAAGATGACAAAACACTCAATAATCCTGGAAAATAGAGAGAGAAAACATTCTCTCACAAAAGATGAAAAAACACTCAATAATCACTCCTCCCTCCTTATTTTCTCTCGACATTTCCACTACTCCTACAGACAGGAAAATCTTAACTAACTTGACAGCTCAACATGGTTGTTTATCTCTTTTATCCTTGAAACAATACACCATTCTTGCTATAAGTCTTTCCAAAATATTTATCTTGATCCTGCTTCTCAACAGGCTCCTCATATTATCTATCTAAGATCTTCCATATATTTTGTGAACCGAGTGTAGCCTTAAAGAGAGGTGGATTCTGACATTGAAAACTTCCTTTTTAATAGGGAAGAAAAGTTTAAGAAGTAAAAGCTAATATTGATATTAGGGATTTTGATAATTTTTTAGGTTATCTGGTTCTAGTAATGAAATTATCTTCAACAATAAAAAATCAATTATTAATTTTTAGGACAATATTAATTTCACTATTGCTAATCTATTATTTCTTGGTTTTTAATTATCTATCTTTTCAGTTTAGTTCTATTCAATTGGAGAGAATTACATTAAATAAATGCTAATTTTTCTTAGAAGGGTTTTACCTTTCTTATTTTCTTTCAATCAATATACTTTATTTCTTATATACATAAGAACATGAAGAATCAGTTTGAATCTGGACTGAATGGGTCAATTTTACCTTTGTTTCCGGTGTGATTCTCCCCTCCTGTAATTTGGTTAATGTATAACACAATATATAAATCATCTAATTTATGAGCTATTTTAATGCTTGTACTTACCGATAACAAATCATGCAATACAAAATAATACATATAATTACACTTACATGAATCATATACATGGACTAATCAAAAGAGATTAACTTAAAAGAAATGTTATTATAATATTATTTGAATTAGTTTTATTCCAACATAACTTCCACTTCTGCAGATGTTGAATGATTCTATTGGATTTGTGGGACCATTGCTTCTGAATCGGCTAATAAAATATCTTCAGCAAGGTTTTTCTTTGTTGACCTATTTTGCCTATGTAACTTCTTGTGATCGTACAAATGACTAGAATATTTATTTAATGTCCTCTGTTTTATTTATTATTATTGTTTCTATTAACTACTACTGTCAGTGGTGAGATTGTGTATCAATATCCGTTACTTTAGGCTTTCTCTAACAAACTGCTTGGATAAATTGGAACAAAGTCATCAGCTTCACTGATAATTATGGTCACTTATACTGCATTAGGAGAAATTGTAAATATACGAAATTGAACTTCAGTATTATGCCATCTATGCGGAGAATTTGTTGAACACTTCTCTGATCCGTCTCTCATACTCTTACAGACCATTACGTGATTTTTTGATAAGAATTTCAGTCATATTAATTGCACTGAAGGTGAATTAGTTCCATATGTGTATGACAGTGCTTTAAAACTTCCTCAAGAAACCAAACCAGATAACTGCGTCAAACCTAAGACTGCATGAGTTAGCCTCTAGAAGTGTAATCGTGATTCTTCCGTTTTTTTATTTAATTTCTTTTATCAGGTTCAAGAAACTTTGATGGCTATGTATTTGCAATATCGCTGGGCCTTGCTTCTGTCCTCAAGTAACTACGCAACTTATTTAAATTGCTACTGTCAGAGTTTGTTCTATCTATTAGCCGCTATGCAAGCAAAAAACTAAATTTTTTAAACTTCTTATTTGAAAAATTTATTTGCACTGGTTTTTAGTAGTTTGTTGTTCACTTGTTTGTTTTCTATTGAATACCATAGGACATGGTGAAACATTAGATCCTGATGATGTAATCAGTTATGCTTGTCCACAGCTCTTCTTACCTTAATCTTGTGATGTTTAATATTTCTTGATTTCAGTAGCCAGCTTACTGTATAAATATATAATAGTATTTCCTTCCTTCTTTTGGGTAGTTTGCAACTTTTAAGGACTTTCAAAGAAACTGGTGATTATTTACTACCAGACCTCATTGATTGTAGGACTAATATCTCTATCTAGATAGTAACAAAAACTTTTCTCTTCTGTGGACATTGGTAGTAACTAAACATTTTATCTTGGTGGACTTTACTTTTGCTTAGTAAACAGCTTTTCTTTGTTTTTTTTAAACAGAAGAAATTTTTCTTAATGGCTTTGTCCCCATTGTGCAGATCATTTTTAGACACGCAATATACTTTTCATCTGTCCAAGATAAAGCTGAAGTTGCGATCTAGCATCATGACTATAATTTATCAGAAAGTAAGCATTATCTCCTAACATGAATTATATTGCTTAGAGATATAATGAAATTTCAATAGTGTAGTCCTTTAATATATCGTCAGGAGGTGGTAAAAAAAAACAGATTATAAGTTGAAATTTGTAGCACTTACCTTTAATGTTATATAATCTTTATCGCTGTTTTGTTGGAGTCTTGCAATACAATATATGGAGGGACACATTGGAGTTTGGAATTTGTACGCATTGGACATAATATTTTAGCAACTTCTATTTTTAACTTTGGGTAAATCATGAATATTGCAGTTGGCAGAGAGCTCCATTAGGAAATTTCAAGAAGCTGTCTTCCCTCAACAAGAAAAAAAAAGGAAAAAAATGTAATAAATTTGTGTTTATAATATGATGGATAAGATGGCATGGTAAATTTTTTTGACATGTTATGAACTTCTAATTGACTAGTGGCCTCCTCTGTTTTGATGCAAAACGAAAGTCTTAGTTTAGTACCATACCATATACTATGCAGATGCCTTAGTGTATTCGATAAGAACTCACATGACTGTTAATTTTTTGTTCTTTCATGCAGTGCCTATCTGTCAGTCTAGCAGAACGATCAAAATTTTCTGAGGGAGAAATTCAGACATTCATGTCCGTCGACACTGATAGAACAGTCAATATGTGCAACAGTTTTCATGATATGTGGAGGTAATGACATTTGTTATAGGTTTATATTGCTAACTTTACACTGCTAAAAGTTCTAGTAATTCATTGTTTTTCTCAGAAAATACTGATTTTAAGGATAATAACATCAAACTACATAATTTTTGGTCACTTCAGTTAATTTTTTCAGCTTGCCTTTCCAAATTGGAATAGCATTGTATCTGCTGTACATGCAAGTCAAATTTGCTTTTATTTCTGGAATAGCTATCACAATCGTATTGATACCAGGTACTTATCACATTTTCTTATTTTTGGCAAAGTAGTTTGTTTTTCCTGCCTATTGAGTTCAATTTTATGTTTCCCAGTTATAAGTGTATCTTTCATAGTTCTGTAGTAGCTAGTTTTCCGTTGAGGAAAAATTACTGTTCTATTATAAGAAATGAAATTATATTAAACTATCGATTTAATGTACAGAAAAACTGAGAGGATTACAAATTTTCCTCACAAATATCAAGCAACATAGCAATCATGCTACCACTGTCCATTGAAAGTATATGCCCTTTTGCAATTGAGAAATTATTGCGTCTCATAAGATGCCAGTATTGAGCCCTTGTCCTAAAAATGGATAGCATTAAGATCTAGTCTTAATAACCTCAAACGTTGTGAAAAAACCAGTAAAGAAGATTTTAATCTTCTAAAAATAATCTTCTCATTAACAACCGCAAAGAACTGAATCTCAAACTCGTGATTTATGGGTGTAATCTAATTTACAGTTAAATTAATTTGATAAACATAACCGAAGGATAATCTTAATATTCAAATAAACAAATATAGTAAGAAAAACTAAATATGAGTACACTCCCCTCAAGCTGGTGAATAGATAGTTTCTATTCTCAGCTTGTATATGATGCTTTGAAAAATTGAACTTTTTGATTCTTTAGCAAGTACTTCTGCTAATTAGCTATTCATCGGCACATAAAGAGTAGTTGCTGGTTTATCGAGCTTCAGTAGGTGACCACAGGAGTCTTCTGAATTCTATGGTTCGAACATCATGTTTCTTCTAGTTGAAATTGGATTGTTGTCGGTGGGCATAGACCCAACAAGTACAACTTAGGTTTTTTTTTTTTATTTCCAAAATGATTGGAAGAAGAGTGACCATCGAATCAAGAGTATTCCAACAATTGAGGCTGAACCAGGAGAACAAAAATAATTCCATCAATTAAGGTAAAAAATAATATCCAGCTATTAAGGCCGGAGCAAAAATAATTTCCAACAATTAAGGCTGGATCGACTGGAATAATTTCCAACAATTAAGGTTAAGACCGGTTGAACCTTTGTTTTCTAGCATATCTATTGTCTTCCCCGAGTGCTCTTCCTTTTATTTGTCGAAGCCCTCCAATAAAAGCTCTTACTTTATCAACTTCATTTTGACTGAGTCTACATGATTCATAAGGTGCTAGTTCTAGTTTGCATCATTAACAAGGCCATTATCCCTTGATCGTTCCTCTTTTTGCGCCCAATTCCGAGCCGAAGGTTCCCTATGAAGTTTCCAGCATTTCTCGTGCGTGTCGTGCCTTTTTACAATGTGTGCCATAGAGCATCCTTATTACCACACTTTGGAATCATCAATTGGTTTGGTCTACCTTCATGTGGTTGAATTATTGTCATTGTAGGTGACCATACTCGAGGCTTCCAAATTCTATGATTCCAACATCAAACTCTTTATGCTTTCCTCAGTGCGGATTAGAGTAACAACTTCATTTGAACAACGACAACAATTCGATTACGAAGTTAGAGTAATATTACATTTACTCTTTTAAAAAACTTATTAATGTGTCAAACAATTATCAATGCAACTAATGTAATAAATTATATAAAGTAAGTTATTACATTAATTGCATCAATAATTATTTGATGCGTCGCTAAATTTTTAAAAGAGTATTCATGATATTATTTATAAAGTTATTTAAGTTCTATATTGCACGCATGTAGTCTTCTCTTAACTATCTGTTACATATCGAACTCGATTGTATACTTCAAAATACAAAATAAAAATCCCTACTCAATAAATTCGAGAAAACAACTAAAGAGCTGAGACTCTACTCTTATTTTATTTTGTGTTTATATTAGTAAGAATAATCACCACATTCTAAAAAACATTATTAGAAAATTCCATGGAGGGATGTCGAAAAAGAAAACACGAAAATTTCTCATTCACTCAAATTATGTTTCACTCTGCTACAGAAACTTGCCCAACAATATTTTATTTTTTCTAGCAATTTCTTTTTAGCAACTTGGTTCATATTGTCACATATTTCTCACTTCATTTTATTACTTTAATTCTGTTTTTGTAAGACTATTTATTATTCTTTATTAATACAGAACAGATAAGTCCTTTGATGTTGAACTTTTTTGTGTGAAGTGAATAAATGGATATCCGAATTGATTGCAAATGCTACTGAGAAAATGATGAAGCAAAAAGACGAAAGGTGTAGATGGATTTTCTCATTCTTTATCGTTTCATAGTAAAATAATCTATAGTATTCGTGCACGCATTTAGCAAGTCAGTTTATCGGGTTGGGTATGACGTGAAAAAATTACTTATTTTATTTCTGTTCTCTCACAGTTAGCTGTGCATCCGAAATATGATTGGAAAGTATTATAGCAGTGCATCCTAACGTGAAATCTCTCCTCATGATGATACAGTTCAATGAAAGGCTGGGATGGAGCATGTTTGCGGCCTATACATAAAAGTTTTGAATTAACTCATGAAATATAATTCATACTGTTTTGAAGTTCTTTGGAAAAACATCTAAGTTGCTGAACTTATGACTTTCACACAATTTAACGGCAAATCCAGCAAAGTATCAAGATGTTTTTGATGATTTCAAATGATTTATGGTGTGTACTTTTATCATCATGCTCTATGACAGGATAAGGAGGACAGGAGAAATTTTAATGTATATTCGCACCTTAAAGATGTATGGGTGGGAGTTTCTTTTCTTTGGTTGGCTGATGAATACAAGATCTGCAGAAGTGGCCCACTTAACCGTATGACCTGCTCTGCATTATGTCGGTTGATTAACTTCGCTGATAACATTTTTTTGGTTACTTTAAAGCTTGACCCTCTTATTAGACTCGGAAGTACTTGGATGCATGGTGCGTATTCTTTTGGGCTACAACACCAACTCTTTTCTCTCTTTTCACCTTTGGGCTTTTCGAATTGATGGGCTATCAGTTAGATGCTGCAACGGTATTCTGCTTGTTTCTTATATATATATATGCTTACATGCTAAAGCTCTCTCCCTTTTTTGTTGACATTTTTCTCTCTTCTCTAATCCATTTCCTACTCACAATGCATTGATTGATAGTCAACTGTGTTTCCAATGCTGGACATTATAGGAGAAAAATAGATACATTGGAGATTAAAAAATTACGGATAGAACAGGAAAACAGAGAAGTTAGAGAGAGAGACAGATGAAAATAACCAAAATATGCTTCAATAGTCTAGAAAATAGACATTTATGTTGGAAAAATTACATAGCAAACCTACTGATGAAGAGTATGTCAAATCATATAAAATTAATAGATAAAGATTCTAAAGGCATTGATAAATGTTTCTCATGCACGATCAAAACTCCGTTATTCTTGTTAGTCTAGCATAAATGAACTGAACAGTCTAGTTAAAGGTCCTAGTTTCAAATCTTCTATGATGCAAAAGTACGTAGGACCATGTCCTTTGGTGGCAATACCATTGACTTACGTAAATCGTGCAGGAATATTTCTAAGTGCACAGTTGCAGTGTGTATACGCAAGTGACGTGGGATTAATCGAAGTGCTTTTAAGATAGTTCAGAAACCCACGGTTATAAAAAATATATTTCTTTATTTTATGATAAAATAATCTATTTGTAATGTAAAAAAAACTGTTCTTCTTTTATATTCTTCATTTTTTCACCTTTTGTTGGTTTTAGAAAGTTCATTGATCTCTCAGAAAATATGGTTTGCAGGTCTTTACTTGTGTTGCTCTATTTAATTCCTTGATCTCGCCTTTAAATTCATTCCCTTGGGTCATCAATGGATTGATTGATGTGAGTTTTCATTACACCAAGAGTTATGAAATGGAGCTTTGCAAAGTGAGTGTTGTTAGTTATTTGAATATGATGTTAGTTTTTATTTCACCCAGGCGATCATATCTATAAAAAGGCTGAGTAGGTTTCTATCTTGCTCTGAGAACAAGCCTCAACAAGTAACAAAAGATGATGCTACTTCACATTTTTCGAATGAGCAGTCTGTATTTGCCTGTGATGATATGGCTGTCGTTGCCTCTAATGCTTGCTGCTCTTGGTCAAGCAGTGAGGAAGGGGAAGGAAATATGCTTTTGAGGAATGTCACTTTACATGTCCACCAGGGTTCATTTGTTGCAATAATTGGAGAGGTGAGTGTTATTTCTAATGTGTGGGAAAAAAGAAATAGAGCAAAAATATGAACCTCTTCATCATAACCTTGTATTTTTACCTTCTTGTTGCAAATATATTCGATAACAATACGATGGAAGTTCTGTCCTCCCGATTTCGTGTAACTTTTTGTTTTTAATACAAATTAAAAAAAAAAAGAAAGGATGAAAATTATTTTTGTCAAAATTCTATCTGTATATTTATAGTCGACAACATACAGTGGATCGACTGTTTTCTCATCCAAAGATGGTATTCAGGTTGGCTCGGGTAAATCTTCCTTGCTCAATGCAATCTTGAGGGAAATGGAGCTCATCTCAGGTGCAATATGGACAAGTGGATCAATAGCATATGTCCCACAGGTTCTTAGTCATCTTTAAGCAAGAGCCTATGGCGTCTTTAACTTCTGAATGGAATCTCATTTTGTTCTTCCCTCTGTGGATTTGGAGACTGTAGGTCCCGTGGATCCTATCAGGAACAATTCGAGATAACATAATATTTGGGAAAGATTATGATCCTCAAAGGTGATATTTGTCTTCATTGTTACCTTGTTGCCTGTCTTCTCATTTCTTTATAGTGATCTCCTCTCCATGTAATCTTATTATTAGTATAAGTGAAAGAATTTTTGGCTATGATTTAAATATACCACGTGACAAGTTTGATTGTCTAATATCAACACTTTCCATTCGGGGATTATTTCTTTCAATTTGAGCAGATACTCTGATACTTTGCATGCATGTGCCCTGAACTTTGATATTTCATCAATGCTTGGCGGTGACATGGCACTTATTGGTGAAAGAGGAATCAACTTATCAGGTGGCCAGAGAGCCCGCCTCGCTTTGGCAAGGTTATATGGTCTACTTACTATGTCTTCTCTATTATCAAGATTAATTCCTTCTTGATTTTTATCAAACCCTTTTACCTCTATGAGACACCAGGGCTATCTATCATGGATCCGATATTATTATACTTGATGATGTTCTCAGTGCTGTTGATGCACAAGTTGCTCAGTGGATATTACATAATGCGCTTCTGGGTCCCCTTACACAGCAACAGACACGTATGCTGTGTACTCATAGTCATCAGGTTGATCACTTTTGGAGTCTTTGTTGTGGCTAAGACGCATAGATAGCAGAATTTGATTTGTTAATTTCTTTTTAAATTCTAGGCACACTTCACGTTGAATATCTTTGGAATTCATATTGTTGGGACGTAGTATTTTCCTTAAAATGGTTTTAGAATACTAAGTAGTATACTGACATCGGTGGTAGTAAAATGCACCTAAGGATTGATATGAATGAGTCATATGATGTAATGTATTTACGCTAACTAAGACTTCTTTTATTTTATCTTTTCTCCTTTCTCTACTATATGAAAAAATTTCTATTAATATGCTCGTGTTTGTAATGGGAAATGAAACTAAATGTGTTTGAATACTTGTTATCGTTTACAGGCCATATCTTCTGCGGATGTGATTGTTGTAATGGAGAAAGGCCAAGTAAAGTGGGTTGGAAAATCAGATGACTTATCCATTCCATTATATGCTTTATTATTTCCTTTGAATGAAGTTGATACTTCAATGCAAACTGAAGAGCGAGGATGCAGTATAACTGCTTCTACTGAAGAAAAACAAACTATCCTTGAAGACACCGATGCCATCAGTGTCATAAAAGAAGCGCAAGAGATTGAGGAAGTTGAGACGCGGAAAGAAGGCAGAGTTGAACTTAGTGTGTACAAGTACGTAGAATTTGAAAAATAGAATTACCTTGGGAGGGTAAACCTTTTAATGCACTAATTTCAGATTGATTTAGTAGGAAATGGCTATGTTTTTCAGTCCTTGGTTCTGGTTAGCATTATATTGCCATTTTTCGAGTCTCTTTGTGAAAAAAAGATTATAGAAAATGTTGCAAAGTGATTAATTAGATATTCCATTATTAAAATGATTGAACTTTTCAGTCAGAAGTTTCACAGTCTGCCCATTTTTCTTAATTTCAGGAATTATGCTTCATTTTGTGGCTGGTTCGTCGCGGCTGTGATATGCCTTTCAGCAACTTTAATGCAAGCATCTCGAAATGGAAATGATCTATGGCTTTCATATTGGGTTGACACAACTATGGGAAGCACTCAGAAGGACTACTCAACGTCATTTTATCTAGTACACAGTTCCCGTCCAACAAATTTATTAGCGTTATCAATGTGTCTGGCCAATGAATCCTTATTTCACTTTCTCTTGCATATATTATATAGACAGATATAAACATAATACATTATACACTACATATCCCAACAAACAGATGCACATACATTTGTTTTGTATGCGTAAATGCATATCAACTCTCATCATTTGTGGGACTTTACGAATTTCTCAGGAATGAAGGAATGGTGTAATTAGAATTATTGGCCGGACATGTTTTTATCATCTTTTTTATTCTCGAGTAGTGTATGCCATATAGAAGTTCTTTTCAGTGTAATTGGTTCTATTAATCAATGGTGCAGGTTATCCTTTGCATTTTTTGTGTCACAAATTCGTTTCTTACTCTGGTGAGGGCATTTTCATTTGCTTTTGGTGGGTTGCAAGCTGCAGTTAAGGTACATAATACACTTTTTCATAAGCTCATCTGTGCACCTGTTCAGTTCTTTGATCAGACTCCAAGTGGGAGAATTCTCAACAGGTGAGAGTATGATACCCTTAGAAGTTTCAACTTTCCTTTAACTTTAGTGATGTAAATAAGCATCTTGCTTTGTAGATTCTCTTCAGATCTTTATACCATTGATGATTCTCTTCCTTTCATTCTCAACATTCTCCTAGCCAATTTTGTCGGCCTGATGGGAATTGTATTAGTATTATCTTATGTTCAGGTGTCCATAATTTTTTTCTTAATCACTTTTTTCATCCTTGCTTTCCCGTTTAATTTCAATCCTTTTGAGACGTGTGTCTTCATATATATAGGTTTTCTTTCTGGTTTTGCTATTGCCATTCTGGTGGATCTACAACAGGCTTCAGGTAGCATCCAAACCTATCAGGCTATCAACATACATGGAATACAAATTTGTTTCGAACTAAATGCACCTGATTTGTTTAACCATAATGTAGTTTTTAGAATTTTTTGGCATTAGTGACAAATTTACCCGGGAGAGAATAAGCAACTGTCCCTTAAGGTTAATCATACCTATAGTCGCTCTTAATAATTACTATCCAATTAGAAAGAGCCGAAAAAATTGAAAGTGGTTTAAACATTTTGGTGCAATGTGCCATATTTCCAAGTTTCTCACTATTTCCCTGCAAACAGTGTCTTGTTGTTGGCCATAGAAAGTATAGCTTGACATTCCAACCAAATCATCCAAATAGAACCTGGTTGGAACACAAGAGGGATAGATGATATTTTTTTATATAATTTGTAAATGCACAAATAAAGGAGTTCTGAAAGCTGTATACTTAATCAAAAGTGCAGTCTTTTTACAGGTCAACTTCACGAGAGCTGCGAAGATTGGACAGTGTATCTCGCTCCCCAATATATGCTGCCTTCACAGAGACTTTGGATGGATCAACAACTATAAGAGCGTTCAAATCCGAGGTAGGAGAATTTGCCATAAAATTCAGATACATAGCTAAGAAGGTCTTTTCTAGGAAAATACTCATACATGACCTCATATTACATAAATTATGTTGTTCCTGTATTTTTTTTAGCTACTGAGATTACCTGAGTTTGAATTATTGTGGAGAATAATGAGGTTGTTTTTGGCAGGAGTTTTTCTTTTCTCAATTCACTAAGTATGTCACATCATATCAGCAAACTTCATACACAGAGTTGACAGCAAGTTTGTGGCTCTCCCTTCGTCTTCAGGTATTTCTGAATGACAATATTTATATGATGTAACTGGGTAGAATATCGAGTTTAATTACACATCATTATTAAGAGTCTATTTTGTTCTTGATTTGACGAAGAGGGTGCCTTTCACTTTTTCAAATCAACAAAGAACGTACAAAAAATGAAGGAAACATGAAGTCTAGATATCAAGGGAGTAAGCTGGGCGATCAGTAGCATGGCAACTACAACCATCGCTGATCACACTAACCAATATTCTTTTTTCAGCTCTTGGCGGCGGTAATTATCTCATTTGTTGGTCTGATGGCTGCTATTGGATCCAATGGAAAATTTCCAATCAGTTTTGGGACACCAGGTCTTGTATGTTCTTCAGTCCCCTCCTCTAATTACAGATCACATTTATCGTATATCCTTTTTGATGACTGAGAACAGATCGTATTAATTGAATATCCATAGGTTGGTTTGGCACTCTCATATGCTGCCCCAACTGTATCTTTGCTGGGCAACTTTTTGACAAGTTTTACAGAAACAGAGAAAGAAATGGTTTCAATGGAACGAGCTCTTCAGGTATATTAATAGATTTATCTGCAACATCCCCGCCCTGGGCATGAGAAAAAATATATATTAATAGATTTATCTGCAACATCCCCGCCCTGGGCATGAGAAAAAATATAGAACAATGAATCGTGTACAATGATTTTTTGTTTCGACTTTTCTAGTATATGGATATTCCTCAAGAGGAACTTCATGGAGGCCAAGCTTTGGATTCTGAATGGCCATATCATGGACTGATCGAATTTAAAAATGTTACTCTAAGATACAAACCATCTTTGCCTGCTGCACTCCGTGACGTTTCTTTCACCATTGTGGGAGGAACCCAGGTTAAACATAGGAGATAATAATTGTTGGTGTTTATGCTTCCCTTAGTTTGTCTGTCCCTCATGTCCTCATTCCTTGACAGGTTGGGATAATCGGTAGAACAGGAGCTGGAAAATCTAGCATCTTGAATGCCCTTTTCCGTCTTACACCAATAACTACCGGGTGTATTTTGGTAGACGGAATAAATATAGCTGAAGTCCCAGTCAGAGATATACGGCAACACTTTGGGGTTGTCCCTCAGATTCCATTTTTGTTTGAAGGATCACTAAGGTTATCTATCACAAATGTTTTTGCACTATGACATAAAATTGCATACTCATCCTTTCTTTCAAAATATCGTCAAGTATTCCTATTTTATTCACATTATGACTACTCCAGCCATGAATATATGTAATAATCAAAGCTTAAACCTTTATTTAGGGATAATTTGGATCCTTACCGGGCTAGCGATGACTTCAAAATCTGGAATATTTTGGAGAAATGCTATATCAAGGAGGAAGTAGAATCAGTAGGAGGCTTGGATACTCTGGTGAAGGAATCTGGGTTATCCTTTTCGGTTGGGCAAAGGCAGCTGCTTTGCCTTGCACGTGCACTTCTCAAGTCCTCTAAGGTAAATAGGCTCTTCGGATGGATTATGCTAGTAGAAGACAAAGGGTGGAATGGGTAGTCGGATTATATTTTCAGAAGATAGCTAGTCGAGGAAAGACTAAATAGAAACTAGAAGAAAGGATTATAGGGAGCAGCACCATAAAATACAGAGAAAATTTCAGTGCATTGATTGGTTGGATCCGTCTTATATCTTGAACCATCACTTTCAGGTACTCTGTTTGGACGAATGCACAGCAAATGTTGACACGCAAACAGCTGAATTACTCCAAAATGTCATATCCAGCGAATGCCGAGGAATGACAGGGATCACAATTGCTCATCGCATTTCCACTGTCTTAGATATGGACAATATTTTAATTCTCGACCATGGAATCCTGGTACACTTTTTATACCTACATGATCCTCATTGACTTTAATAGTTTAATCTATTTCGGATCGAACTTCCATTAATTTGTTGAAAATGGTCTTCCCATTAAGAGTTCTCTACTACGTGTAGGTGGAAGAAGGAAACCCTCAAGATTTGCGGCAAAACCCGTCATCCAAATTTGCTAGCTTCCTCAAGGCTTCCAGGACATGAGTGGTAAACACCCCCCACAAGTGTTGCATTTGGTGGAGAGATCAAGCTGTAGGAAATATTAGTGAAAATGAAGGTCAATATATTTCCATTTAGTACTCTTAATCGCTGATGTAGGTAGGTGTCCATTAATCTTAAGTAGGAGTTTGAAAGCACACCGATGAAAGAATTACGCATCCAAGAATTCTACTGAACTTGCATTATATTTGAGTTCATGCCAACCCCGAATCCTCTAGCTTTGAAGACAGTTGAATACGGTTACTTTAATGACTCTTATCTCATTTACAACCTGTCGCATCGCCACTTCTTCCAGAAGCTTGACAATGCACTTGACACCTCACCCCCATTCCGGTAACTTCGAGAAATATCACCTAAAAAATTTACTTAAGCTCGGATCGGTTAGAATGTCACCAATTCCCTTCAACTTGAATTTCAAATCTGGCCGCCCATTTTTCACCTCTTTGCATGCGGGCCTCTCGGTGGTGTGTCAATTGCTTAAGTTTCTTTCTTGGAAGTTGTGCATCAGCTGTCTTGTGAAATTGGTTACGCCACTAGTCGCCCAGTCCCTGCTTCGCTCGCCCCGCTAGCCTCCAGACATGATCGCTGTCAGTGTTTGGACAATGCCACATGTTTCTCGCAATGGCATGTTGTCGCCTCCCAACAAAGCCAATAGGACTCGAGTGATTTGCCCATGTGATCGTGAATGGGAAAACACATTGTCTCCCCTTAGAAAATGGTATGAAAATCGATGCACTGATGTCAAATGAAGGATAGGCGATCAAGTTGCAAAAAGTTCTCATATTTGAGCGTTCGGGATGTCTGGGAAAGAAGAATGAAAAATGTTTCTCTTGAGCGGTTGACCAAATAAGAGAGTTAAGGTCTAGAAGAAACTTTAGTTAAAAAAATGTATTGCAAAGGACGACACTTAGAAGAGAGCGGGTTACCTGTGTGGATGACCGCAAAGAAATGGAGAGATTGGAAGTCCAAAGAATGAAGTAAAAATCAGAAGATTCAAGCTATCAAGCACAAAACCACAAAGGTATTCAACTTGCCCACCTCAAATTATCAAGAAGTTAACTTTAAAAGTATTAGGCAAAACTCTATTATTCTATTGCTCAATATTTTAAGTTAAACAACTACACAAAAGAGCTGTAAGAGAGCTTATATAGTTCACAACTAAGGTTAACCGTTAAGTACCCTTTTAAGCACAACTAAAACTCGGGTAAAACATATTCCGGCTAAGTGTTACGTAGTTAAAATCTCATAACTTAACAAACTTCAAGCATAACAAAAATTACTAAAATAAAAGGAAAGAAGATTTTGGTTGATTTAAGCGAAAGGCTTTGGCAGATCTTTCTCAGCCGCTCTGATTGCCTTAGTGCATGTATTGGCTTGTGGCCAAGATAGGATGACTGGTAGAATTTGGTGACCCAAGTTCTAATTGAGTCAAGTTGGGCCTATAATCTCATTAGAGTTTTATTTCTCTATAAATACATGTAAGATATAACAGCAAAATCTACAATTGTATCTTCGATCTTCTTAGTACATTCATTTCTTTACCCATGATTTTTTCTCGAAAGAATTCACGTAAATTTTAGTGTCCCTGAATTTATTTTTTTTTCATTAACTTACGTTTGATTTTTTAACAACTAATATCAGAGCGAAGTTGAAGCTTTTCGATAATCAAGTTTTGATTTATCGAAGTATCGAACGAATTTTCTTATTTACAATTTTGATGCATGAAATTGCAATGCGAAGAAAAAGAAAAAAAAAAAAAAGTGTCACGACCCAAATGGGACCCACAACAGAACGAGGGACGACCGATCCAAAAATCGAATCAACCGTCCGACTTTTAATTTTATTTGCTTAGAAAATGCAGCGAAAATATTTTATAATGGAATGTAAAGGCAGAGCCCAGAATAGATGAATTTAAAACAGGTACAATCAGTGACACTAAATAATGTGGTGATATAAGTCCAAATAAATAATAGTACATAATTTATAGAATAAAGCTTACATATTCTCAAATATATGTCTAACCTTAAAAATTAAAATGAGTCTTCCAAAAGAGAAATTATTAATTTATAAAATTCTGCTTCGGATCCGGTAACTAAATCTGTTCTTGATTAGATCCTGAAAAAAATAATAGTCATTTGGGGTGAATCGACTAAACTCAATAGGAGTAGAGTTTATTTCTAGCAGTAATAAAATATTTTGCATAAATTAAATAAAAAAGTAGTTATGCAATTTAATAAATGTTCGGTGAAAATGGAGCCTCTCATGGATTTCGAGCACACTGAGCCATAGACCAAAACATCGACATTAGGCGGTTGCACGCCATAATTACTCTGATCAGGTTTAGGGTTTCGCGCCCAAGGACACAACTCTTCAGCTGTCCTATTACTTATAGTTAAAACCACACAATTTTATCAATGATAAGTTATGCAGTTAATAATTGTGTGAAAGAACCATAATAATTAAATGAATATTTTATGCTAAATAAATAAATTTGATTTAATAAACTAAAAATAACACGTAACCAAAAATAAAATATACCCCTATCTCGATTGGGTATACAATCGGTCAAAACCCAATTAATACAAAGGTTTCAGTCAATGAGACCATACTTTGATTGGATAAATTTGTACCTAATCAAGAGTAAAATCGTTTAATATTGGATTAAAATCGATACATTTAAATTATTAATTCTTCCCTCAATTTAATTTTCCATGAATTTCACAAATTAAAATTACAAAAAACAATCAGTCAAAATTTTTATTGCAGGTTAAGAACCATTTCCACCACCAAATCCAAACTTTCCAAATACAAGTTTGAATTTCAACTCTCATTTCATTATCAAAACGACGTTCTATATCCAATTGGTTAATCCATCTATAAATTGAGTCTCATTTTCTTCACTGTCCGCTTTGACGATAATCAGTATATAACTTCGTTTTAGAAATTTCAATTTCTTATTTTGCTAACTGTTAATCCACCATATTCAGAGTTAGATTCAATAACTTATTATCCAAAAATCGGAAAATTCCTACAGCCACAATAGAGAAAAAAAACATTCAAATTTTCTACGTACCAAGAACTCTAGCAATACCTTAGAAATCTAACTATTCCTCGTTCAAAAATTACAGCAACCTAATTCAAACAATTTGATTTAATCTGAATTTTTCATGTATTTAACAGAGAGTAATTTAAATATCAAGTCTTTACCTCTGAGAGTTGAGAATTTTTTTTTTTGCCAGGATTGAAGAATCAAGGATCTGACTCGCCAAAGGTTTCTCTCAATTTTTCTCGATCACAGCAGCTCCTTCAAATTTTGAAAATATACAGAAGAGATAGAGAGAGAACTATGGCAAAGAGAAAACTTTTCAGAATTGCAAATTTATGGATAGAGGGAGAGACAGAGTGACAGAGAGGGAATTAAATGAGGGAGGAAAATAAAATGCGTTTTCTCCCACCATCCCTACATCTTGCTCTGCACATTAAATGGTGGGCTTCATATTGAGACTTTTTCTTCTTCTTCTTCCATCACTTCTCTGAAGACGTGCTCCCCAAATTAAAGGAGGGGCTCCACAAGAAGTCCTCTGTTCCGTCTGTTCTCTTCATCGGAGAAGAAAGTTGGGCTTCACGCAAAGCCACTGTCGAATGAGAGAAGAAGATGCGTGCTCCATCGTTGGTGTCAGAGGAGAAGAGTGAAGCCAATCACCTGCCACCATTTACGACAGAGCAAGAGAAAAGAAACTCTTCACTGTCAGCTGCAAAGAACTGTGAAGCAAAAACAAAAGCCCTAGAGCAAAGGGTTGTCGACTGCGAAGAAGAAATAGGCAGGACCTTGTTTGAAGGAGAGGAACGAGTGCAGAGAACCCTCGACGGTGAAAGTGAAGAGGTCTTTGTAGCCAACCTGTTGACAGAGTCATTCGTCGTCCGACAGCAAAAAGGAGAAGGAAGTCTCCAACATTGTTGCTGCAAAGAGAAGAAGCGCTTTGTCATCATTTGCTAGAAGGAAGAAGCCACTGTCGTTTGACAAAGAGGGAGGAGAAGGGAGTGTTGCCGCTCCTCCGATCATGCCGCAGAGTCGTTGCTGCCGATCAAAGAAGGAAACCCAAGTCGTTGTTGTGGTCGCCGTGCGCGAAGAAGAAAGTGTCGTGGAAGAAGACGTTCCTCGCCCGCTGCAATCGCTAATCTGCTTCGAAGCAGACTTGACTCAGTCCACCTGAAAGAGGAGAGCCTCGACGGACTCTGACAATCAGATAGTTGCAAGCAGAGAGGCAGTTTTTGTTGGGGTGCTGCACATGTGGTGTTGGACCATTAACGAGGGGTTGGACATTAATGAGGGGTTGAGGGAGTTGAACCATCAATGAGGGTGTTTGACCTTTAACGAGGCCTACCAGATTTGGAAAAAGAAGATGGGTTTTCTCATAGAGGAGAAATCTGTGGTTAGCCACTGTGTGGTTACCAAGCAATGATGAAAAAAGAATCATTAAAAGGGTTGGCCACTGTTATCGTTGATGAAAAATGAAGAGAGGAAGTTTTGAATATTTGTTTCCTTATACTGAAATTTCTTTGAAAGTGAAGATTGTTAGAATTCATTATTCTAGATTCGCTTTTAATTGGGTAGAGTAGCCCATTAGATTTCTCGCGTAAAATTCGTGTCAATGTGTAGATTGTTAGAATTCGGTGACCCAAATTCTAGTTGGGCTGGGTTGGGCATGTAATCTCATTAAGGTTTGGTTTCTCTATAAATACATATAAGATAGAGCAGCAAAACCTGCACTTGTATCTTCGATCTTCTTAGTAGATTCGTTCTTCTACCCATGGTTTTTTTCTGAAAGGGTTTTCTATGTAAATCTTGGTATCCCTGAGTTTATTTCTTTTTCATTATTTACGTTCGATTTCTCACCAATGACTTGTACACTCCGCCAAATGTCTTGTCATGCACAAACTCACTTGCATATGCTAGTGCATGCTCCCCTGCATCTCCGTAGCACCCATGTGAGCCCACCATGCATGTTGCCACTCACCATGTGCGATTGCCTAACTGTTTTCACACATCTCCCTTCGTGCCACCTTGACTTGCGCCTTCTAGCATTGTGTACTCCAACTAATGCACCATCTCGTTTTGTCTATCTGGACACTCCCTCAAGTCAGGTATGCCCAGCTACTGCGTCTCTTGGCTTGTGGCTCAGTTTGGTGGTGTGATAATCCTTCCCCTACCAGATAAAATCGATGCTCTCATCATCCTCTCATGGTGCCCCTCTGCTCTTCCTTTCGAGTCACTTACAAAAAGACAACTTAGGACTGTAAGCCCTTACTTGCCACCAAAGTCTTAACTTGCAAGCTCCTCTATGCATCCATTATTATACTCCATGGTACATTAGGTCTTCTCTTTCAGCTATAGACCAAACTAAAAGATCATTTGCCACTTCGGTTCAGGGTACCATGTCGTGCACCTCCTTGTACACCCACGGTTGAGTTATTTCTCCATGACGTTCATGGGTTTATTCTCTTATGAGCAACTTGGCTAGTACAATTACCACCTCCGATTGCATGCCTGCATGCTTCCGCTAAGCTTATTGGCTTGTTGGTTTGATCCCCATGAAACTTGTTTCCATAGGTGCTATCCCTCACTCTAAAGCGATTCACTCTCCTGTCCACTATCATTAATTCGATGCTAAATCCATTCACTCTTGCATTTACTGTCATCAGGTCATGATGTAAGGTAGAGTTCCTCAACGTGTTGAGAAGTTGAAAGAAGTTAATCCTCAGCTGATCACTTTCAGTCTATGTATCAGAAGATCATTTTATCTCTCTTATGTCAATGGCACCAAAATGCTCAGGGTTCGTGAATTCTATTTTTACTGAGTATTTAAATAGTAATACTAGTATTATTTTATTATTTACCATAGTAAAGTATGTTATTTTTCACTTAGTCATACTAATGGTTCGCTCAATTTGATTTTTTACATTGATTTTACTATTTGCACGCACAATTGTTTTAAAAATACTAGAGGACGTTGAGTTAACCCAAATGATTGGTAGACAAAGGGAGGTTGAGTCATCGAAGCAAGTCCATATTTCTTTATTGTCATTATAGTTTCTTCTGAGTATTTTCTATTTGGTGAGACATAATTATATTTCAATTTTATTTTTCATTTCAATTTGGATTTGTTATTTTATTATTTTGATGTTCATATTGGAATTGGAATGATGATTTAACCCATTTTATTGGGCATCGGCTTATTTGATAACTATTTGGTTCTCTAAGTCTTCCTATGTAAGTCATTTAGTTTTATCAAGTGTCAAATAATCAGAGATGACAAATTAGTCGGCTGAGTCGAGTTGAATCAGAAGTAATTCGACTCATCGACCTTAACTAGTTAAACGAGCCGAGTCTAACGATACAGTTTAAAAAAATTTCAACTCGAGCTGGCTTGCGAGCCACGAGTTAAACGAGCCGAGCCGGCTCAACAAGCCTAACTAGCTGAACTTAACGAGCCGAACGTACATAAATTTTTTCAACTTATATTAATATAATATAAATTTTTTAAAAATTTTTATTTAAAATGATAATAAATATTAAAAATTATATGTCAACGATTTTTAATTATTTAATTTAAAAATTAGTTATGTTAATGCATATTAAATTGAATGTATTAATAAAAAAAATTATTTGAGACTATCCAATCAAAAATATCATATAAATATCATTAAAAATATTTTGACATATAAAAAAAATTAAAGTTTGAAAAAAATTACTAATTTAAAAAATTACACATTTGAAAAATACAAAAAGAAAGAATTAATTAAAAAGAATTTAATATATTATATAATATAATATATTAAATTTGAAAAACATATATAACAAAGAAGGGTAAAAAACCCTTCATCTCTTTCTGTTTTTTTGGGCAGTGCCGCGAAGATAAAGGGGTGAGATGAGAGATAGTTGCGACCGCTAGGGAGGGGAGAAAAATTTTTGATCATTCTACCTTCGTTTTTGATAAAACTAATTTCATTGTATTCCTTTCAAGATATTCTACCTTTTGCGTTAAGAAATTTTGAAGGTTAGTCGATTATTTTTCCTTGATTTTTTTTGAATGTTTAGAATTTTTTGGTGTTTTCGCCTAAAAATCCCGTTCAACGGATTGAAAATCACAGAAGGAAAGCTAGTGGCTGGGCGGACGGGCAGGCTGGCAAGCTTGGCCTGCCGAGCCAATGAGCCAGCCCGTTGGCAGGCTTGTTTGGCTCGGTCTCTGATGGGCTCGCGAGCCAAATTACTGGGCTCGGCTCAGCCTGCCTGGTAGGACGAGGGTAGAGTTGGTCTACTACAGTAACGAGCCGAGTCAAACTTGACCCGCTACCGAACCAACCCGCCCATTAAATATCTCTACAAATAGTGGAATCGTTTTATATTTTTGTCAAAGTGAGTTTTCAAACGGTCACAATTTCGAATATGGAATGGTATTTAATTATTTGACATCATCAATTGTTGTTTAATAGTAAAATTGTGGCTATACCACCAGTCTTCCACATTTATTATAAAAAAGCATTAGAGGAGTCACGTTCTATGGCATCAGATTCCAAAAAGCTATGCCATTCAAATTCCTACTCCGATATAGCTAAAAACCTTTGATGGCTTCACTTGAAGTCCTCATATTCAAGCCGTCAAGATATGTTAATAAAGTTGTCAAGATCCTACAAAATTTCACAAGTTTTTTTTTTTTTAGTTTCATTTGATATAGGCAGGCATGCATGTGTCTTCCAACATCTTGTTAAAGTTCGAAGCTTAGGGTATAGGGTTTGTAATTTGTGTTTGTTTCTCGTACGGTCACGAATTTGTTTTAGATTTTGATAGTTTTATGTACATTGATGATAAAAGAATGATGTATTGAGAATTATGTGCCAACAAGTAAATATAATAAATAATTTTATAATATATGAAAAGATTTATTGTCACGACCCGTACGTCGCAACTCACTTGACATACATTGACTTGCATTTAAACTTTCACGTAAAATTTTTCGAAACTTTAAAATAGTCGAACTTGAACTTTTAAATTGTTTTTAAAATAAGTGGAAAACATTTATAAAATAAATTTGGAAGAATTCATTTGAAGTTGGTTTAAGTTTTAAAAAAAATTGCAAAATATCAACTATAAATATAATCTAAAATCCATAATTTACTAACATTACACAACTCATAAAAAAAAAAACTAACCAAAATACAAAGCGAAAGTTTAAAAATACGAATAGAAACCCATCATCAAAACTTCTATAAAACATAATCAAACCCCAAGCAAGTCCATTATTTTTAAAATATAAATTCTAACTATACATTTATTTTAAATCAGAAAAACTTATACTAAAACGCTTGTAGTTCAACCACAAGTCAAAATCGCCTAGAAAGCCACAAACGCTCTACCATGAGCTCGCTCCTCCAACTGGACCTATCCATCGACTTGAGGCTCGAAGTCCTCACTTGTAAAGTCGTCACCTACATCACAAGTTTAAACTAATGAGTCTAGAGCTCAGCAAGAATATATCAATGCAATAAAATATTCGTGCATGTATGATTCTTTTTAAAACATATACATTCATTTTCCTACATTACTGTTCAAGTAACATGATGGTTAAAGGGACGTGTTAACGGAGTAGACGGAGTAAACATGACATGTGTCTCCCTGACTCATTCAGATATAAGGATTCGCAGGGTTTTAACTGCCCCCTAGCCTACCTAGTGGTAAGAATATGCAGGGCTAACGGTGGACGATAACATATATCATTCCTCGTCTCACATTGTAGTACATTACATAACATGACATGTTCTTATCTTTATTACATAAAACATATGCATGAAAACCTTTTGCATGATTTCATAAAAATATGATGCATGTTAGAATTTGGTGACTCGAATTCTAGTTGGGACAGTTTGGGCCCGTAATCTCATTAGGGTTTTTGTTTTCTCTATAAATACATGTAATCTAGAGCAACAAAAACTACAGTTGTATCTTCGATCTTCCTAGTAGATTCGTTCCTCTGCCCGTAGTTTTTCCCGAAAGAGTTTTCTACGTAAATGTTGGTATCCCTGTGTTTCTGAGTTTATTTTTTTATTTTTCATTATTTACGTTCAATTTTTCAACAACTGGTATTAGAGTTTGGTGGAATGTTTCGAGAACCAAGTTTCGATTTAGCAGAAGTATATCGAACAAATTGGGTTTTGTAATTTTTGTTGTAAAATTGCAATTGTTAAGAAATAAAAAAAAAAAAAAAAAGGTCCTCTGATCCGTCTGTTGTCTTCATCGGAGAACAAAGTCGGGGCTTCATGCGAAGTCACTGTCGAACGAGAGAAGAAGTCACGTGCCCCATCGCCGGTGTCCGAGGAGAACAAGCAGATAAGGCTCGCCGTCCAACAGAACACCAGTGAGACTCACTGAGGACACTTTGATCGCTTGCACAGATCCGGCCGCTACTGTTTACCAATTCAGAAGGAATCATCACTTTGAAAGGAGAAACTCGTAGTTGATAAAAAAAACACACAACGTTTTAGCATGGAAAACCCCAAAATGGGTAAAAACCACAGTACCAATGAGGCCGTTTAAAACATCCACTATCAACTATAATAATGGGTACAACAATCGTGGTCTCCTCCTAAACTCTTCACAACAAATTCTTTTGCGAAAATCATAAGCTCGGAGCAAGAGAGAGAAAACAACACACACCCACTACACACCCTCTCCAAAGAAGTATGAATACACCGATAATAAACTAGAGGGAAAGATGTGCACAAAAACAGCATCATGCAGAGAAAATAAATGAGATTTATTGATACGACCCCACATGGGTTTAGATTCTACAAACTCCTCCTTTAACTCATGTGGTGGGCTATAGTAAAACCCATTCTTTCCTGACAAACCTTGAGCTTCTATTTCGACAAAGCTTTTGTCAACATATCCGAGTTATTGTCACTGGCGTGCATTTTCAACCCATAGTCTATAGTTTTACAATATCGTCTCGAAGCTTTACCTTTCCACATGGTTCTACCTTGACGTGAAACTGAAACTGGTGACTGAACATCTATAATAGGCTGACTCATCTGCTTTGATATACTCTCAGATCCCAACCTGAATTTTACCTTAGAACTTGATTTTTTCTGAGTCTTCTCAATCTTTCTCGTAAGAGGTGAATTCACAAATTTTGTAACCTTATTCTCTGTCACTGTAGAACCATGTAGCACATACAATAAGGAACATTTTCTCCCCCTTGCTACAATCAAAGAGCCTTTGGCAAACTTCTATTTTCCATCATAAAAAGTGTTAAAAACCACCCTTCGTCGTCGAGTTTGCCAGTCGAGATCAAATTCTTACGGATATCAGGGATGTGCTTTTGCAATGATCCGGCCCACCACACTAGGCAGGATTCACGAATCGTGCGGTCCAACCGACACACTAGTGAGATCCGCGAACTGCCAGCCTGGACCCACCTTCGAGGATCCGCGAGCTGTGCTCATGACCTTCTCCTACTAGAGAATGAGTTTTTTTTACCTTGCCAGCTACTCGAACCCTAGATCTAGTAGGCAACTTGTACCAAGGACAAGAGTAGTTGGTACCAGCTACTCTTGTCCTATACCAACTACTCTTGGCCTTGGGTCGGGTTGGGCCCGTAATCTCATTAGAGTTTTTGTTTTTCTATAAATACATGTAAGCTAAAGCAGCAAAAACTGTATTTGTATCTTCGATCTTCCTAGTAGATTCATTCATTTGCCTTTTCCGAAAAGGTTTTACATGTAAATGTTGGTAATTTTATGTTTCTGAGTTTATTTCTTTTCATTATTTACTTTTGATTTTTCAACAATGCATAAAAATAGAAATACACAATATAAAAACAATTCATCAATGCATAATATAGACAATTCCTCAAGGCATTTCAATAAAATAATTCACTTAACTCTAAACATCTACTAATAACATAACTACCGTTAAATCATACCTCATAAAAGCACATAGACCTAATACCTTCGTGATGTAGGCTTTAAGGACTAAATACACGCAATATAAACTTACCTAGAGTCTTTAGCGAAATATTTGAAGTTTGATCACTTTTCTAAGTGATTTGCTAACCTATAGCACGTGGATCAAACTGTCAATATCACATCTAAAATCCATAACTCAGCCTGCATAACATTCATTGCACTTGCCCAAACTAACACGTTTCATCAAACCACAAGTCTCAAACATCAAAACTTGATAATTTAAATCCAAAAATCACCAATATCAAATCCAAAGACTTCCAAACATAGCATCTCAAATAACTCAACTAAAACATTTTCATTTAATTAGTTTTAAGCCAAGCATCAACAACTAAACCAATTTGTGCATAAATCCCGAATTTAGCCTATACCTTGCCTATACTTCAAAAATTAGTAACTAATGCTATACACATAGAAACGGTTCGATTCTAAAGTCCATAGTTCCTTAAAGTGTCTATTTCAACATACCAATACAGCTTTTCAAATGACAATCAATAACTCAAACCCAAATATCAAAACTGATGCATGCTCAGATTTTTCAGTTTTTGAACCAATTTTTGTATCAACTTCAAAAATTTATAACTAATTGTATACTTATCTAAATCCAATAATTCCAAAGCCAAACATTCACTTAAAGAGTCTATTTTAACGTGGTGAAATTCATTTATCAAAAACCAAGTACCATAAATGGCAGAAAATAGAAAACCGAGACTGCCCTGTTAAACCCGATTAAGATTTTTGCTTCAACTTTGAAAATCCATAACTAATTGTATATTTATCCAAATCCAATAATTCCAAAACAAAAAGTTCACTTAAAGAGTCTATTTTGACATCTTAAAACAGTTTTTCAATTGGAAATCAAAAGGTTTGGGTCGAAAGCCATAAAACCGAGGTATGCTAGAAAATTCCAATTTTGTACAATTCAACAATTAATCAACCATTAATCAATTCACTATATTTTCCAATTTCAATCTCAAATAAGGTCTAACATCAATAATGTGGAACATAAACACCAAGATTGAACATATAAATTTTTAATTTCGTGCATTAATAATAAGCTTCAACAGACATCACATAACCCCACCAAAATCATCAACTAATGCATTTCTATCATCAATAAATCGAAAGACATTTAACCAGCGTAAAAAAAAATCCAATTTCTTACCTTAATAGGCTTTTGAAGATGTGAGTTTTCTTCAACTAACAAAACCCCAAAGAAAGAGAGGATGACAACTTGTGGATTTATCTTCAAAAACCCAAAATTAGAGAGAAGAGGAGGAGTTTGGCCTATGATTTTGGGCAAACTTTGAAATTTCATAATTTACTCTACAAATATCGAAACGACTTAATTCTAAAGGCAAAAGTTAAACCAAAGTGATTGTTTTATCCCATTAAAACAGTTTGACAAGCTAAAATAAAGATGAGAGTTGGCAAACACCAAAATCGAAACATGCATAAATTTTCTTCACAGATTTTGATCAACTTTGAAAAATCATAACTTAATTTATATTTATCCAAATTCAATGATTTAAAATGCTATAGAATCTTTAAAGAGTCTAGTTTCACATTATATAATTCAATTTATCAATACTGAACTCAATAATGGGCAGAATATTCAAAACCGAATTGCCCTGTTTTTGTAACATTTTCAACCCTAATTCCTAACATTGATCAAACCTTAACAATAAACAATTTCTTCCATAAACATCCAATATATCCAAATTAAACTTCAAACTAACCAATAAATAGGAAATCCAAAAACCATTTTCATGCATCAAGGTAAGATGGATATTTTATTATGGGTTATGATTATTGTACGTTTTATGTTTAAAATATGGAATCTTCGTATAGTTCATCTCATTGTAAATTTATAGTTATATCTCGACTGCATATAGCGACATAAGATAAATACATTTTATATAATATAATTGTACAGGACTGGACTAGTTAGAATTATATTTTTATGATATTTTTTGTTAAATATAGAAAAAATAATTTTAACATAATGATGATTGTATATCTATAATCTTAATTCGTTATATTTAGCAAACTTTTATTTTGTTTTAGCTTATTCTTTTGATTTACTGGGTAAAGTTTTATAAGAATTACATTCGTATACCTTGTATGTTGAAAATGAATTATAAGAAAGCTAATATCGATACAATGCAATCCATTTCTATCGATTTTCTTATTAGTTAGTTCGGTAATTGAATAACTAACACGGTATTCATAATCATTATTAATTAATTATTTAATCAAAAACTAATAATAATCAATTAAAATTTATTGTAAGAGGTTAATATACTATAAACTTAGCTCTATTACAAATCTAAATGAAGAGTTAACAATAAATATATTAATAGACATTATTTTAAGTACATACACTATAATTTTAAGAGTGTAACTCAAAATATTTAATGTATTACTTTAGAGTTAATAAAGATATTAACAGACTATAAATTTAACTCTATTGCAAATTTAAATGGAGGGTTAATAACAAATATATCAATAGACATTATTTTTAAGTACATGCACTATAATTTTAAGAGTGTAACTCAAAATATTTAGTGTAATTACGTTAAAGTTAATAAAGATATTAGTTGATATAAAGAGTTTATATTAATCAATGAAAAAATATGATAGCTTAAAACTATAGATTTATTGGTCTATTTGTCGCCTTCTATTATTATTTGACTAATAAAAAAAATAAACATAGGAGATTAATGGTAATTATGAATTTATTATTTAATACACTCAATATTAAGTTTGTTATTTTCATTAGATGCAATAATTGATTCAATTTATTAACAAACTAATAACACGTATTTGAAAATTTTTTATCATAAGGAAATAATTGAATTATTGATTAGTCAATTAATTATCAAATTTATAAAGTTACTTTTGAAAATTATTTTTGAAAGCGAATTCTTCCAATTTAAAGCCCTTATGTCATGATGCCAACTTTTTCCCCAAGAGTTAGAGCCATGACGAAAGTTTGTATGTTTTTTGGAAGCCTTTTGTTTTAACGTTAACAATGCAATCATTAATAAACTCACATTAGGAGACTAAATTTAGTAAAAATATTTTGTTAATGTGATTACGACCGATTCCACCTTAAATGTGAGATCGCAACCTCATTAGGGGATGGTTTGAAAACGTTCATATCATAGAATAAATTTTTGAGATCAAGTCTATGAATTTTCTGTATTGGTTTATAGAATTATTTTTTAAATTTAAATAAATCGTCTGATATATTAATAATATAATATAATATATTATATATTTAGTAATCACACTCTCATTTACTTATCCACGCGAGAAGAATGACAAAAAAAATTAAAGGTTTTAAAAGTTGAACAGATCGTTATCAAAACTCTCTAATTTGGTACTTGTGTGAAGTTCTCTAATTTTTTGTAAGGTAGTTAAATAAATCTTTTTTCGGATATATGCTTATTAATAATTTATTATAACGATTTATTTATATTCGTAATAAATTATTTTTATAATAAATAAGTGTCACACGTTCAAGTGTAATGAACACTAATAATTCTGCTAAGCAAGAGAATCCAAAAACTAACAAATCGAACCTAAATGAAACCGTATGACTTAAAAAAGTCAAAAGAAAGATGAAATAAGAAGAAGAACTACCCATTAATTTATAAGAGAATAATTCATAGATTTTCACAGCACCTGAAAAAAGAAAACTTGTTCAAAAATACCTAAAGCCAGCATATTCCTCCCCTCCTCCAACTTCAGTTCCACCACTCTGATTCTCCATCCCGCTTTCCATTCCGGGCAAACTCCCTGGAGTCTGCAAAGAAGGCGGTAGCGGCGGCAACAGATCTCCTCCGACTCTCAGAGCCCTCTCCCCCACTTTCCCTCTAAGCTCCATCAATGCGGTTCTGTACTGTTGCAAATCCTCCAATCCCATCGCTTCAACCCTTTCATCCCACCAAAACACTCCATTTCTCCTCGCATTATTCACCGACTCTTTAATCTCTATCAACTTATTTTTCTCTATCTCTAAAACCTTGAGCAACTCGTTGTACTGCCTGTTGAACTCAGCAATCGGGACATAGGTCTCTGCAGGTTCCAGTAAGGAAGAGCTTCCGGCGGAGAACCGATGGATGACGGCGTCAACGGTTGGGTGGCCGAAGCAAAAAACCTTGTCGTTGGGAGAAAAAACTATGACAGCAATCTCAGCGCCGCAGAGGACGGAGAGTTCACCAGCTTTCTTGAAAAGTCCGGTGCGGCGCTTGGAGAAGGTGACTTGCTTGTTGCTTTTCTTCTCAAGTTTTTTGATTTCGATTCTCTGACGACCGAGTGTTTTCTTAGTCGCCATCTTTAGGCAGTGGATAGGAAAAGGAAGTTCACGCAATAGAAGAAGACGAAGAAGGAAAGAGTTGGATTAGGGAGAAAATCATGCATACAATCACGTAAATTTGGAAGAAATCCTAACAATTAGGCTTTAGGCAATATGTCGTCCCCTTAAATTAGTTTTTAATCTTACTTTGAATTCCCTAAAAACATAAAAATAACAAATAATACTTACCTCTTAAACACAATCATTTAAGCTTCAACTACATACATACATACATATATAAACACATAAATACATACACACATAAGAGAGCTTTGAAATATTTTTCAACCTGCGTTTTGGTCCACGTACAACATTGAGACGGGTGCTCATTAGAGGTAAATTTGTTAAAAATATCCTAATTGTCCCCATATTTGAGGGTAAATTTGATAATTACCTTAAATGTTTTTCAAGATTCTGCAGTATCACATATAATATTTGATAACATATTTCTCATGATCCTCTATTATCTCTTTCTATAATATTTACAAGTCAGACTCTTAGACAAAACTACATAACTTTGATACATGAAACTCATGATTATGTCAAGAAACCTTTAAATATTAAAAAATAGTTCTCTCGAATAAAAATTTATGATTTACAATATGACTGGGAACAACTTCATATCTTAGAATGAATAATTCTATTTCGCCTTTGCTCACTCAGTTTTGAGTGTTCATTTTTTTTTTTTTTTTGAGTTTTACTTTTTAATTTTATACATTAACTCTACCTGTTAGTGTAACAGTCTGATGTAATTATTTAAATTATTATATTAATTAATAAATAATATCTAAAGAATTTGTGAACCTAAGTTTTTTAAAAAATTATTTAATTTTACACTTTAATATTTATTTTAGGGTTACTTTGCAAATAGCCTGAATTATAGGCCGAAAGCGGCCCATAAAGAGATACTCCTATCAAGTGCCCCTCGGACCGCCATGTTTCCATCTTCCTGAGAACAATCAACGTGAAGCTCCGACTCCGATCAAATGGGCGTAGCGGCTGCGGTAGGGGTGTTCCTACCGTTCCCATTCTACTACTTGCTCTGGACTCACCCTCAAACATGGGTTCAGCTCTGCGGCAAAGGGCGAGATCCATCTAAAGTGATGGCCCATCTCTCCCATTTCGTCAAGCTCATTCAGTTCATTTCCCTCTTCTCCGTTTCCTCCTTCTCTTGGCCTCCTCTCTTCTTTTGGCCCTTATTTCTCTTCGGCCAGTTCCTCAATTTCAGGTCCATCTTAACTTTTATCTTTTTCTTTCTTTTTTTTTTTTCGCGATCTTTGTAGTGATCTTTTAGTTTGGCTAGGCTCTTTCAGTTTTTTAGTCAGTACTATTATTTACATTTTTTTTTTTGTGTATCCTGCATTTGATTGAGATGCATACATAGATACGTGTTTCTACTTATCATGAATTCGTATTGTACATTTGAAGAAAAACCCACCTCGTTTTATTTTTATGATTTGATCCTTTCAATCATATACGAATGTCATACTTGAGTCTTGCTGGGTTTGTAATTTAAAAGAAGCCAGAGATCCTTTTATCATAATTTTTGTTGTAGTGGCATTCGATAACAGTCTAAAATGGTGAAAGGTTTGTTGTTAATAGAATTACTCCCCCTGCGTTTAGATTCTGCAAAAACAAATGCATATAAGAAAAGATCCTGTTATTTTGTAGGGAAAATTCCTCATCCTCCCCTAGTACACAACGTTTTTCACACCCTATGTTTCTTACAAAAGAAGAAAAAGATCATGCAAAAACATGGAAATTGATATCAAAAGTTTGATATTACTATGTCGTCTAGCTACTTTTATTCTGGCTGTTAAAGTTATAGGGCTCTTTCTTGGAAAGCAAGGTAGAAGAAAAGCCTCTAGATTAATTGCATTACTTCGGAGAAAAGGGAGAAATTGCATAGATCAAAATGCAGCAAGTAAAATGGAAGAAAAGGAGATAGTGAGGGAGGAGAGTAGATACAGAAAAGGAAAAGTTATAGAGGAAAGAGAGAGAAATAGCAAAGGTGGCAAAGTTGTTCATGCAACAGACCCCTCTCCCATTCAGCTCCTTCTTCAAATCGCCCTTCTTAGCTGCCATGTATGCAATTAAGAACACAGCCCAGCCCATGACACAAGTGTCTTTTCAATTCTTCTCTTGCCCGAGTGGCCGAGTTAATTCTCTTCAAAATATGATATGTTCATAATTCATGGGTCCGGTTCGTTTGAACTCTATCCTGGCTGTGTTATCTAACTTGGTCTTTCATTTATCCTTTTTCATTAATTCAGAAAAAGTATATGAATTTTTTATTGAACCCATTGGTATCGATTCTATTTCGCCATAAACTTGGTCATTTTTGGTCCATACCTACGAAGGATCAAACAATTATTAGTTTTGTTCTAATCATGACACTAATAGAAGAAGAATATTACCTTTTTTGTTCAATAAGGTACCAAACTGAAAGTGACTCATTTCGTCCTAGAATTAATTACAATAAATGTTTTGATAGCACGGATTTCTATTTTATGTTGCATTGTGGAACCTAATTTAAGTTTGATGGTATTTTGGTCATATTTATCCTGTTGTTCTGTAATCTTAAATCATCTACTATATAAAGACGTAATTAGGCTACCAGAGCGAGTCTGAGAGTGTGAGGCAAAACCATTGTAACTCGTTTTTGTTTTTAGTGAAATCTGTCAGCGGCCAGTAGACGTAGCATTCACGACGACAGTGAACCATTATAAATTTATGTGCTTTATTTTCGTATTTTCGATCGTTCGTTGCAGGTAGATTAAAACGTCTAATCTTAACAACTGGTATCAGAGCTTCAAGTTGAAGGTTTTCAAAAAATTATGTTTTGATTTTTTCGAAGGTATCGAACAAATCGGTTTTGCAATTTTTGGTGTAAAAAATTGTAATTTTTTGGGAAAGGAACTTGAAAATAAAAAAAGGGTAGAAAGAGAAAATTGTTCCTTTGGTTTGTGTGCAAGTTGCAAAAGAGAGAGAAACTCTTTGTCACTGTTCCTCTTGTGAATAACAGAGAAAGAAAATTCTTTCTTTGGTTTATCTTCTTCACCAACGAAGAAAGACAGGGAGGGATAGCCGCCTGCCGTGCCGGCCCTGTCTGACGAAAAAAAAACCCACGACCCTCTAGGCCGTGAACGAGAACGCTGCCGCTGTTATCACCGTTCGATCTCCGTTATTGTTCGGCCTTTTCAACAAAGAAATCGACGACGCCCACTTGCATAAAAACCATCGGGTTTCTGTTGTTCTCCACAACTTCAAGATGTAGTTGCTCTTTCTAGTCGTGAAGTTGGGTATATTGTAGTAACGAAACCGCGAAGGAGATGATGTGGTTGCAGTATTTCTTAAGCGAGTTAGGCCAAAACTACGATGAGAGTGCATTGCATTGCATTGTGACAGTCAAAGTGCCATCTATTTGGCAAAGAACATGGTTTATCATGGCAAGACAAAGCATATACAGGTGCGTTATCACTTCAACAGATCCAATTTAAAAGATGGAGTATTGGCGCTTGAAAAGATCCAATGGAGTCGGAATCCAACTGACATGTTGTGCGCAACTTCAGCGGGTTTCTTAAATGAGATATGAAAATGAAGCCGTTACAGATGGAGAGATGATGAGATTAGTATTCGAGTTGGAGATTGTTGAATTATAGAGTTTAATTTAAGTTTGAGAGTATTTTGGTCATATTTACCCTGTTATTTTGTAATCTTAAATCGTTTACTATATAAAGATATATTTACGCTATCGAAATGAGTTTAAGAGTGTGAAACAAAACTATTGTAATTCGTTTTTGTTTTTAGTGAAATCTGTCAGCGACCAGTGGACGTAGTTATCACGACGAGAGTGAATCACTATAAATTTGTGTGTTTTCTTTTCGTATTTTCGATCGTTCGTTACAGGTGGATTAGAGCGTATAATTTTAACATTTTACTCAACAATATCTCACAACCAAAACAATTGGCTAAATTCGGTGAAACCCTATCAATTATAAATTGATTGAAATTGAAACCATTTAAGTTGAAAGTCATAATGGCAATTACTAAAGTGTTTAACCAAATAACTACTACATGGCAAGCTGGTAGGAAGTTGTAAAGGAGAATTGTTGATACTAGCGTATTTGAACATCAATTTGCCAAAATATATGGGTAGATAACGAAAATCTTCTCAAAATGCAACTCATAACTTTAACTTCATAATTTGTTTGTGCAAAATGCAGGGTTTACCAGTTGTTGGGGGAATCTGGCACTTACTACGGAGTAAGATTTGGTAAGAACATTCCTTGGGTTACAGAGTTTCCATTTGGGTACATCAAAGATCCTCAGTACGTGGGTAGCATTCTGAGTCTTCTTGCTTGTCTTTCATGGGTACCTTTTCAATATATCATGTTATGGGTACTAGGTTATGTGTTTATGATGCGAGTCGAATCAAAGGAAGATCCTGCTACTCGTGCTAACCAGCTTTCTTAACTACTGCTAACCAGCAATGAATCTAGATTGTTGATGCGTTTTTTTTGTTGGTCTTTTACTCTAGATTTCTTTCTCAATAAGATAGATTGGAATGGAAATTTTTGTTCCTTACAATATTTCAATTCGTGTCAGATCAGGATGACAAATGTATTGTCCATGACTTACTGGAATAATCTCTGTATTGATTGTGGCCGTCATTATTAATCAAAATGCAGGGGAGAGAGGCTGCATTTGGGATTGTATTTACAAAATAGACAGATTAGACGAGATAGAACAGCAATTTACTCGAATGACAGATTAGCAGATGATAAATGGTTGGAAACATTTAACTATTTCCTCCTAATGTATCTCAAAACAAAATGTATTTTACAGTTCATCTCAATCTTCAAAAGAATCCTCAAATGAAAATTCAGCTGGATTTGCGCCATCATCAACTGGGACGCTACCCTGAAAACATTCTTCCAGATATGGCTGCAGCCAAAGCTGCTGTGAATTTAGGATCTTTCGTCAGAGAAGAAGCCATCTGCTCCACCAGATACTGCTGTATTACAGGCACATCAGCTGTCGATGTCAAAGCCTCCGCTTCACTAATGGTCTTTGATTTCATGAAATCTAGATTGATGGAGGCATGAGAACTCGAATGAGGGACCGACCCAATAGTGGCTCGTCGAGTTGAGGCTGAGTTCACCTCCTGGCCAGAGTTCGGATGGTTATGTTCTCCTTCGTAAGTTGCAACCAAAACAGACTGATCTTCCACACTTTTTTGCACCTGATCGATAACAATTCCACAAAAGTTCCTTTAAACTTCCACTTACCAAGTAAAAAACTTACTTTTTTTTTTTATAGCTTTAGACTATAACGTAACCAAATTCAATTCCACCCTCAAAATATTTTTAACAAAACTCAGAATAATCCGAGAATTAGATTTTACCTTCTTTTTGACGGGACATGTAGGAGCGAAAGAGCATCTAAAATAAGCTCTAGGACAAGGATTATCCCTGGTCACTTTTTGCCCATATTTCCTCCATTGATACCCATCTTTCACAACCTTCAGAAACAAAAATATACAGAATTTTAGCCCGACCAATTCAAAGAAATTCAATGCTAAACTCTGGATATCTCTTATTATGTTTACTTACGAGGCTTGTATCAGATGGTTCGGTCTTGTAATAAGTTTTCGTAATTTTGGATTTGATCGTTTCTTCTCTTGGTTTCTTGAACGACCCCTCCTCGCAGGAGCTTGTGTCGGAATTTGCGTCGGCTCTGAGGGTTTTGCTGATGTTGTTGTTACTGCTTTCCGATTTTCTTTTCTTCGCCGGGCTGAGTTCCTTGTCTGAGTTTTTGTTGATACAATCCATCAAATGGGTTCTCAATGCATTGTAATTTTCCAACATGGCATTTAGCTTTTCAGTCAATTTCTTGTTTTCTTCACTCACCCTATTCAATTCCTCTTCCAGAGCACAAGCACCAGTCTGAAAATACAAACACAGTTTATGTTTAGAAAACCCATCTTCTTAAAATTGAAATCTGTTCTAATTTTTCAATACCCAGAACAAAAAGAAGCCAAAATCTGATGATTTAAAATTGGTCGGTTAGTTCCAGACAAACTGACCTCTTCTTTCAGAGGAATATTCATCCCAAGATCTAATGGTTTGCTTTGCCCTTCCTTCTGAAAAGAAAAAAAAAGAGAGAGAATCTGTAAATGAGCAGTCGAATTTCACCGAGGCATTTATTCAAACAGTTCTGTGCAAGATACATACTGCGGCCTCTTCCATAAAAGGCGATGGTTTAGCACTCAAATTCAGAGAAGTATCAATCCACGGAGAATAAGCCATCGGCGACCACTTCTCTTCTTTATCAAAATCAAATAAAACCCAGAAAATTTCAGCACCAGAAACCTCAAGCCAGACCCAGAAAAATAGAAAACAAACTAAAAATATTGAATTCAAAAGAACCAATCCAGATTTATATAGAACTCGAAGCTCTAGCTGTAGAGGAAACAGGGTGGAAAGGGCGAAGCGTGCATAAACCTGGATTGGATCTGTGCGAAGAAAAGGTAAAAGAAAGCAGATGGTGGGGCCTGTCGGTTCTGGATGGCGTTGAAATTCTTTCTCCAAAAAATTCAAAGTCAAGCTTGAACCAATAACAAAAGTATTTAATTGGCCAGTGGGGTTGTGCTCCTCCTCCATCTTCTTCTTCGTATTCATCTTCTTCTTTTAATTATTATACAAGAACAGTAACAGTTTGTTTGTTTTGTGAAAAATGGAGAATTACCTCAACCTCTGGGCAGTTCCATCACAGCAGCGTCAGAAACAAACTATGAAAATTCGAATCAGCTAGTTTTGGACGGACTTTCAAGATCATATTGCCCGACAATCGAGATCAGGGCATACTTTTTGTCCCCACGTTTTCCAAACATTTTCCACGTTTTTATGGTTTGTTTGACAGCCAAACCACCCAAGCGGTTCGTTGGTTTGGGTCAACTCGATTTTGCACTATAATGAAACTAAAATTCTTTTTTTTTTTTTTTGGACAGAGAATCGACTATTTTGGTTTGGTTTTCAAAAACCCTTATTTTATGGGACTTATTCAGGAGCAAAAAAGCGACGTAAAGAAGATTAGTAATAACAATTAGGATTTTTTCAAAGCCAAAAAGTAGAGTTTGTTTTGATTGGATTTGTATTGTAATGAAATCAAAGTTTAGGCTCTTTGGGTTCGGTTCAATGTCGTCGGAATTTTCTAATTCATCAAGCTTAGAAATCGATTGAACCGCCCTAATACAAATAAAAATGATTTGAGTTAAATTTATAGTGTAGTTGATTTTCAAAATTTGGAAAAACAATAAAAGATAATATTACAATAAAATAAATTCTCTTGTATTTTAGAGATGATCAAAGGCTGTGTGATGTCCACGTTTCTAGAAATATTCATGTTAGATGGAAGTAGGACGTTTTCTTTGAATTAACAACAACTTTCCATTAACTTATTTTGGTTTTTAGCTGACCACGAAAGAATAATTAATAAAAATAATAAGGGAAAATGTCTTATTTAAATTTAATAATAAGTTTAAATTTACTCGAATTAAATAACTAATACAAAACTTCAATCTTACAACTCCAAATATTAATACCTCTTTAATAAGTGTAGAACAATTCCTATTCAGACATCATCGTTTTCTTAACTTTGATTATTAAAAAAATAAAGAATAATTCAAACTGTCTAAAAATACTTTTATAAAAAAAAAAAAAAAAGAAACATATTTTTATCTTAATTTCTAAAAATCATATCAAATCCTTGACAAAGAATGCTTATCTTTAATCATTGATTAAATTAATATTAAATTTATAACATTAGAAAATATAATACAAGAAGGCGTAACTTTAAATTATTTAAAACAAAAAACAGAAGACATTATTTGTGTTCCTATTCTCTAAATTTGGCTGTCACTCCCTGGTTACCATCATGTTTGTATAGTTGATTTAAAATAAGATAATAAAATTAGATTGGGTTGATTGGACGAACTAGAACACTTGCTCTGCGTTGCATAATGACGTCAGGAAGGACATCATCATTTTAGTTCCAAAATGTCAAACAAATACGAAGAAGAAGACTGAATGATTAAATAAAAGTGATTTATTGATGATCTTCAAGAGCTGGAAAGGTCGGAAGACTTCAAAAAAGTCGATGAGACTGGTGGGGATTTTCTAGCCTCTTTATTTATTTGTTTGGCGAGGAAGAAAATTAGGAGAAAATGTTGAACCGTATATTAAGATGTGAAAAATGAAGGACAACGTGGAATTGACTTAAAACTGGACCCCCCCACTTTTCATCATTTGGAAATGGATAAGATTCCAAAAAGTGAATCAAAGTATTATTACCATTGATTTTTTACCTCCTTGGAGTTAAATATTTCACCGTGCAATAAAAAAGATGAAACAAAATTACTGAAATTCTATATTGACAACGAAAAGATTGAGTTGATAGACTTGATTCAATAGTTATGCATTACGAGCCGTGGGGCTATTTGTACTTTAATTTCGACAATGTATTTCTCTAATATATTTGTATTTTTTTTAGTGCTATTATTTTTATCTAAATTTCCTTTTTTTTTTTTTCTATCGATGATTCTCATTATATTCTAACAATTATTCTTGACAAATTTTTTTCTTTATTTAATTTACAAAATATTTATAAAATTATAACTATTTTAAGATGATTATCGATGACATGAATTGCATAAACGTTTTGGAACTACTCATATGATGTTTTATAGAAATAGATTACGATGTGAGTTCTTTCTCATATCGACAATCTATATCACTTAGTCTCTCCTTAAATTATACTATTAAACATCCTAGTTGATTGAGTCATATGGTAGATTGAACGGACATGATCCCAATTTCATTTTTCACTCGGTTTTCACTTGAACCCTTCTATCGCTATAAATGGAAAAACATAATTCGTAAAATTTTACATAGAAACAAATAATTGCAATAAGATTTATAATATATATGTCCGGACAAGATATAGAATTTCATCGTAAGATTTTATTCTCTGAAAATAACCAAAATAACAACATGCTTATCGTCATCTCTTCCAGATGGATATTCCATCAGAGGTTAAGTAGGAGGTGTAAGAGTGAAAATTTAAGGGTATAAAGTTTGACCAGTTATCCATGAAATTATCCAAGTTGATTGAACCTGCCCCACCTCCTCTAGTCCTTCACCATACGTTGAACTTGTTATCGCAATTGCCTCACTCACTTTTAGAGAGAGATAGAGAGAGGAGATGTCTTGGTCAATTCAATTCCTCTGACATCAAAATAGAGCGACAAGTCGTCAAGTCTCTCGGCTGCCCAAGAATGTTCCAACGATTGATTATTCTACTAATAACAGTGTTGACGATTGATTTCCATATTCTTCCAAATCAATAATCATACGAAGGAATAGAAGACTAAAGAAACTAGCAAAAAAAGGACCCAAAACATAGATTAAGACAAACGGCGTCGTATTGTTCAAAAGTCATGTGCTTGACATAAACCCACCCCCAGGTTGTAGTAACAGGTAGGTGGCAGTCCACCGAATCTAGGTTATTATCCGCCGTCTAGACTAACATCCATGAATAACTTTCTAGATTACTCTTTCATTAATCAATATATAAAATAATTATTCAAATTCAACACGTAATTTTGTAGATTTCATAAAAAATAAGTCGTTCATGTTAGAAGCACACAATGAAATTTTTCGCTTCGAAATTAATTTGTGCTATGAAATGTGATGACAAGAAAAAAAAAACAAAGGAGAAAATTTAAGGGTTTGTGAAGTCAAATGATGTGGGTGTAGAGATTGCAATTTCTTTAGGTTGTTTTTGAGTTGATGGTTTCAACAAAAAGGTTCCAACTTGCTAAACTTACATGACGTCAACGTTGGCTGAAATTATTATACGCACTTGAATTTTGCTACAATTTTTCTAATCTACACAATTATTCAGAACTTTGTTTTGACTTTTCAACTGCCGCTTTTGTTTTCCCAAATGAAAATCAAGTCCTCCCTTTCAATGTGTAAAATAGTATGAGTGTATCGAATGGAGAGACTACTTATGAATCTGTACTCTTGGTGTATTGTTCATCAAAAGATTGGAGGAAATAGTAAACACAGTATGATCAAATAAAATATAAGACCAACCGTTGGCAGTAAGTTCTGATTTGGCTAAAATATTAGATGATTATTCTGTATTGAGTTTTTCATGTTTACGTTGGAATATCAGTGGAGATACGACCTTCTTTTAGCAAAACTTGATCGTCTAGTTGCCGGTGTGGTTGACCGAGGTTTAAACTGTTCATTAGATACGGTTGATCAGCCAACAAGACCAGTTTGGCCAATTAACTTGACCATGTTAGCCGGTCGACAAAAACTTTGTTTTTCGGACGACTAATCAGTCATTTTGTCCGTCGTTTATGTGGTTGACCTAATCTCTACTTGTGGATAACTACTAAATGTTTAAAAACCTTGTTTTTGGATTGAATTTTCATGGGATTGTGTCTGTGAGTTCCCGTTTAGGTTTCTATCTCGATATGTATGTGTTCCAATAATTGTTCTAAAGGTCTTAGAGTTGTATTGATGGACATGTTACGATAGTTTTTGAGACATAACTTTTATTTAGACTTTTTAAATTTAGATTTTGATGGTTTAGTGACATTCACTAATAGAGCTAAAGATTTATTTATATGTTCAACTATGCATATTATTATTTTATAAAATTACTTGTAGATGCATTTCATACTCATTTGTGACGTGTTTTGTCTTTTTGACATGTTGATTCTTACAATATTTTTTAAATATCATGTTTATATTGATATACATATTTATTTATTTTCATGATGATCATATTGACCGTGTGTGTCAGGTTTGATCGATCTGATTGAAGATCATTATTTATTTCGCAACTTCTACAATGTAAAAGGTTTATGTTTGTTTGTATATAGGATAATAAGATCGATAATTGTGCCATATCTCTTAGTGTGAATATCTAAACCTGATCAAGGTTATTGTTTGACAATTATACTTTAATTTTTTAGTTATTTTTTTTGAGAGCTTATGTAAATGAGTATTGTTTATATTTTAATATTTCCTTTTTATTTGGTATTTCTTTATCATACAAATACTTGTGTTGGGCGCTTACTATTACACTATCTATGATATCAATGTTGGAGCTAGTCGTTGCTCCATGTTTTTGAGTTTTGACTTTGTTTTTATATTTGACTTTTAAGTCTTTCACTCGACGTTTCTAGTAAATAATGTTGAGTGTCGAGCTGTTAAGCTCTTTTTAAGGCCGGATCTTGCTCCAATTTTTCTTCGTCTCCCTTTGGAACGCAAAACATTATCTTAACTTACTCTATTTTAAGCATAACTTACATTTTCACTCGTTTCAAAATATAAATCTTGGTTAAACTATTTTCTGATTTTTAAAATAAATTGTGATATCAAGTGCATGATAGAACTCAGGAGAGTTAAAGTAACGATGGTAAGCTAAAAGGATAAGCAAGCGAAAACTATGAGACATCTAAATTTTACTAACAAATCAAAACACAACGACAATATTTTTCTAAAAAAAAGTAATTTGAACATATTGGTATTCAACTAAATTATATTTTCAGATTTTAATTATTGGAAAGTGAAATAATTAATTCACTCAATAATGACATCAACTTGAGATAATGATAACAAGAACTGTAACTGCCCTGTCCATGAAAATTGAAATATCCATGCACGACAACACTCAATGATGTGGTTTTACCTAATCTATTCTTTTTAATTTGTAATTTTTTGTAGTAGTTTTTTGAACACGTGCGTTTTTGTCCATTTGTTTTTCTTTATTTTAAACATTTATTTAAATTGCCCGCCGAAATAGGAACGGTGTCCTTCAGTTGTTCCCACTCACAATGATTGATTAATTGTTTGAAATGTTTACAATTGTTATATTATTTTTCGTTAAATTACTCAAAATATCTCATTTAGACTTTAGGATGAACTTCCAAAGTCTACTGTTTAATCATTTTTTTTAAAATAATAAAATCTTTTTTTTTCCTAATTTTAAAAACAGATTTATTAATGGGTATAGCTTAATTGGTTGGTTTTCTTAACATCTGGGAGATGACAACTAGCAAAGTCAACGATGAACAACAACTTGGTGGTGCAACACGTTTGGGCTTGACGAAGCAACGAGTCAAAAGAACATGGTCATATGAAAGTCTGTGAAAAGGCTGAAGAAGATCCACGACCTCCACGTGGCCAAACTCATCGAAGACGGTGTATTATTATCAGTCCTCCGTGATTTTCTTGATTAAACCATGGCTCTTCGCGTTTGTGCATGAATCGTGTGATTGTTCCTTTAGTCTTTTCTGCCATTTGTTCTTTAAAACTTTGCAGGCTACCTCTAAAAGAAACAAAAATCCGAGATGAATAATTCTTTCCGGGAAAGCAAACCATTAAAATATACTTCCCACAATGGAAAGAAACATGGATTATAAGAGAAAATTACGTTGTTCATAAAATATCTGTTAAATTAAAAATATTAAAAAAAAAATTCAATTCAGATTTTATCATAGGAGGACATTTGTCATTTAATTTGTAACGTTTTTTTTGCTCAATCAGGCTCTATCGTTTACGCTGTTTGCAATTCAAATATTATCATTTAATTTTTTGTTAAATTAGTCACGTGCATAACACGTGATCTTCTTTTTTTATATTTAAAAATTTTAAAAATTATAAAGTTATAAATTAATTTAAAAAAATAACAAATGATATTCAATTTAGTTGAAATTTTTATCACATATTTATCATATTATAAAAAAATAATCTAAAAATTTTCATTATTTTCTAATACTTATATGTTTTATTATAATTATTTTATAAACTAATTAACTAAAATTATAATAAATCGTACAAGTGTTAGAAAATCACGAAAATTTTCAAATTATCTTCTTATAATGTGCTGAATATGTAATAAATATTTTAAATAAATTGAATATCGTTGTTTGATGTAGACATGTGAGAGAATAGTCAGTTCAATTTGACCGACCGTCCTCTGACGGTAAATGATAAATTAATTCTTAAAAAAAATAAAAAACTACATTAAATTTATTTAAAATTTTTATCACATATTTAGCACATTATAAGAAGATAAATTGAAAATTTTTGTGATTTTCTAACACTTGTACGATTTATTATAATTTTAGTTAATTAGTTTATAAAATAATTATAATAAATCATATAAGTATTAAAAAATGACGAAAATTTTCATATTATCTTCCCATAATGTGGAAAATATCAGGTTAAAATTTCAAGTAAATTAAATATTGTTAGTTATTTTTTAAAATTAATTTATAACTTTATAATTTTTAAAATTTTTAAATATAAAAATACCAATTTAACAGAAAATTAAATGACAGAGTTTGAATTACAAACAGCGTATATGATAGGGTCTGATTGGGTAAAAAAAATATTATAGACCAAATGACAAATGACCCCATACGACAGGGTCTAAATTGAACTTTTTTGAAAATATTAATTTCATGATATTCATATATGCATGATCATTAACCATTTATTTAGCAGATTTCAATTTTATAATAAATTATTCTTTTATTTATCCAGTAGCCTTTTGTTCTCGGTACATTACATAAATTTTGTATTGTGAGAATTGAATAAATTAAATAAGTAACTGATAATGTTAACACTTGCAAAATTGACTGAATTTATACATAAGTAAAGACCCGAGTCAATTTTTAGGGCCTATTGTATAAAATCTATCAATTTAATAAATAAAATATCATGGGTAAATTTTTGCATTTTTCAAAGTAAATTATTTTGTTTATAACTTGAATTTTCGTAACTTGCCAATGTGTACATCTGCGTAATTTCGATCAAATGATCAGAACACGTAGAAAGTGAGTTACCCTGGATTAAGTTGTGGTCGACGTTTGGATTTTCAAAGATTCAACAATTAAAAAAATGATTCAATATACATAATACTTTGAATACTATATACTAACTAAAATATCAAAAGTGAATATAAATTTTTTTATAAAAGAACCATTGTCTTAGTGTTGCTCGGCATAGAAGAATAGAGTACCGAGGAGAGATAGAAAGAGATTTTCGACTTTAGATATATGTTGCGAATATTTCCATCTTCTAGTTTTGTAAAAAGACTCCGGTCAATTCCTAACTTTGTTTATCTTAGTTTTTATGTGTTGTTTTGGGTTGTTTCATAGAAATTGGGTTTGAGATTGGAAACTCAATATCTTTGTTTATTTTTTGGTTTGTGATGGGTGATATATGCGTTATATAGGGTTCAATACCAATTGGAGGTGAAAATTGGTAAAAATATTAAGTTTTTCCTCTGATTCGGCATTGAAAAACTTGTCTGGATCAATATTATGATGTATCTTTGATCGACCGTTGCTATAGAACGAGTTGCACTAGAACGTTAGGTTGACAGCCTAAATTAATGTCAATCATGCCTATGGTGGACAACCGACCTTTGTTTCTGATTGACCACCAAATTGTTTGGTCTACCAAACCTTATAGTTGGTTAGGCTGACCACCTGAAGTCAGCCAGTCAACAACGCAACATCATAGGTCAACTGTAAGATGGCGTTAGATTGCTCGTATTTAATTTTCTAGTCAACTGCATCCAGTTTACGTTTGATTGCAGACTTGTTTTCTAGTCGATCGTTGTTGTTTTTTTGGCCAATCACGGCTCCCTGTTTTGGTTGATCAACCTGGGCTTTGGTAAAGACTCGAGAGGGTCCCATCATGGTCGACAGCTTCTTGTCCTTGATGGACTGCATAGTTGGTTTTAGTGGGAATTATTTTCATTGCTTCATCAAAGTTCATGGATAGTTGGTGTTAGTGAGAATTATTTTCATCGCTTCATCAAAGTTCATGGTCATTTGTCGTATGCATTCGTCTTTGATTTCTAATCTAGGATCCAATGTAACACCCTGTATCGTACCATTCCGCTGTCTCATTAAAAGTATTATACTTGAAATTTAAAATATTCTTTTGAAGAGTAATATGCAGAAGACTTAAAATTTCTTTAAACTTAAATAAATATAAATCAAAGCAAACATGCATTCTAACTATTTATTCAAAAATCATATTTAATAAAAGTCATTCATAATTAAAGATATGAAATAGTAAATAAATCTCAAGTCCACTTTAAATAAAATTTTATTCTTTATTCATAACTCTTCGAAATGTTCTTGCATTAACAACTCAGCAATCTTGCCATGAGAGTTTCTCTTCAACTGGATTTTTCATTAATTTCCTGCATCATAAATCTTTTCACCTACATTACAAAGTTCAACTATGAGTCTAATACTTAGTAAGAGATGTGTAACTAATATGAACATAACATGACATGCAGTTTCGTAAAAACATTTGTTTCTTTTTGTTTTGGTCGTTTTTATAAATGCTAAATATGCTAAATATTATGATATTGATTTTTTGGCAATTGACCATTAAGAAAGCTTGAAATTTATTTTATAGTTAGCAAAATAATATTTGAAAGATTGTTACTTGAAGAGCATGTTATCACGGCATTATAAGAAGTTATTATTTTGGAAAGCTAATTTGAAGATTGTGATTCTGTTAAACTAAATTACAGGAAGATACGTGATCATAGCAACTAAGAGATTTGTTCCAGATTCGCTACCTACGTTTTTTCATAAATATTGCACTCGATGCCACATATCCAAATTTTATGAATTCAATTTCCTTATTCTGTGCATTTTTGTTTGGATAAAATATTTGATATAAAAATAGAAAAATTTGTTGCAAACGATATTTAAACATTATTCTCTCACAGAATGCTTGAGTGGATTATTCTTCATTTCACAATTACGTGTGCCATGAGTAATTCTTTTCTTCCTCACGCCTAAGCGTTTGAGTGTGTTTTTATTCGGTTTGTTAGACTGTAATACACACTCTGTTATGGTTTGGTTCATTTTTTTTCTAAGTGTGTTGATTAATTGTTTACATCCAAAGACAACGACAAGTGTTGCTAAAGGTGTCAAAGGTGCTTTCCTTTATAGATTCTTTTAAATTCAGTCTCGGGAGGAGGCTATTTGGAACTCGGGAGGAATTTTGATCGTGCGCAAGGGAATCTTGTTATACACGGATTTCGGGAGGAGTCATCATCGACAAGAGGATCTTGTTACATTTAGATTCCGGGAGGAATCGATCTCAAATTTAGAGCAGCTCGCAAAAATAGATTTACTGGGGAAGTTAGAAAGAGACGACGACAAAGAAAAGATGGAGTCTTACTTTGTGTTAGACCAGATGTCTTGTAATTTTGTAAACTCTGTGAATTATTTTTTAAATTTGGGCATGGCCCTGCAGACGTAGGCATTTACCGAACTGCGTTACCAACCTACTGTCTCTTTAGTTTTCGCATTTTAGTATTGTTCATTATACACATTTATTATTGGTGTCCGATCTAGTATTCCAACTCACTAGGACACCAGTATCAAATCTTGATCTTTCAATTGGTATCAGAGCTGGCTGCTTCTGTTTCTTAGGCGAGATCTATAGAATTTATTCTTGGTTTTTGGTGCGACGAACTCTATGAAGAAAGAAGGTCCAACAATGCGGCCATGTTTGTTGGATGACAACAATTATACTTATTGGAAGGCAAGAATGAGAGCCTTCATTAAAGATATCGATGAAAAAGCTTGGAAATCTATTCTTATAGGTTGGGATTCTTCTATGGTTATTGACGAAGAGGGTGTTATATCCCCCAAGCCTGAAAAAAGTTGGTCTGTTACTGAAAATATGTTGGTACACAGTAATTCAAAAGCTCTTAATGCTATTTTCAATGACGTTGACCATATTCAGTTCAAACTTATATCCACGTGTGAGTCAGCTAAAAAGGCATGGGAAATTTTTCATATCACTTATGAAGGGACATCGGCTATAAAATTATCAAAGATGCAGATGCTAACTACAAAATTTGAGAGCCTAAAGATGCATGAAGACGAAAGTATTGCCGAGTTCAATGCCCAACTCTGTGACATCGCAAATGAGGCATTTGCGCTTGGTGAGATTATTCTTAAAGAAAGATTGGTAAAGAAAACTCTACGATCTCTGACTCAACAGTTTGCTTATAAAGTCATTGCTATTGAAGAAGACAAAGATGTCTCCAAAATGAAGGTAGAACAACAGATGGAATCTCTAAGAACTTTTGAGATGAACCTTGGAGAGGACCTGGAAGCAAAGAAGGTAAAAAGAGTGGCACTAAAAGAAGAAATACAGAATTTGAATGATCATGGTGAAGATGATTTTGAGGAATCTCTGGCACTGTTATATAAGAATTTTACTAGAGTTATGAAGAGATTTGACAGAAATAATCATAGTGTTAAGCCCAATGTCAACAACATAAATAATGATTTTTCAAGCAATAAGAAGTATATAGAAGAAAATTATGCTTCTGAACAATCTTTCAAAAGCAGAGAAATTTATTGCAGAGAATGCGATGACTTCTGTTTGTCACTATTGCAACCGTCATGGTCATATTCGTCCTAGATGTTTTACTTATCTTGCTGACTTAAGATAAGGTGCTACTAGAGTTTTTTTTTTTTTCGCAGATTTTCTCAACAAAATTGGGTGAAAAGGTCCAACTTGAAGTACAATGTTACACATATCTCTTTAAAGGCCACTACAACTGATGAATGGTAATTTGATAGTATGTGGTCTAGACATATGATCGGTGATGAAAATTTTTTGAAGAACGTCGTATCTGAAGGTATGAGAAAAGTGATATTTGACAACGATGTCACAGCTCATGTCATTGGAAGAGGAATGCTAGATGCTCCATTATGGTAAATGGTCTAAAAGTTAATCTGATTAGTATTAGTCAGTTGTGTGATCAAGATCTTAATGTGCATTTCACTTGTGCAAAGTGTGTTTTGTTCGATTATGATAACAAGTGCATCATAGAAGAAGTAAGATCTTCAGGCAATTGCTATATCATTTTCTCATCATCTATTTGTTTTCATTCAAGCATGGAAGACCCTATTCTATGTCATCTAAAGTTGGGACATGTCGATATTAGGATTTTGAAGAAGATCGTTTCAAAGGGAGCAATCCGTGGTATTCCCATGATAAATTTTGATGACGACAGAGTGTGTGGACCATGTAAATTTGGTAAGTAACCCAAGGTGTCACACTCGAAGTCCCAGACACCAGCAACTACTCGTATGCTTGAGCTGCTCCACGTGGATCTAATGAGTCCAATGTCTCTAGAAAGTATTTGAGGAAAACGGTATGCTTATGTAACTGTTGATGATATCTTTGCACTTGAAACTCTTCAGCAAAATGGCGTTGTCGAAAGCAAGAATCGAAATATAGCAAAGATGTCTCGCGTAATGTTACACGAGATAAGTGTTCCATAGAGATTCTGAGCTGATGAACACTGCATGCTACACCATAAATCGAGTGTATCTTCATGGAGGAACTACAATGACACTCTATGAGATATGGAAAGGTAAAACTCCAAATCTTAACTATTTTCATTTTTTCAGTAGTACGTGTTATGTATCAAATGACAGAGAACATAGGGGGAAGCTAGATCCCAAGAGTGATGAAGCTATTTTCCTGGGCTATGCCACCAATAGCCGTGTCTATCGAGTCTACAACAAAAGGACTCGGAATGTCATAGAATCTGTGAATGTTCAAGTAAACGATTTACTGGGAATAGCTGATACTTCTAATGAAGATGTAACTCCGATCCTAAGTGAAGAAAGCTCCAGTGTTCCCACCAGTGTCATAAGTGGTATATCAGATCAAGTTGCCACAATTGACGAAGTCATCCCAGATAACAGGTAACCATCCACACGTGTCCAGAAGAATCATCCTGCAGATAAAGTTATTGGAGGTCTGAATGATGGTACTCAAACCAAAGACAAGCCAAGAGTGAACTATCGTGAAATGATCCAAATGACATGTTTTACTTCGATTATCGAGCCCAAAAATGTGAAAGAAGCCTTGCTAAATGAGTATAGGATTGATACTATGCAAGAGGAACTTACTCAATTCATCTAGAATCAAGTTTGGGACTTAGCGCCGTGTCCCCCCCCATGTGAATGTCATTGGTACCATGTGGATATATAAGAACAAGAGCGATGAGCATGGAAACATCACTCGCAACAAGGCTCAATTAGTTGCTCAAGAGTATTCGCAGATTGAAGGTGTTGACTTCGATGAGACATTTGCACCAGTTGCTCGACTTGAGTCCATTTGTCTCTTGTTAGCCACGCTTGTGTGATGCGGTTCAAGTTGTATCAAATGGACATGAAGAGTGCTTTCCTAAATGATCTTCTTAATGAGGAAGTATATGTTGCTCAACCAAAGGGTTTTGAAGACCTTGATCATCCCGAGTACGTCGACAAGTTGAAGAAGACATTGTACGGCCTCAAGCAAGCCCCTCGAGCGTGGTATGAAAGACTTACAGAATACTTATTATCTAAGGGATATCAGCGTAGGGAGTAGATAAAACCATTTTCATTCGTCGTGACAAAGGTCACTTTTTACTCGCTCAAATTTATGTTGATAACATAGTATTTGGCTCTGTGTCAAAGTCAATGGTGGATGAATTAGTTGCTTAAATGATTGGCGAATTTGAGATGAGTATGGTAGGAGAACTTAATTATTTCCTTGGACTTCAGATTTAGCAAGAAAAAGGTAGTATCTTTATCTCTCAAAATAAGTATACCAAGAATTTGTTGAAACAATTTGAGTTGGAGAATGCTCGTCATAAGAGGACACTGATTGGTACGCTTGAGAAGCTCTCCAAATATGAGAAAGGGATTTGTGTTGATGCTAGCTTATATAAGAGTATGATTGACAGTCTTTTGTACTTAACTACTAGTCAGCCGGATATTTGTTACAGTGTGGGTTTATATGCTCGATTTCAAGCAAATTCCCGAGAGTCACACCGGGTGTCAGTGAAACGTACTCTCAAATATATTTACGGGACAATCGACTATGGAATCTGGTATTCATTTGATACAAATGCTAATCTAGTTGATATTGTGATGCTGAATGGGCTGGAAGCTCAGATGATTGAAAAAGTACTTCCAGTAGATGTTTTTACTTCAAAAACAACTTGGTTTCATGGTTCAGCAAGAAGCAAAACTCTATTTCTCTGTATACTGTCGAGGCATAATACATTGCAGCTGGTAATAGCTGTACTCAACTTTTTTGGGTGAAGCAAATGCTGAAAGACTACGGTGTCACACATAATGTCATGACACTCTATTGTGACAACATGAGTGCTATCAATATTGACATCGACATCACTTCATTCAATCTCTTGTGGAAGACAAAATCATTATCTTTGAGCATACGATGACATAAAAATAAATTGTCGATATCTTCACAAAAGATTTGGATGATGTAAGATTTGAAGAACTGAGATTTACCCTAGGTCTCTGTGTCATGTGAAGAAGTTCTTCCGGGTTGTAAATTTTTTTATTTGTTTTCGTATAAAAAAAATTTATATATCACCACATGTTTTAGGCGGTTTTCTTTATTAGCTAAAATTTTTTATTTTGGTGTACAATATCTTGCGTGACATAAAGGGTTCTATAAAGATTTAAGCTAATTTTATGGAAATTGAGAAATGATCTTTTTTGAACTTAGAGAGATATTCATGGAATTCTATTGCTTTTTGGGTTTAATTCCCATCCTGAGCGAGATTTTGGATTTATTTTCCAAATTTATGAGGATTTTGACTGTGGTTTTTATTTGGGTTTATTTCTCAATTTGTAGAATTTTGGATTTATTTTCGAAAGTTATATGAAAAGTGGAAGATAATGATTCTTTTTGAAAATTGAAGAGATATTTACAGGATTTGATAAGATTATTTCAAAATTCAAATAAGGATTTATGGTTTATTTCCATAAACCCACTAAAATCAAACGACATTCTTTGTTTTCCCCCTCACTCTCTCTCCGTCAACCCAAGAATTATCAATTTCTCAGTGATTTTTCTCTCAAGATTAGAGCTTACTATTTTCTTCTCCTCCATGGTGATTATTGAAGAAGTTTGTGAAGAAACTCCTATGAGTGATGCTCCTGTGTGGAATCAAGAAAGAAATTTAGGTCAAGAACCACCAAACTTGAAAATGTTGCTTGGAAAGTATGTGATGATAACTATCGAGGACAAGTCCCCTGTTTACAAAGGTGACTTCTCGAAAACTGTCATGGATGTTGTTCCTATATAGCAAGTGGATTCCTTCAGTATGAAGAGATGCTTCAGACGATCAAGTGATGATCGGTTCAAAACTAGTGCCACTCCTCTTAAAACACCTGACTCTTCTAGGATTTCTCAAGTTTCAAAAGGTAAGAAAACTCAGTTCGAGAAAGATGTTTCCTCAGATAATGCTTTGACAGGGGAAGATGAAGCCGACATTATCTCCTCATATGATAATGAAATTCTAGAGGTTACAATCCAAAAAATCTGCTAAGACTTCAAAATCCAAGCATAGAAAAATAAATTCCGATGAAGCACAAATTGGTGACTCTAATAATGATGACATCCTAAAGACTACAGTGCAGAAGTCTACTAAGACCTCCGAGCCTAAGCTTACGAAAGCAAGTGCTCGCTCTGTGTCTAAATATTCCACACGTTCTCAATCAGTGTCAAAGGCTAAGTCAAGCATCAAGACAAGTAAACATTCTGTTCACTCGGTTGAAAATGATTTTAAATCTAAATATCATGCTGTGCTATGGGAAAGTGTTTCCAATAGAAATATCTGGTTTGCAAAAAATATTCATGAATAAGACTTTAAAGACTGTGAAACTATTGTGTATCATCTTGTTAGTCAAAGACAGGAAAAAACTTTTCAAGGATTAAAACTATTTATCTATAGAGTGGTTCAAGAATTCTAATGCAACCTAGATTTGGATGTGAAGAACCTATGTAACGCTTCGAAAACCTACCCATTTTCAGTTCGCTAATGCTCTGATACCAACTCTTGTAACGCCCCGAAAACCTACCCATTTTCGGTTCGATACTTCTATGATATCAACTATTGTAACGCCCCGAAAACCTACCCATTTTTGGTTCGCTACTGCTCTAATACCAAATCTTGTAACGTCCCGAAAACCTACCCGTTTCAGTTCCTTCCCTTGCTCTGATACCAACTCTATAAGTTGTATCTCAAGAATTTCGTAAGATTTTAAAGCTTTTATTGCTCGACTTAAAACGACATTTTTAAGAACATTTTAATCGGTTTAAATAAACGTCACTTTTAAAATATAAAAATAAATAGACCGGTCGACAGTTGCAAACGCCGGTCGACACTTGAGTGGTCTCGGGTTTTTCATCTGTTAACACCGGGAACACCGATCGACACTATATTCCTCTCGGGTCTTTTCAACGGTCGACACTAGGAATCACCGGTCAACACTTCTATGCTCAGCTAGGAGAGCGGTCGACACTTTGACTCTCTCTGCCTGCGCAGGTCGACCCCGCGGTCGATACTCACTCTCCCATTTACACTGACTGGTCGACACCTATGGACTTCGGTTGACACTTCACACTAATACCAGTAAAAATCAACACCAGTTCATTTAAACGCACGGCAAACATTCCTCGATCAAATTCGCGAAGTAAAACCTATAATTTGAAAACATAACTTCTCCAAATAAATTTCAAAACAACATGATTCTACTTCAATTGACGACTATACCCGCACCACGCTACCTATAACCTCAAAATCTATACATCGTTATTCAACTCAAAACACTTACAAAAATCCCACCATCTAACTCACCATGGTCGTGTCGCCCCAACAACTGCCTGCACCGGCGTGCATCGTACGCCTCCAACCCCATCCTAAGCACGTTCATCATCTAGCAACTCACCAGATCGCTCGTCGTCACTTACACCACGGAACACAAAACGTAAACATAATGCTTAGCAAGTATGGAATATGAATTAAAACCAATGCACAACTCAACCTCTAACACATGCAGTTTCTACACTTTGTTTCGTTTCGTTTCGTTTCGTTGCTTTCATCTTTCACTTTTACGTGTGAGTCAAGTAAGCGCACATCCTGCTCCACTCAGGACAGCCACACCATGACCCACAGAGCGAGATTGAAGGCACACATCATGATCTCACACAGAACGACCAACCCAAATCTCTTCTAAACATCGATCGTTGAACCCTCTAGTGCTCTCTCATTAGCACGTTAACGACGAAGCGTTTGCAAACCATGTCATCTTACATACATTCATCCATGGGAACCCTCTAGTGCTTTCTCACTACCACGTTAACGACGAGGCGTTCACCCATGCGTGACAAATCTTTTTTTATCAGATTACATTTCATATGCACACTTCAAAACATATTCAAAACTCGTATTTCGTAGTTCAAAATTATGATGCATGACAACACAATATGCACGACCCACTAATCAAACAACCAGACAAGAATCAAATCAAACAAATAATCAAGCAAATAAACAATCCTACCATTCCATGGTGTACGCCCGAAGACAATTTATAAACGATCTATCATTTACCTAGCGTCCTTGAAATCTTCTCGTGATTCGTAACTTCGTGCTCTCACTGGAATACCTATAAAATTATACATCCATCAATTCTCACTCAATCAATTCATAATTTCCTATCTTGAAAGTTCTAACTCATACCAAAACCGAAACTCTCCACTAAACCCGAAATCCTACACAATTTTCGTATAACTCTGAAAATTCACAACTTCCCCAATACTCGTCCGAATTGGACGATACAAAGTACTACGGGTTCCTTGAGGACGTCTAATTTCCTATGGTCTCATTCATTTCCCATTTGGATGTTCACGACTCGACTGAATGTGGCCGAACAAACACCATTTCAAAATTCACACACTCGGCCAATCGACTACCCAATCTTTACCACCAATTCTCGTAATCCACTCCTATTTCTATTCTATGCACCAATATGCGGATGAAATTCAACTCTACACTCAACTTCTCGTATTACCCTTATAGGTTTTCACCGAATCACCCTATACTCTTGCCAAGTCCCTTTTTGTCACTAATAACGCTAACACATCAACTATCTATCTTAAACTAACTATAACTTACCGTGATTCGGAAGAAGCGGGAGAGGAGGAACGGGGAAGGGGAAGAGGTCTCTGGGAAGAAGAACACCGATGGTGTTCTTCTTCTCAATTTATATATATATTATTTATTTTTTTTATTTCCTAATTTCCAAACTACCCTCCAGCCTTAACCGTTTTATAATTCTGTGATTCCGTCCGATTCCGGTTGGATTCTTAAATTTTTCTCTACACCATTAGCCTCAAAATAATCTTTTATTTAAGGGCAGAAATTTTTCGTTATTAATTCGGAACAAACCCCACCGATTATAATTACAAAAACTCGAAATGAAATCCAATGAAAAATTTCTGTTTGTTACATTCCACCCTCTTTAAAAAATTTGCTATTTAAACAACTCAAGATAACGTTACATCATATTCTGTTGTCTTTACCACGTCGCCTCCTCCACATTGTGGTTACGCCACAATACCTTCACCAGCGGAATATCCTTATTGCGTAATGTCTTCACTACATAATCCAAAATCTCCACTGGCTTTTTCTCGTATGCTAAGGTTGGTTGTACCTTAATCTTCTGCTGGACCACAACGTGTGACAGATCTCTGAAACACTTTCTTAACATCGACATGTGAAAGACATTATGAACTCCTTCCATAGAAGTTGGCAGTCCTAGTTGGTACGCAGCCCTTACAATTCTCTTTGCGATCGGGAATGGTCCAATGTATCTTGGGCTCAATTTACCCTTACTCTCGAACCTCATTACGCTTTTGAATGGTGAAACTTTCAGGAAAACTTCATCTGCTACTTTGAATTCCAATTTCTGTCTCCTTCCATTGGCATAGCTCTTTTGTTGACTTTGGGCTGTCAATATCTGCTGCCGAATAACCTTGATCTTCTCCGTTGTTTGCTGCAAAATTTCTAGATCAATCAAACCAACTTCATCCCAATAAAGGAGCGATCTGCACTTTCTGTATAAAGCTTTGTAAGAGGCCATACCTATCGTAGTCTGATAGCTATTGTTGTACGAGAATTCCACCAAGGGCAAATACTTGCTCCACGAACCCTGGAACTCTAGTACACAGGCTCGAAGCATATATTCAAAAAGGCTGAATAGTCTGTTCAGATTGTCCGTCGGTCTAGGGATGAAATGCTGTACTAAAATTCAGTCGTGTCCCCATTACTTTTGAGACTCTTCCAAAACTTTGATGTGAATCTTGGATCCCTGTCTGACACAATTGACATCGGCACTCCATGTAATCTTACTGTCTCCTGAATGTACAGGTTAGGGAATTGGTCCATATTGAATGTCATCTTCACCGGTAGGAAATGAGCGGATTTGGTTAAACGATCCACAATCATCGAGACCGCATCAAATCGCTTTGCCGTCCGGGGTAATCCAATGACAAAGTCTATGGATATTTGATCCCACTTACATTCGGGAATCGGCAATGGTTGCAACCTCCCAGCCGGTCTTTGATGCTCAGCCTTGATTTGCTGGCAGATCAAGCATGTCTCTACTATCTTGCCACAGACTTCTTCATGCCAGACCACCAATAATGTTGACTATGGTCTCTGTACATCTTAGTACTTCCGGGATGAACAGAAAACTTTGAGGAGTGCGCTTCAGACAAAATTTCTTCACGAAGTTGACCATTGTTTGGAACATACCATCTATTCTGGAACTTTAGGATCTCGTCATTTGAACAGCTGTACTCGGTTCTGTCATCAGATATTATGGTCGACCTAAACTCGTTGCACCTTGGATCATCTTGTTGGGTTTCTCTAATTTTCTCAAGAATTTACGGATTAAGAGATAAGGCTGATAATTCTACCGTTACATCCGAGACTAGGTCCAAATCAAATCTATGAAATTCTGCCCTCAACTCTTTAGGCATCTCGGCATGCATTGCTGAAGCTGAGGTTGAAATCCGGCTCAATGCATCGGCCACTACATTGGCCTTGTCCGGGTATTATTTGATCTCTAGGTCGTAGTCCTTTACGAGCTCCAACCACCGCCACTGCCTCATATTTAGCTCTTTCTGAGTGAAAATATACTTTAAACTCTTGTGATCTGAGTATACCTCACATTGCTGTCCATAGAGATAGTGCCTCTAGATTTTTAGCACGAACACAACCACCGCTAACTCCAAATCATGGATCGGATAATTTCGCTCATAAGGATTTAATTGCCTTGAAGCATAAGCGATCACCTTTCCGTTCTGCATCAACACACAACCCAATTCGATTATGGAAGCATCACAATAAATACTGAACTTCTCATCCATCAACGGAAGTGTCAATACTAGAGCCGTAGTCAATTTCTGCTTCAGTATCTGGAAATTGTGCTCACAGTCCTCCGACCATACATACTTGACTTCCTTTCTTGTCAGACGAGTTAAGGGTGCTGCAATTCTTGAAAACTCCTCAATAAACTTCCTGTAGTAGCTAGCTAACCCCAGAAAGTTTCGAATCTCGCTGACACTCTTTGGCTGAGGCCATTCGTTGATCGACTGTATCTTAGTTGGATCTACCGATATTCCTCCACCGAAAATCACATGTCTGAGAAAATGGATCTTATCCAGCCAGAATTCGCACTTGTAGAACTTCGCATACAACTGATGCTGCTTCAAAGTCTCTAGAACCATCTTCAAATCTCCTTATGCTCTTCTTCGTTACGGAAGTAAACCAAGATATCGTCGATAAATACAATGACGAACTTATCTAAATACTCTTGGAATACCCGATTCATTAAGTCCATAAAAACAGCTGGGGCATTTGTCAGCCCAAACGACATTACCAAAAATTCATAGTGTGCGTATCTAGTCCAAAAAGCTGTATTCGGGATATCCTGTGATCTAACCTTTAGCTGATAATACCCCGATCTCAATTCTATCTTCGAGAAAATCTGAGCTTCTTGAAATTGATCAAATAAGTCATCTATCCTCGGCAATGGATATTTATTCTTTATGGTTAACTTATTTAGCTCCCTGTAGTCAATATATATTCGAAGCGATCCATCTTTCTTCTTTACAAACAGGACCGGTGCGCCCCATGGTGAACAGCTCGGGCGTATAAATCCTTTCTCTAGTAGTTCTCCCAACTGCTTTTTCAACTACTTCAATTCAGGAGGAGCCAACCTATAAGGGTTCTTCGATATTGGTTCCGCACCAGGATACATGTCAATCATAATTTCAACTTCCCGATCTGGGGGTAAACCAGGCAAATCGTCCAAGAACACGTCAAGAAACTCACGAACTATCACAATATCCTGTGGTTTTGCCTTCACGCGAAATTGAGTATCTAGAATTGCTGCGAGAAAACAAAAATGCTCACCCATTAATAATTTTCGAGCCTCGACGGGTGCCATTACGGATAGTTTCTCCACATTCTTCATAGCTTGCAATGAATGTTTCGCACTGCCCGGGTGTTGGAAATCAACAATTTCGGCCCTACAATCAATCGTTGCGTAGTGCCGAAACAACCAATTCATGCCCATTATAACGTCATAGCTAGTTATCCCCATCACAATCAATTTAGCAGGCATAGTCTTAGTCCCCACCGATATGACGCTGTCACGCACCACTTGATCGGAGTGCATGTGTTCACCAGATGACAGTCTCACTTCATAAGTACACCCAGCGAGTTTAGTCCACAAATTTACTTTCACCACAAAAGCCGTAGCAACAAAGGAGTGTGACGCTCCTGAATCTATCAACGTAAATGCGGGTACTGTATCAACTAGTACCATACCTGTGATAACAGTTGGTCGATCCTCACTCTCAGACTCTATCATAGCAAAAATATTGGGCGTCATCTTGACCGGACCCTTCTTTGTTACGGGGCAATCCTTGGATATGTGGCCGGTCTCATTACAGGTGAAACACCGATTGACCCTCAGCTTTGTGCAATTCTGGGAAATATGACTAGTTTCATTGCAATTGTAGCACTTGCCTGCAAACTGTCCGCACTCTCCCGGGTGGCTCTTCAAGCACTTAGGAAATTGCAGGTACTTACTCTGCATTTGTGGCTTCTTTCCTCCCCTTGAATCATGTACCATGCCGCCTGGCCTTTTGGTTCCAGAAGAAGATCCTCCCCTGTTCGTTTGCAGTGTGATCTCCTTAAAGAACCTCCTGGTGACCTCCCCTTGCCGCACACACTTGGCTTCCGCTCCCTCCACCACCAGTGGCTTAGCCACCACTCGTGCATACGGTACTCAATCAGTTCCAGAAATTGTTACACCACTATATATCTCCGGTTTCAGTCATTGCACAAACTGCAACACTTTTTCTTTTTCATTACTCACCAATTGGCTTGCGAATCTAGACAATGACTCAAACTGTCTGACATATTCGGCTATTGGCCCAATCTGCTTTAATTGTAAGAACTGCAATCTCTTTGCAGCTTGGACCGTGCAGTTGCAGTACTGGTCATAAAACATCTACTTAAATATTTTTCAGGTCAAGTCCCTGGCAGCTATGGTGGTCTCTACTGTCCGCCACCAACTTTGTGGGTCATTTGAGAGGTGAAATGTCACACACGTAACGATATTTCCTTCCTCCACGTTCGCATACTTGAACATATTCTCAATGGTGCGGATCCATCTTTCTGCAGCCGTCGAATCTGTCATTTGGCCCTCAAACGTCGGAGGCTTCAATCTCCTGAACCTGTCTCCACCAGAGCCCGCTCCATGGCTCCCCTGTCCCTGACTCAATAGCATTCCCAACTGTTGTGACTGCCTGTCGACCAACTCGGTCAGTCGTCTGATCGTAGCCGAGTTATCATCATTCTCTGATCCTGCTACCTCTCTTGGAACTCTAGGTCGTCCTGGTCGTCTATCTATTTAGCTAATTACTGTACAAGGTTAGCATAATCTAGCCTTAGTCACATTCTAACTAAAAGAAACAACTACTTACAGTTGGTGGAGCACGTTGCATGGCGGCCAGCAATGTTGGGTAATTCTTTGAACAACATGACCATAATGGCTCTAATACCAACTCTTGTAACGCCTTGAAAAACTACCCTGTAACGCCTTAAGAATCCACACGTTTCCGGTGCGCTCACTACGTCTACACACCATGACATACAGAAACTTGACGCAATTTCACTTAATTTAATAGCACTTTCATTTTCAAATCATATTAAAAAAAAAAACATTTGTAAGTATAAAAATTTTCGACTCGATTCGAAACAACTCGCGCCCCGAAGAGGGAACACAAAATTCCTCAATATAAAATACGCAGCGGAAAAGTTAATTTAAAATAGTTTTAAGAATAAGACAACAAAACTTGAAATCCTAGGAAAACGTCCATCACACACCTCGAACTACACATATTCGGTGCCACGCCTGCCAACTCAACATTACCGCGTCACGCGCACGCTCACAGCGCCGCGTGCCCCACGCACCCTGCCTCCGTACAGCACGTCCGCACGCACGCCCTCACCCGATGCCGCATGACCCGTGCGTACCCGCAGGACTACGTGCCTCGTGCACCTGCGACCACGCCGTACTCCCGCGCCCATCCACACTTCTCTAGTTCCTCACTGTACACACCCTGACCTATTACATATCCTCTCGACTTCCAATCTTTCTACCGAAATTTTGGCAGAGTAACGTCTAAAAACTGGCTATCGCAAAAATTTAAACCCTACACGCATTTCCCCAGAAAGCTAGAAATATCTATCGATCAACTATTTAGAGAATCTCTATAACAAAATCGAAGTTTAAAGAAAACAAACTCATCAATTACAAATGAAGAAAATTTACAGTATAGAGCATTAATAATCTCCTATATGTAAAGAGTACGCGTATGTCACCAAAACCACAAGCACTCCATGAACCCCTATACCCTGATGCCTATACAACTCGTCTAATCAACTATATATCGACACAACAAAAGAAAACAACTCAACAGTCCATCCATCATCTACCGTCTACACGGGTCGGTTCGCCCTACAATCCGTAGTTCGGTGCCTCTGTCGCACGCCGCCAACCGTGCTACAACTCAGGACTAGGCTCTCGGGGCTCACCAGCAATATCGTCAGCACCTACACCATAGAACACACATCATAAGTCTAACACTCAGTAAGTAGTACAATATGAAAGTAAAAGCCGACAACGCAATCCTATCACATGCAGTCTCTACACTCACACTCATGTTGTCACATCTGTGACGTGTAGTCTAGCCGCACTAAGGTGAGAATGAACCTAGCGCCACCCCACACCCTGACACATCGCCACCGTCCCGGACTCCCCAGCAACGAGGCCCACAAGCTACACATACGCATCACCACACAACAACCACATCAGAGTGAGGGTGTCCCTCGCGCCACATTACACCCTGATACGTCGCTCCCGTCCCAGCCTCCCCAGCAACGGGGCCACAGTTGCCACACACACATTTCGCGACAGCCAAGCCGGCCCACTCTTCGAGTGGAATCCGCGACTGGTGTTGCACCGACCCACACACTAGCAGGATTTGCGGTACTACTGTCCATCATCCTCACTGTCGACATATACACGCCAAGTGACGGCCCAGCCGGCTCACTACTCGAGTGAAATTCGAAGTTGGTTACGCACTAGCCCATACACTAGCAGGATCCGCGGTACCATCGCCATGCGTCTCACCACTTACTCAAAATATGTTAAAAACCATTTTCGTTCCCTTTTAAAAAAAATATGATGCATGTCAAACAATACACACGCACACCACAATCAATAACATAAATCCTAAAGTTTTACGGTGTAGGTCCACTTGGGCAAAACAAATGCATGCACTACTTATCTGGCGTACTAAGCTCACTCGACGCACAGCTTCGCAAAAAAATGCTTCAACCTAAAACATAAAAAACCACCCATCATTTTTGTGTCAAAATTCACTAAATACGCTACAAATCACATTCCTTATCTAAACCCGTGAAATCTCAACTAGAACGAGTCGCTAATTCGGTGCGGCTGAAAACTAGCCTAAACTTCGGACGCGCATAACTTTTGCATCCGTTTTCGGAATCAAGAGTTCAAGTGGCTAAACGTTCCCTTGGTAACCTAGTTTAACATACTAAGACGAATTTTAAAATGGTAAGCCATAACTAGGGGAAAAAAACACCAAAACCGAATCTGCCCTTTCACCCAAATTCCACATTTTCGTTTTCTTCAACCAAAACTCACTCAAAACTATCTTTACGCATTAAAAACAGCAATGCTAATACCACGCGTCACAATTCTATGAAAAACACTCAATAATTTGATTCGGCTCAAAATCTGGCATAAACTTTCGACGCGCATAACTTTTTCGTCGGACATCGAAATTGAACGATTTCAGCAGCCAAACGTCCCTCTAATAACCTATTCTAATCCACAAAAACAAAATTGAAAACAATTAACCAAAGCCAGGCCAAAACGGCCAAAAACAAAATATGCTCTTACATAAAACAAAAATCCGATTTTGATTTCAATTCAAATTCCACAATTTCTATATACAGTCAGCCACATTCGCACTTGTAGAACTTCGCATACAACTGATGCTGCTTCAAAGTC
>CM039525.1:12094933-12114877 GCA_022433055.1 Begonia peltatifolia | reverse complement strand
TTAATTTAAATAATTAAATTTACCCAAACGCCCTCACGTGTTTTAACCGCCCGTGTTTCGTTAAATTCTCGTATTCCCGAGAATTTAACGAAACAGGGGTCGAGTTTTATGACTTAGTTTTCCCGTTAAATATTTCTCGAAACTGCAACCGAGATTAAATTAAAAATTTCAGAAATTATATTTAAAAATCCAAAATTTTTTGGGTTATTACATACCCATTTCCAGTTCGTTACTGCTCTGATACCAACTATTGTAACGCCCTGAAAACGTACCCATTTTTGGTTCGTTCCCTTGTTTTGATACCAACTCTGTAACTTGTATATCAAGAATTTTGTAAAATTTTAAAACTTTTATTACTCGACTTAAAACGACATTTTAAAGAACATTTTAATCGGTTTAAATAAACGCCACCTTTTAAAATATAAAAATAAAGAGACCGGTCGACATCTGCAAACGCCGGCCCACACTGAAGTGGTCTTTGGTTTTTCATCGATCGACACCGGCAACACTGGTTGACACTACATCTCTCTCGGGTCTTTTCATCGGTCAACACTAAGAATCGCCGGTCAACACTTCTATGCTCAGCTATTAGAGCGGTCAACAATTGCTTTTGCAGGTCGACACTTTGATCCTCTCTACCCGCACAGGTTGACCCGGCGGTCAACACTCACTCTCCCATTTACACTGATCGGTCGACACCTATGGACTTCGGTCGACACTTCACACTAATACCAGTAAAAATCAACACCAGTTCATTTAAACGCACAGGCAAACATTCCTCGATCAAATTCGCGAAGTAAAACCTATAATTTGAAAACATAACTTCTCTAAATAAATTTCAAAACAACATGATTCTACTTCAATTGACGACTATACCCGCACCACGCTACCTATAATCTCAAAATCTATACAATGTTATTCAACTCAAAACACTTACAAAAATCCCACCATCTAACTCACCATGGTCGTGTGGCCCCAACAACTGCCTGCACTGGCGTGCATCGTATGCTTACAACCCCATCCTATGCACGTTCATCACCTAGCAACTCACCAGATAGCTTGTCATCACCTACACCACGGAACATAAAACGTAAGCATAATACTTAGCAAGTATGGAATATGAATTAAAATCAATGCACAACTCAACCCTTAACACATGCAGTTTCTACACTTTGTTTCGTTTTCGTTTCGTTGCTTTCATCTTTCACTTTTACTTGTGAACCAAGTAGCCGCACATCCTGCTCCGCTCAGGACAGTCACACCATGACCCACAGAGCGAGATTGAAGGCACACATCGTGATCTCACACGGAACGGCCAACCCAAATCTCCTCTAAACATCGATCGTTGAACCCTCTAGCGCTCTCTCACTAGCACGTTAACGACGAGGCGTTCGCAAACCATGTCATATTACGTACATTCATCCATGGGAACCCCCTAGTGCTTTCTTACTACCACGTTAACGACAAGACGTTCACCCATGTATGACAAATCTTTTCTTATCTGATTACATTTCATATGCACAGTTAAAAACATGCTCAAAACTCGTATTTCGTAGTTCAAAATCATGATGCATGACAACACAATATGCACGACCCACTAATCAAACAACCAGACAAGAATCAAATCAAACAAATAATCAAGCAAACAAACAATCCTACCAGTCCATGGTATAGGCCCGAAGGCAATTCACAAACGATCCATCACTTACCTGGCGTCCTTGAAATTTTCTCGTGATTCGTAACTTCGTGCTCTCACTAGAATATCTATAAAATTATACATCCATCAATTCTCACTCAATCAATTCATAACTCCCTATCTTGAAAGTCCTAACTCATACCAAAACCGAAACTCTCCACTAAACCCGAAATCCTGTACAATTTTCGTACAACTCCGGAAATTCACAACTTTTCCAATACTCGTCCGAATTCGACGATGCAAAGTACTATGGGTTACTGAGTACGTCTAGTTTCCTATGGTCTTATCTATTTCCCATTCGGATATCCACGACTTGACCGAATGTGGCCGAACAAACACCATTTCGAAATTCACACACTCGGCCAATCAACCACCCAATCTTTCCCACCAATTCTCATAATCCACTATTATTTCTATTTTAAGCACCAATATGCGGATGAAATTCAACTATATACTCAACTTCTCGCATTACCCTCCTAGGTTTTCACTGAATCACCCTATACTCTAGCCACTCCCATTTCTGTCACTAATAACACTAACACATCAACTAGCTACCTTAAATTAACTACCATGATTCGGAAGAACGGAGGAAGAATCGGTTGCGGATCGCTCGCGGGAGAGGAGAAACGGGGAAGGGGAAAAGGTCTCTGGGAAGAAGAACACCGATGGTGTTCTTCTTCTTAATTTATATATATATATATATTATTTATTTATTTTTATTTCCTAATTACCGAACTACACTCCACCTTTAACCGTTTTATAATTCTGTGATTCCTTCCGATTATGGTTGGATTATTAAATTTTTCTATTCACCATTATCCTCAAAATAATATTTTACTCAAGGGCAGAAATTTTTCATTATTAATTTGGAGTAAAACCCCACCGATCATAATTACGAAAACCCAAAATGAAATACATTGGAAAATTTTTTGGTGTTACAACCTAGAACATCCAAATTTCAGACAAGTGTTTGTTAGGAGACATTTGTTTAAATTCTCTCATACTGTGATAAATACACATCTGAGTAGTCATTGGATTGATATTAAGGAATTTACCCCTGATTTCAACAAGATTATTATTGATGTCACAGGTGGTGTTAGACGGGAATGACCCAGTGAGAAAGACTTCCCTGCATCTCAACTCACTCTAAAATTGTTATTTTGCATAAAATAACAATGAGAAACTGGCTTTCTACCTCACATGGGACAGGCGTGAATAAATCAATGGCTGTTTTACTGTTTAAAATCAGGAACTCAATTGCATTTAATGTTGAAAAATTTTTCTTTGATCAAATTGTTAAGCATGCTGATGGCAAAAATGGACGGTCAGCTCTTCCATTTCCTTGCTTAATCTACAACATTTTACCTTCTCAACGTTCGATAATTAGAGAAAAAGAAGAAGTTTCTATTGAAAAAGAGGAGATAAGAATTAGCTGTAAGTTTCTAGTTGGAAACCATGTTAATGATCTTAATGATGTTTTTGACAATGTTCCAAATATTGACAAGGCTTCTGATTCTTCACTGTTATTTCGTTCCATCAAAGTACTTGACGATATGCTAAATTTCTTGAATCATCAGCAAGTTACTATTTAGAAGAAAAAGACAATGCTCACGAGACTGCTTGATGATCTTTATGGGAAAAGGTTTGCTATGAAAGTAGTTGATGATGTTTCCAAGTTAAAGGAAAAGGTTAAAGATGCCGATGTTGCTAAATCATCAAGTATTTCACCTGATGTCACTGAAGTAGCAAAACAAGATGCTCCTGTTGCTCACAATGAAGAAGAAACTGTTCAAGATAAAGATACTGGTGTGGATGTGCCAACTGCTCCAATAGGGTTGGTTTCTTTAGATGATGACTCTGCCTTATAATTATTATAGATTATCTATAAATTTTTAAAATAATATTTTTGACTGTTAGATATTTTCTACACCCTTTTATCCTTTTGTGGCAAAAGAAAAGAGTATTTTATATTTTATTTGCTGAACACCTGCATTATATTATCTACATGACATGGAAGTTCCTGTTCAAGAGGAGTTTCATTTGATCTTACTTCCACAATGCAAGAGGATTTTTGAATTTTGCTAAAAAAGGCCAAAGAGGGAGATTGTAAATGTTAAATATTGTTGGTATTGATTTTTTGGCAATTAGCAATTAAGGAAGCTTAATAATATTTGGAAGGTTGTGACTTGGAGAGCAAGTTATCACGACATTATGGGAAATTATTATTTTGGAAAGCTAATTTGAAGATTGTGATTCTGTTAAGCTAGATTACGATAAGATATGTGATTGCAGCAACTAAGAAATTTGTTCCAGATTCTCTACCTGTGTTTTTCCATATATATGACACCCGATGTCACAGATCCAAATTTCGTGGATTCAGTTTCCTTATTCTGTGTGTTTTTGTTTAGATAAAATATTTGAAGTAAAAACAGAAAGAGTTATTACAAACGATATTTAACCATTATTCTCTCACAGAATGTTTGAGCGGATTATTCTTCATTTCACAATTACGTGTGTTGCGAGTTATTCTTTTCTCCCTCACGCCTTTGGATGTGGGTGTGTTTTTATTTGGTCTATTAAAGACTGCACACACTCTGTTCTGGTTTAGTTCATTATTTTCTGAGTGTATTGATTAATTGATTGCATCCTAAGACAACCACAAGTGTTAGTGAAGGTGTCAAAGGTGCTTTTCTTGATATATTCTTTTAAGATCAGTCTCGGGAGGAGGCTACCTAGAACTTGGGAGAAGTTCTGATCATGGGCAAAAAAATCTTGTTATACACAGATTTTAGTAGGAGTTATCATTGACAAGTGTATCTTGTCACATTTAGATTCTAGAAAGAATCGATCTCAAGTCGAGGGGAGCTCGTAAAAACAAATTTACTCGGGAAGTTAGGAAGAGGCGGCGACAAAGAAAAGAGAGAGTCTTACTTTGTGTTACATCGAATGTTTTGTAACTTTGTAAACTCCGTGAATTGTTTTTTAAATCTGGGCGTGGCCTGCAGACTTCGGCATTTGTTGAATTACGTTACCAATCTCCTGTCTTTTTATTTTTTATATTTTAGTGTTGTCCATTAGCGCATTTATTATCAGTGTCCCATCTAGTGTTACAACTCATTAGAACACCAGTATGTAACCTTGATTTTTCATTTCTTATTTCTTTAATTTTGATATATAATCCATTCGTTGGGGTAATTCAGTCTAAGAGATTGAGAATGCACTATTTGATCCACCTTATATGGGAAAAAAAATTCTTCCCACCCACAACGATCATTACATTTGTTCAATTTGCCTTTCTGTGTTCTATTATTTTATTCTTTCTTATATTTCGTTTGATCGTTTAATCGTTGGGGCAACCACAAGAAGGAGTAGGCACCATATGACTTCACTCGAGACCGCCTAACTTGAGCTACACCCACAACAACCCTTTGCATGTTATAGTTTTACATGAAATCTTATGCATGAAAAACCTATTTGATTTTCTTTTATAAACATGATGCATAAGAAATGGATAGCATACAGATACTAGAAGTCAATCTACAATCCAACATCAGTTCATTATCACATTCTCAAGTCAACATAGTCACAACATAGTAATATAGCAAAGCTTTGAGTCAATATCAACATAGCATATAGCAAAACTAATCCTCAAGTTATTATTCTAGGCATATAGTGAAATACATCCTCGAATCAATATCATCAATAGTTTAATAACATTTTACAATCAAATTCTATAAAGTAACATATTCTTGATCAACATTTTCACGCCAAATGGGAAATCGAGTTTCCCATTAGCTAGATTCTGCATTCTCCTCCAATTCCTATCACACCATGTAAGATGGCTCTAGCAGAATTAGTGGATTTGAGGTCTCAATCATAGGAGTTGTTCAATAAAAGCTTCGTTCATGAGAATACATCTATTGGCTAGAGTTGAAAAATTGTATGAGCAATTGAGTTTAGTTTTTTTATTTTTCAAATAGTGACTTCATCAATTGAAGCTCTGCGGGGAGTATATGCAAAATATAGCATTTTGTACAAGTTATGGGCATTTAAAGTTCCTATCGTTACTATTCGATTTAACCAATGTCCCGACTGCCATCATGGACCTGGTTAATTAGATATCAAAATATTTTTGAATCAGTACATCGTTGCTTTCATTGAAGACATCACTGTCTCATTCATTGTGTAAAGAACATTTGAGAATTGTATTGCAAACTTTGAAGAATCATCAGTTGTTTGCAAAAGCCTTTTATTATTAAGTAGATAGTACATCTTTCTTGGTATGTCTAGATAATAGGTGGGAGCTTAAAATGAAACATTATGGAGCTACAAGGATAATTATCAAATCATTAGCATCGTATAAAACATATCTCATAGCCCTATGCCTCATTAAAAATGTTTACTTGAGACAGTCCATTGACTCATAGGTTCAGACACAAGGGTAGAATTCTAGTTTTTCATTTGATGTAACAACTTCTAAAACGAGTTCCATTGAATCTTGAATTAGGAAAAGAAAGAGTCACGGTGTAAATTCCTCATCCACCTCAATGGAAGTTGTACCAACAAATAGAGTTGGCTGCATTGCGTTACTAAAGGAAACTCTCATTTTTTTTTTTATTAGAAACATTCCTCTAAGTAATTCCTTGGGAACATATGTAGTAAATGAAATATACATAATTCTTGTGTAGGGATTTTGATAAAAACTCCAATGAGGAGGCAATTGTACAGTAGAAACTCCTGAAAAATGTAAGAAAGATTCACAGTTTCTTTGGTTCTGTCAATTACTATCGTCTTTTTGCGAAAGTTTTCTCAAGGAAGTGTATCAAGTTTGATTGGGATCATCCTCAGAACTGTGGAAACACACAAAACTCTACCTTTCAAAATACAAATTGCCAACCAAAAATCAAATATTAAATAAATAAACCAAGCTTTATTATTAAAACAAAAAATATCCAAACTGTCCATCTGAGACCCAAACAGAGAAAGTTTGAAAAAAGGCCTAAGCCAGCCAACATTGCTGCTTTCGCTATGTGACAGACGAAAACCTTTTTAGGCTAGGCATATGGATAGTTCCATATTTTGACAAGTTTTAAAGCATAGATTCAAAATTTTTTTGGAAACCAAAGCTCTAATACAGATGGTTAAAACAATATACGAAAAATATAGGAAAACGAGACGCTTTAAAAAACAAGAAAAACTAACCAAATAGAAAATTTACTATATTGAGTATTTTTTGACTTAAACAACTATAAGTAACTTAATGAGAAATAACTATAATATTGAATAGGGTAATATTTAATATCACCTTCAAAATAATAAGTGTTTAACAAAAAACACCATAAATTCATTTTGTAAACAATTATACCCTTGAAATATGAAAAACCTAACAAATCAATCTAAGAGATCAGCCCCTCCATCTCCGAGAATAGATGACTTTTCTTGAAGAATGAGAAGCTGATCTCACTTGAATCATTCCAATGAGATTGGGGGGTCGTGACCCTTAGTTTTTGACAAAAAAATATATCAAACGATATCAGATTTGCATACAATTTTTACCATATATTTAGTAGGGGTGGGCAGGACTGAATCGGGGACCGAGAACCGGACTCGATCGGCAGGTGCAGTCCGATTTTGGTCCCACGGTGATGGACCACGGTCCGGTCCTTGGTTCGAAGTACATGGAACCGAGGGAAGTTGGTCCAGTTCTTGTTCCACAACCCAAATTCCCGAAGAACAGGGACCGGACCCAAGGATCAATTTAAAAGCCTCTCTAGTCTTCAACCTTCAGTCTTCGATTCTAAGTCCCTAATCTTGATTCTAGAACACTTGACTCTCGATCCTATCCTCCGAACGGCAAAACCCTGACCTCCCTGGTTTGCACGTTCTGATCTCCCTCAGTTGTCGACCTTCAGAATTCCCGAACACGCGAGCTCTGAATTTGGGAGTTGTCGACCTTTAGAATTCCCATTCTGTCGTCGAGCTTTAGAATTCCCGAACACCCAATCTAGGAATTTGGGAGTTGTCAAGGTTTAGAATTTTCGAACACCCAAGCTCCGAATTTCGGAGTTGTCGAGCTTCAGAAATCCCATTTAGTTGTCAAGCTTTAGAATTCCCGAACACCCAACCTCCAAATTTGTGAGTTGCGACCTCCTGGCCCCTGCGCTTGCTCCGTGCCCCTGCTCCGTGCGAGTTGCGACCTCCCTGCTCTCTTGCTTTGAATTTGCAGCTTGCCTCTGTTAGGGGTGGTCAATCCTACTCCTCAGCTTAGTGGTCAATGTATGTTCAATGTTGTGACTTTTAGTAATTGTGTAATGCTTAATGCTTATTACTTAATTTTGTTTGGGTAAAATGTTTAATCTTAATTCTACGTAAAAGTTACAGACGCTTCTAGTCCTAGGTGCTCACTGCTCCCCACTCGCCGCTCAGCTGCTGCAATCTTGAAAATTGCTCACTTCACCTCACTGTATGTATTTATTATTTATTATATAATTTTTATATTAATAAAAATTAGGTCTGGTGGGAAACTATTCGGAACTGTTGACCGACAACGTTGTGATTTTTGTTTGCTGTTTAGAATTTTAGGTTGTTTTTATTGTGTAATTTTATGTTTGTGAATTTGTGGGGTTGCCTTGCTGTGAATCCAAATCAAATTAAAGATTCTGCTGATTAATGTGCTGTTTATTGGCTGTTAATTAATGTTGCGGATTATTTGTTCAATGTGCTTTTGCACTATGGTAGGATGGATCCTTCCAAAAGTGAAAGTCTGCATGTGGATTCAAAAAAATCTAAATCTATGGCTTGACTTCACTTCAGTAAGATACTAGGAACAGATCAAGTAAAGTGTAATTATTGTGGGCAAATATATGCAGCACACCCGACAAAGAATGAGAATTCAAGTATGATAAAGCTATCAAAGTATGCAAAAAGTATTCACAAAATGTCGACCATAGGCAACCAATTTTGTCTTTAAAACTGTTGATGGTAAGAGTACTAGTATACCCATATTTACTATGATAGGTGTGAGAGAATATCCAGCTAAGATAATTATAATCGATGAATTAACATTGAAAGTGATAGAAGGAATTGGTGTCAGAACATTTTATCTGTATCTAAATCCGAAGTTTATTATGCCATCTCGGAGGACAATAGCAATAGATATTCGAGGCATATTTCAAAAAGAAAAACAAAAGTTGAAGGAGTATTTTTTTCAACATAACAGAGGGTATGTTTGACTATTGACACGTGGATCTCTATTCAAAATTTGAATTACATGGTCAAACTGGTATGTGCAAAAGAAGATCTTGAATTTTTGGTTGATTCTGAAGCTTAAGGGTGAACCATTAGTAAAAAATTTGAAAACTATTTGCTTAGATGAGAGTTTGAACATGTTACCACTATCATCGTTGACAATGTGTCTTCCAACGACATTGCTATCTCTTATTTGATGAATACAATTAGAAATTGAAAGGGGTTAATTTTAAACGGCGATCATATGCACTTGTGTTGTTTTACACATGTCTTGAACTTAATTGTTTCTGACAGTTTGAAAGAACATCAAAATTCCATAGCTAGAGTAAGAAACGTTGTAAAGTACGTAAGATCTTCTCCGAGAAGATTGCAATAGTTTAAAGCTTGCATTGATACAGTGAAAATTACTCGCAAATGTAATTTGTCGTTCGATGTTCCTACTCGTTAGAACTTAACATATTTGATGCTGACAAATGCTGAGAAGTTTGAAGCGGCATTTGAGAAACTTGCAGAGAATGAAAGCTCTTTTGTGCAAGAAATGAGAGTTCAAGGTGCGCCCACAATGGAAGATTGAAAATGCATTCAAGAATTTATTAAATTCTTAGAGATATTTTATAAAATGACACTTCATGTTTCTGCTTCTCTGCATATTATAGCAAATATGTACGTATACGAAGTCTGCAATTTGAAGCTTGCTATTGAGAAATATGGTAATGGCGAGAATACAACTTTGAGATGAATGACCAACGATATGATTAAAAAATTTGACAAATATTGGGGATCATTCGAAAAAATAAACATGTTTGCTTATGTTGCACTTGTTTTAGATTCAAACTGCAAAACAAAATTTTTACGACATTGTCTAAACATTTTTATTTGGAAGTGAAAGAGCAGTAGAATACGTAAAGCAAGTAGATGATGTAATTCAAAAGTTGTCTATAGAATATAAAGGTGATACAAGCAATGAAGACCAGCTTTCTAGTATCAGTAGTCAACAAAGGTCTCCAAAATCAATGAGTTTTTTGGCACAAGCTCGTTCAAGTGTAGTGTACTATATGTTTTATGATCCGGACAATTCTTTTGAGATAGGTGATGAAACCACTGAGTCAGAAATTGATCTATATTTGTCTGAGAAGTTAAAGTTTGTTCAAAATAGTTCTGACATTTTATCATGGTGGAAGAAGCACTCCGAGAAGTATCGAATTTTGAGTGCCATTGCGAAAGATATATTGATTATTCTCATTTTTACAGTGACTTCAGAGTCTGCTTTTAGTGTTTGGTGAACGTGTTCTTGACGATTTTTGCAGTTATCTAAGTACACAAAGTGTTGAAACTCTGATATGCCCATAAAGTTGGATAAACACTTTCAATCCTTTTAAAGTTTTTACAGGTGATTTACAAGATAATAGTATTACGACATTGACACCTATACAAGAAGATTCGAACATTCTAATATTTATTTGTTTTACATGTTTATCTCTAAAATCTAATTTAATGATTAACTAATGTTTTCAATTGTTATTTTGCAGATGTCGTTTACATTGACCCTTTCGATGATAATTTTCTCGAAGTTCAAGATGACATATCGATGACTTGATATTGTGATTGTGACAATTATTTAGATTGATTGCTTGGTTAGTGCTATAAAATTGACTATGTACTTGAATTTATTATTTAAATTGTACTTTTAAATTTTAAATTACTTGGATTAATTTTGGATGTTGACTTTAGTTTCTTACCTTGCATTTTAATGTTTTAACTAGGTACTTGGATTTTTTTTTTTGATGTTGTATATATTAGTTTTTTATATTATATATTTAGATTTGTTTTGGATGTTATATTTTTTTTTTATTTTAATTTTTAATCGTTAAATTTAGATTTTTAGTTTATAGGTTACATACTTGTATTTATTTTGGATGTTGTATTTATTTTGTTATATTTATTATTTTTTAAAATTTTATCATTTTTCTTCATTTTTTAGTTAAAAAACATACCTTGGGTGGAATCGGTTTTGGTTTCGGTTTCGGGATAAAAATCCTGAAACTAACTAGGCCAATTTCGGTCCGGGCTTGGGACTAGACCAAACCAGCTCGTGCCAACCCCTAATATTTAGTATATTATGGAAAGATAATTTATAATATTTCATGATTTTTTAACCCTTGTACGATTTATTATAATTTTTTAAAACAATATTCTATAAAACAAACGTAAAAAGTTATAATAAATTGTAAAAGTGTTGAAAAATAAAAAAATTATAGATTATTTTTCCAAGATATGCTGAACATATGGTAAATGTTTCAAGCAAATATGATAAAGTTTGATATGTTTTTTGTCGAGAACCAACGAGTCACCACTCCATGGTATAAGGGTCACGATCCCTCGATCTCACTTTAATGATTCAAGTGAAATCAACTCTCTGATCTCTGAGAACGAGGACTTGTTATGGTCTAGTTTTTTTACGTTTTTCATACTTCAAGAGTAAAGATGTTTACAAAATGACTTTATGGTCTTTTTTGTTAAACACTCCATACTTTGAAGATGATTTTAAATATTACCTATTTGATCCTACTTGGTCCATTAGGAATTTAGGTCGTACAACTGTAACAATCACAAACATCTTTTAGTATATTATGGAAAGATAATCTCTAACGTTTCATGAATTTTCAACTCTTGTACGATTTATTATAATTTTTTAAAACAATATTCTATAAAAAAAACGTAAAAATTTATAATAAATTTTAAAAGTGTTGAAAAATTAGAAAATGACAGATTATCTTACCAAGATATGTTGAACATGTGGTAAAACAAATATGATATAATTTGGTATGTTTTTTGTCGAGAACAAGGGGTCACCACTCCATACTATAAGGGTCACGATCCCCCGATCTCACTTTAACGATTCAAGTGAAATCGGCTCCCTAATCTCTGAGAACGTGAACCTGCCATGGGCTAGTTTTTTTAGGTTTTTCATATTTCAAGAGTGAGGTTGTTTACAAAATGACTTTAAGATTTTTTTTATTAAACACTCTATACTTTGAAGGTGATTTTAACTATTACCTATTTGATCCTACTTGGTCCATTAGGAAGTAACAATCACAAACATCCTTTCGTAATTTCTTAGATCATTGCATCAAAATTCAACTGTTGAATTTTGATAGTAACGGAGACTTAGAAGTCTCAAACAGGCTGCAGCCACTCGTACTCTCCAAATTGGACAATTAGATCAAGGACGTTGAGAAAGCTAACAAATCTAACCCATCATAGTATGGCCCATCAAGTGAACTGTCACAACATTATTTAACCCATGTTTATTGATATAATGTAATGTCATTTTAAAACAAGGAGAGTTCAACAACGTACCTCTGTGCCAAGTTTTGAATTCCATTCCCACTAGTCACATTCAAAAGGTGAGTTTCACGCCTACGTAAATATAATTACTACAATTATATAATGTCATGTTTTGTAGTATAATAATAAGTATAGTTATCTACTTATGAAATTCATTATTTACTGTTTTAATTAATTTTAATTTTATTTGGACAAATAAAAATATAATTTTAAAATTTAAAATATAATAAAAAATTAAAAGCAGATAACTAACAAAAGCTTTTAATTTAAAGTAAATTTAGAGAATAAATTTTACGAATATTTTTCATATTATTTAAACTAATATTTCTCAATTGAAAAATTATTCATAAGCCAAAAACTTTAATGTGAAACTCTATCTTTGGAGTATTAAACTAATTTTAGTTCATAAAATCACAATTTTAATATTTTTTTGTGAATTATTCTTTTAATCATTCAATAGAGTTTAATGATTTTTTATTTAATTTTACATAATTTTAATATTCTCTCGAGTATCAAACTCTCAATATAAAATCATCAATGAACAACTATCAAATTGAAAGTATCAAGAACAAAATATGACAAATAAATAATGAATCTAACATACAACATATTTAATTAATCAAAATGATACTCTAAATAAATGATTCAGCTCTCCTTCAAATATGAGAGTTAGTTCAACATATCTGAAAGGAAAATGAAAGAATAAACTTGTTGAATCTAATAAAATTAAAGAGAAGTGATGAGTAGAATATAATATCCTTTTTAAGATGTTATCGTAATGGTGTACCATGTCTGTCAGTCTCCTCGTTCGGTGTCAAAAATCATCTCTGTTTGCTTTCCAAAATATGTCTCAAGGCCGCAGAAGATTGCTATTTTCATCTAAATATGTTGCATTTTGAGTATCGATTAAGATTTTCAAAATCTTAAAAAAAGAATCTTTCAAAACGCGTGAAATTTTTTATTCTTAGAAAGTGGATATGGTATTGGATTGCAACTCAATGGCTTATGCACTATTTTTCTTTTCTGGGGCATGACTCAAGTTTTGTTGCGCTATGCAGATTTTGTTTTTGAGTTGCGTTTCAAATTCTAAAATTTATTATTTTTTTATCTTTTTTTTTATATGTTTGATTATTTATTTGCTATGGTTTCAAATAGATCAAAATTGTAAAAACTCTAAAATAAACATTAACTTTACTTAGAAGGATGACAATAATTCTAATTTTGGTAGAGTTATCAATAACTTTTCTAATGATGACTCTTGTTGTTGAGGTCGGTTTTACTCCACAAAACGAGATGATTTTTGAAGTCTATTTTGCCATATTAGGGTCCAGCTCATTGGTTTTGGTCTTGAAAGTTCCACCTAAAATTTAGACGTTGTCTCCGCCTGCCTTATAAAGGTTGCACTAGGCATTTTTTTTCTTATTAAACTACTAATTCTGATTATAATTTCCAACATAAGATGCGCACTTGCACGAATTTGAAGACAAGTTTTCAAAAGAATGCTCTCTTCTACAACAGCACACAAGATTGCTGTAGTATACTGTTGGCCTCCGGGTTGCAAATTTTTGACATGCTGGTTAATGAGAAATCTGGTCTTGAATTGATATAATCACATTCACTTCCTGTACTTCTACAACTTTTCGAGGTGTTGCCATGCTAGTGGTAATGATTACCCAATATTATCTTTATTAAAACAGCATCATTTGCTGAAGCATTGACAATAGCTCAATTTTTGATTCATGTAGTTATCTCGTACTGTGGATAGTTTCATAGTAGCACCTTATCACTTCCATGCGTTATATAGTGATTCTCCGTTGTGTTTTTGAAATGAAGTAATTTCATTCCATAGCTTAGCACAGTTTAATGGTGGGAAATATTTTCTCAAAAAAATTTCTATTAATTCATTCCATGTAATTATAGATTTCAAAGATATGAAGTTTATCATGTGTCAGAGCTGTCCCTTGAATAGAAAGGAAAAAGTTTCCATTGTAATGTATCTTCAGAAACTCCAAGTATAGTGAATGAATCATCGATTTTCATGAAAGTCTTGTGATGTTTGATGCGGGTCTTCGCAACTATCCGACTAAATTAACCAATTGTATAATGTATCATGAGGTTAAGCTCAAAGTGATTTAATTGAATAGTAGGTCATGTAATCTCAAAATTTAATCAATGTGTCCTCACAATAGCTTAGTTATGATTCGACTTATTATTATGTTTTGTTCATGGGTTTACACAACTTCTTTATCCTTCAGTTTTGACCTAAAGTTTGTTGTAGCACCATTCTCTTAGCTCGAAAGATACATTTAATTTTAGAGTCAAATGTCTTTAATTTTGGCTAATGTCTCGATTTTAAATCATACTTTTTTTTTTCTCAAATATTATGAAACATTGATTATCCCTTGAAAATCATTTGGGTAGAAGAAGACTTTTCTCTAAGTTTACAAAATACTTCTTTAACAAATCCTTTCATATATTCAAAATATACACATACATTAAATTCAAAACCTTAACACAATTTATATATTAAGAAGCCATTTCCCACATGTTAAACTAGTGTAACGATTCCAAGCGCTAATGTAACGTTTTGAAAACCTACTCATTTTCGGTTCGTTCTCTGCTCTAATACCATATCTGTATCGACTCGAAAATTCTCACGGTTCTCGGTACGCTCACTATTACTACTCACTGTTCTGATACCATTTATGTAGCGCCCCCGAATCGTCCCCGGACCCGAGTCACTAACTCTATTCATACACTTGGGTAAAATTCATGTAAAAATTTAAAACTTCGTTCATCGAATTAAAACGACATTTTTAAAAATGTTTAAAATTGTTGCAGCGGAAGACTTTGATTAAAATCAGTTTAAATAAAATTTCAATTTTTTAAAACATTAAAAGATATTTTCGGTTGACCATTGTAAGCACCAGTCGACACTTCATTTGCCTTTGTTTTTATCGGTTGACACTATCGGTCTACACCTCTTTGCTCCTCACGCTAACTGGTCGACACTTGTGAACGCCGGCCGACATTTCATTTCTCTCTGTCTGCGTCGGTCGATCCTTGTGGTCGACACTCCCATCTATTTTACATTACCGATCGACACTTGTATGCATCGGTCAACACCTCATTCCTCTCTGTCTGAGTAGGTCGACACCTACAGAGTTTGGTCGACCCTCTTACATGCAGGTCGACACACTGTACTCATTTTTACACTAAGTGGTCGACACTTTCTTGCACAGGTCGACACTTTGATCGACTTTGCCTTCGCAGGTCGACCCTTGCGATCGACATTGACCAAGTTCGGTCAACACCTCTAGTATACTGATCGACACTTGCTAGGTTTGGTAGACCACTCAGCCTATAGGTCGACACCTCTTTCACAGAAATTTGCATAGAAACCTTAAACGTTCCAAAAATAACCGAACTTTAACTCAACGTTGAAAATAACAAAATGTGCACTTTCCAATCAATTCAAAACCATTATATACTTCCGAACGACTACAAAAGTTTGAAATTCATTTACACTTCAAATCGACTCAAAACAACTTCGACCAAACTCAAAATAACTAAACTCCCTGACATACCTCTGCCCTGGTCAAAACACCCTAACAGTCGGCCGGACCATCCACGAGCGCACTGCTCTAACTGCTTCTTAGCCCTGGGCACGCTATGAGTACTCACCAGCTATCGCTTCATCACCTACATTACATAACTTATCTATTAGCCTAATATTAAGTAAGTAATGCACCTAAAAATTTAAACACTGAAAACAAACACATCCTAACATATGTAGTTCCTACAGTTTCGTCTCTACTTTCGTTTTCATCTCTTTCTTACATCTTCTTTTATCTTTTTACTACTGTGTGCTAGATTAAGGTGACACACCTCGCGGTCTACCTCATGGGACAAGGCCAACCTCGATCTAGTAAAGTGATACACTTTGCGGTCCACCTCTCGGGACAAGACCACCACGTAAAGCGGGGGAAAAAGAGATACACCTCGCGGTGCACCTCACGGGACAAGACCACTTAACCCCACCTTCATTATCTTCTTACGTATCTTCTCATTTTGTTTATCGTGTCACATCCTACTATTTCATTTCGTAAAAACATGGAAGTTTATTTTCGTTTCGTTTCGTTCTCGTACTTTAAAACCATGATACAAAGTCAACTAAAACATAGCATAAAGTAAACGTGCATGCAACCTACCGAACTGTGATGTAGGCCCGAAGATGAAAACAGCTATGTACACTACTTACTGGGCGTCCTAAGCAATTCGTCGTTCGTAGATTGCTCGCTAAACTGGGGAACCTATAAAACCACAAATTTATCAGCTCTACTTTCCTTCTAATTCATAAAACTCTAAAGGAAATAACAATTTAACATCTCATTTATCTAAACCCGAATTCCAACTCAATTTCTGACCAACCTTCGAAAATTCATAACTTATCCAATACTCGTTCGATTTGGATGATTCGAAATGCTACGGATTCTATAGGATGTCTAATTTCTAACGGTCTAATTCAATTCCTAATCCAACATCTACAGGTTGGCCGGATGTGGCCGAATGGAAACCGTTCCGTAACCCGAGTATTCAGCTATCCAAACGCTCAATATTCTCCATAAAAACCCATAATCTACTCCTACTTCTAGCTTAAACACCAATACACAGATAAAAATCAACTATAAATCTCCAAATCTTGTGTCTCCTTCTTAGGGTTCACCAAAACTACCCAATACTCCTACTAACTTTATTTTTACGGCTCAAAACACTAAAGGACAAACTATCTATTAAAAAACTAACTAAAATTTACCTTAAACTTTAAGATTGGCAAATAAAAGGGGAGGATCGGTTGGCCAGAAGAAGAATCGCCGAAGGAGGAGAGGGAGATTTCTGCACGAGGAAGAAGAACCGAAGGCGGTTCTGTTGTTTTGTTTTTATTTTTTAATAATAATAATAATAAGCTAATTACTAAATCACCCTTAACCTCTAACCGCTTAATCAAACTATTATTCAGTTTGTTTCAAGTCAAAATCTTATAACTTTCACTTTACCATTAGCTCCAAAATAATCCTCTACCTAACCGGCTAAATTTTTCGCCTTTAATTCCAACTAGAATCCCGCCGTTTACCATTACGTAAACCCGAAAATTATTTAACGAAAAATTCCGGGCGTTACAGCTAATCTATGGATATTCTTCTTCAACTGCATCTTTATGAATTTTATCGTCATTCTCCTCACTTACATCATAAGATTCTTCTTTGAGCCTAACACTCAATAAGTAATGCGTAAATGATATGATCATGATATCCATTTTCATAAAAATATGCAGTTTAAGTCTTTATGTCTTTTCTTTTTCTTTTCTTTCTTTTTCTTAACATTGAGACACATCCCCAAACATTCTAATTGGGGAATAAGTACCAAAGCTCAATTGGAGGCCATCAAACCAATCAAACTCCATTAGTGCCATCTCATGAAAGCCTGTTGACATTTCTTAAAATTCATCTTCTATCTTTCTTACATGAAAATACATGTATAGAAAACATTTTTCTTTCTCATAAAAATATTTTCATGGTGCATAACATGCTCGTACTTATCCTTAATATGAATGAAACATCAAACATAACAATATATCCTTGACAACGTTATCAAACCTTCAAATCATTAGGGAACAAGTCACCAAAGCTCAATTGGAGGCCATCAAACCAACCAAACTCAATTGGTGTTGTCTCACCAAAGCCTGTTGACGTTTTTTTCATCTTCTATCTTTGTTACACGAAAACACACGTATAAAAATCATTTTTCTTTCTTATAAAAACATTTTCATGGGGCATAACATGCTCGTGCTTGTCCTTAATGTGAATGAAACATCACACATAACAATATATCCTCGACCAACATTATCGCATGTATATCTATATTATAACAAACAATTGACATAACATATCCTCGATCAACATCGTCATGTATGTCTTTAACTTATCATATCCTCAATGGATATTATCATATATATAAATCAACCAACACAATCTTAGTATCTTGTGATGTAGGCTCGTGGGTAAAACACATGCATAGTATGTTTACTTTGGAGTTTTAGCTCAAGTACTAGAAAGTAACCAATTTATCTCTTTGAGTTGGAGAGCTTTTAGAGAGAGTAAAGAGAAATTGTGAATTTCTTGGGTTTGAATGAAGAGCTCAATCTATATATTGAGGTATAAAGTGGCCACTCATTTCATCAGGGTTTCATTCATTTGGCATCATGAGTCAATAGCTGAGGTGTCATTCATTTGACCTCATGAGTCAACAGATGATGTGTTATTCATTTGATCTCCTGAGTCAGCAGCTGAGGTGTCATTCATTTGACATCACGACTTAGCAGCTGAGGTTTCTTTCATTTCACATGATGAGTCATTAGCTAAAGTGTCATTCATTTGACCTTCTAAGTCAGCAACTGAGGTGTCATTCATTTGACATCATGAGCCAACAGTTAAAATGTTATTCATTTGATATCACGAGTCAGCAGTTGAGGTGTCATTCATTTGACATCATGAGTCATAAGCTATGCATAATTGTCAAATTCTACTACTATATTTGTCATGAATAATCAGTATTATTTCCATAAATTCTTAATTAATAACACAACACTTCAGTTATTATAATCAATAATCTTTTGATTTTGAAGTGTGATACCTTTAATGCTCATGCATGTTATGTACTTGCAATAAAAATTAGACTTTTGTGACAAAAATTGTGTAAAAATTTCAATTGATTCTATAAAAAGCAATGATAAAAATTGTTCATTAGCAACGACGTAAAAAATTTTGTGAATGATAGTTTTAAACTGAAAAAAATACCATTTTATGGTTCCTGAAGGAATTTTATTAGAACATAAAATTTTTAGAAAATGATAAGAAGTTGACAAGACAAAAATAGAGATTATTGAAAAATTACCTCTACCAAAAACAGTGAAAGGAATTCAAAGTATTTTAATGTATGTAGGCTTCTATGTAACGTTCTGTAATTTGGCCGTTACTGACTTGACTTTTCATAAAGTTCATAAGAAAATTTTTTTTTGTGGCACTGTTCAGGTGAACCGTGCTTGGTACTGTTCATGTCGGTACTGTTTATGTGAACAGTGTTCATGTGAACAGTATCGCGGGAGATTACTCGCCTCTTGGGGCAACTGATCGCCCCCTTCATTGATTATGTGAACAGTGCCGTGGGCAATCACTCGCCCCTTGGGGAACAGTGCTGCGGGCGATTATTCGCCCCTCGGGGCGACTGATCGCCCCTTCCACTGTCATTTGGGTGAAAAGTTCGTCCCTTGGGGCGACTGATTGTCCTTTCTGGGGCGATACATCGACCCTTCTTCTGCTCTGCCGTTGAGGCGACGAAACTTCTCTACCCCTGTATCTCTTTTTTTTCATCATCAAATCATACTTCCTATCTAACAACATCATTTAAACTCCTGAAGAAAACATTTCTAAAGCGTAGCGAATTACTAAAACCTCAAAATTAGACCCATTCATTTAACCAATCCAAAACAAAGCTAGTTCGAAAATAGACGTCATAACTTATGAAATTATTTTATCAAATCTTTACACACACACACACACACACACACACACACACACACACACACACACACA
>CM039525.1:12053935-12094923 GCA_022433055.1 Begonia peltatifolia | reverse complement strand
ACACACACACACACACACACACACACACACACACACACACACACACATATACATTGTACCCAAAATACTTAGAATATAGCCTACAGGTCAAAGTCGCCCTAACAGCTACAAGCACGCTCCATGGACGTCCTCCATCAACCGCATTGTCAACTGTCTTGCGGATCAACGTCCTCACATGTAATGATATCATCTACACCACAAAGTAACTAATGAGACTAATGCTCAATAAGTGATGTGAAATAAAGAATGCATGCTCATGATTATGCTATGCTGTTCGTAAAATATGCAACTGAATCTGTTCTTTATTTTTTACATAACATGAGTTATTAAGGTACTAATTATAAAGGAGAGATGGCCTAACTGATTGTCCCTCTAGCGGAACGACCAACGCGCTCTAGGAAAAGTGGAATGACATATCTAACAGTCTTTCTAACGAAACCGATTCCTCTGACGGAACTACCATACTCAGTTCCCTACCCACAATAACTATTTATGTATTTTACTGTACTATATTCTTCCTGTTCTGTTTACATGAAAACGTATGCATAAAACCGTTTTCTATAATTTGGAAAAACTATGATGCATGAATATATGTTACATATACATATCCTCAAGGTTGTAAGCGTAAATTAACATAAACAGATAAACAAATCCATCAATAAATAAGAACCTATCATAATAAACTCACAACTTAAAATTTCTACCCAACCAATACTCTCGAAGCTAAAATCTCCAAGTTCCTTATTTATCCATCAATCTCCTAATTCTGATTGTCCCTCTAGCGGAACGACCAACGCGCTCTAGGGAAAGTGGAATTACATATCTAACAGTCCCTCTAACGAAACCGGTTCCTCTGACGGAACTACCATACTCAGTTCCCTACCCACAATAACTATTTACGTATTTTACTGTACCATATTCTTCCTGTTCTGTTTACATGAAAACGTATGCATAAAACCGTTTTCTATGATTTGGAAAAACTATGATGCATGAATATATGTTAAATACACATATCCTCAAGGTTGTAAGCGTAAATTAACATAAACAGATAAACAAATCCATCAATAAATAAGAACCTATCATAATAAACTCACAACCTAAAATTTCTACCCAACCAAAACTCTCGAAGCTAAAATCTCCAAGTTCCTTATTTATCCATCAATCTCCTAATTCTTCGTGGTGTAGGCCAATTGGCCAAAACGAAAACAAACATATACCTACCTCGTATCTCGAGTTCGGTTTCGACAATTTGCTCAGCTTCCTTTTTAACTTGCAAACCTATACGATTACATCGATTATCATCAACACCAAAACTCATTTCCACTAACAACCTATGCATCAAACTTAACACATTTCAAAACTTCAACAAATTGAAAGAACATATTCGAATAACCTTATGAAACATCCAATTCAAATAACTTAAAACATTTTACAACCTAAAACCATCTAATGCATACTCAATTTTCAGAAATCCCTTCAAAATAGTCAAACTTCAAAAATTCATATATTTAGCTATACATATCCAAATTCAAAATCCCAAAGCCTATGGACTTCTTAAGGAATCTACTTTAACAAACTCAATTCACATTTTAAAACAAAGCAAATTGATTGGACCGAAAATTGCAGAAACTCAACCTGTTCTGAAATTCTCAAAATTTGACTATTCATGCATTGTTTTATACCTTTCCTCCATTTATTTCACAACTAACACTATCATCCCATTAATCATCAAACAAATCAAAAATGAAGGAAGAGGAAACTCATTTTCGTGCTTCATCTATGGTTTATGAGATCACCACAAAACTCAAGCAAAACTCTACTTACCTTTAATTTTAGAAGAAGAAATTGGCTTTTAGCATGGAAGGGAGATGCTGAAAATGGGGAGGCTTGACGTGGAGAAGAAGCTCCAAATGATGGTTTTCTTTTCTATACTAAATACTTAAAGGATAAGTGTTAAAAACCTAACCTTTTTTCCATTCCCAATATTACCCTTCACCTCATTTCTCCCTCCTACAACGTGAAAGATTCCTCTTCAGGGGAGTCTTCTTCTCTCCATTGCCAAACAACAGGTTTTTGACTTTTCCACCTTCTTTCTCATGTGATTTCCTTCTTCCAATTCATTCTCTTTTTTCTTTCCAACGCCAACACCCCACTTGCATTTCATTCTTCTTCCTTAATAGGTAATTTCTCATGATATTTAATAATAATTTGACTAAACAGTGTGTGTATATATATATTATATATATATGTATATATATGTATATAAATTAAATCGATAAGATTTTCGGGTGTTACATTCTATCGTCATTTTATCAAGTATTTTTTAAAGATTACAAAGCCTTTATGCAAGTTATTATAACAGAATACAGTCTACAATTTTGATGAAGACTGTCTCACAACACCTGATTGGTCTCTTCTTTTTACCTTTGCGTGTGATGCTAGTCATTTTGCTGCAGGAGTAGTGTTAGGTCAAAAGAAAGATAGAATGCTTTATTCTATTTACTATATCAGCAAGACTCATCAGAAAGCTCAAAAAAATTAGACGACTACGGAAAAAGAGTTACTTGCTGTTATATTTGTTTTTAACAAATTCAAATCCTATTTGACAGACACAAGGGTAATAGTACATTTTGATTATGCATCCATAAAATATTTGATTGCAAAGAAGGATGTAAAGTCAAAGTTGATTCAATGGGTCTTACTTTTGAAAGAATTCAATTTGGAAATCCAAGATAGGAAGGGTTGCAAAAATAAAGTAGCTGATAACTTGTTACAACTAGATAATTTAGATGGGAATAAATGCAGCTAATCTATTAAGAAAAATTATCCAGATGAACAACTTCTGGAAGTGGGTATTTTTGTTGTACCTTGGTATGCATATTTTGTTAACTATATCATTAGTGATGTGATTCCTCGAGATATCCAGCACTAACAAAGGAAGAAGTTTCAAAAAAATTTGAGATATTATTTATGGGATGAACCATTAATATTTAAGCATTGTGTTGACCAATTATTGCAGAGATGTATCCTATAAGATGAGATGTAGGCGGTACTACAGCAATACCATGCAACATCATATTGAGGCGCTATAGAGGGGCTCATGCAGCTGCAAAAATACTACAATCATCTTTGTATTGAAAAACTCTTTTTAAAGATGCTAATGTTTTTGTGAAATCTTGTGATAGATGCCAAAAAATTGGTAATATTACTAGAAGACATGAATTGATTGTCATTTAACAATATTATAGAAATAGTGATCTTCGATGTTTGGGAAATCGACTTCATGATGCCTTTTCCTAATCTTTTAGCAACAAACATATTTTAGTGGCAGTGGATTATGTCTTTCAATGAGTGGAAGCAGCAACGTTACCAGTAATGAAGGAAGGATGGTCATCAAATTCTTATCGAAGAATATATTCACTAAGTTTGGAATATATAGAACCATAATTAGTGATGGAGGTTAACACTTTTGTACTAAGCTTTTTTCAAAAGTTTATTAAACAAATATAGAGTACGTCATATGGTATCAACTGTGTGTCATCCTCAAAGCAACAGGCAAACCAGAGTGTCAAACAAAGAAATAAAGACATTTTTGGAAAAAGTGGTGAACCACTAGCAAGAAAAGTTGGTCTTTAAAGTAGGATGATACACTCTAAGCATACTGGGCAACATTTAAAACACTTTTTGGTACAACTCCAAATTGATTGATTTAGGGAAAGACTTGTCACTTATTAGTGGAACTTGAACACAAGGCGTATTGGGTGATCAAAAAGTTAAATTACTTAAATCTAGTAGGACAAAAGAGTTAGATGAATTGAGACTGGGAGCCTATGAAAATACTAGAATTTATATAAAAAAAGGTGAAGAAATGATATGAAAGAAAAATTCAAAAGCATACATTTGAAAAATGTCAAAAGGTATGGTATATAATAATAGATTAAAGCTTTTTGGGAGGAAGCTTAAATCTAGAGGGTCTAGACCATTTGAGATAGCTGAAGTCTGTCCATATGGTACGTTGAAATTATGAAAATGGACAAAGAGTTAAGCTGTATTTTGAAGAAAGTTGACATATCAAATGACAACTTCTCTGAACTTAGAAGAAACTTGGTGAAGCATACGAGAGTCGGGCTAATGACTTTCAAATCAAGCGCTAATTTGGAACCAACCTAATTTTCTGTATCCTTTCTGTTTTGGGGATTCAATAAAATAATGTTGATGCTACAAAAGTTATTTAGCATCGCATACATAAAAAATTAATACATATATAAATATATCTATTTATTTTCGTTTTACCGCTTATGAGTTTTTCACTACTAATCCCGCCAATAATTCAAATTCATATTTAAAAAATGCCCCTCTTATATTGCCTATAAATGCTACAACGACGAGATAAAAAGTCACACCGATAGATAAAAATCCTAATTGTAACGACCCAAAAATTCTCACGTTTCCAGTATGCTAACTGCTACTACTCACTGCTCTGAATTCCATAACTGTAGTGCCCCCGAGTCATCCCCGGACCCAGGTCACTGACCGTACATTTACTCATTTCCTCGATAAATTTCTTACAAAATTTTAGAATTTTGGTTACTCAACTTAAAACGACATACTTGAAAAGATTTTAAAATGTTACAGTAGAAGACTCGATTAAAATCAGTTTAAATAAAACTTTATTTCTTAAAACATAAAATGTAGCGACCCGAAAACCTAGCCGTTTTCAATTCGTTCACTGCTCCGATACCAAATCTATACATCCCGGTTCATCTTGGACCCGGTTTATTACTTACTCACTATTTCACTCGTATCGTAAAATTTCGCATAAAATTTAAAAATTTTATTCCTCGACTTAAAATGATAGTTTTGAAAATATTTTAAACAGCATCACAACGGAAAACTCGATTAAAATCAGTTTAGATAAACTTCACTTTTTAAAACATAAAAATAAAGCAACCGGTCGACACCTGTAAGCATCGGTCGACACTTGGGTTGTCTCAAGTTTTTCATCGGTCGGCACTGGCACTACGTTTCTCTCGGGTGTTCTCGTCGGTCGACACTGAGAACACCGGTTGACACTTCTATGCTCATCTCAGATAGCGATCGACATCTGCTTTCACAGGTCGACACCTTAATCCTCTCTGTCCGCGCAAGTCGATCTTCGTGGTCAACACCGCTGTCATTTTTACACTACCGGTTGACCCCTACAACCATGGGTCGACATTTACTTCGGCTCTATTCGCGCAGGTCGAACACCGCGGTCGACACTCTCACTGATTTTACACTAACCGGTCGACACTTACGATTACCAGTCGACACCTCATTACTCTCTGCCCACAAAGGTCCAACCCCGCCGGCGACATTCACATTCCATTTTACATTGACCGGTCGACACTTACGGACTTCGATCGACACTTTGCACTAGTAGTATAAAAATAATACCAGTTCAAAAGAAAACACACGACGAACACTTACACAATTAAATCCACAAAGTAAAGACCTATATTTTTAAAACATAATATCCTCAAGTGATTTCAAAACATAACCCTACACCAATCTCGACTATAATCGTGCCACACAACCTATATCCTCAAAAATCTATACACAGGTGTTTAACAAAAAATGCTTACAAAATTCCACAACCTATCCCACCATGGTCGTGTCACCCCAACAAACTGCCTGCGCCGGCACACAACATGCGTCACCAACTACCATCTTAGTCATACCCGTTACCTAACAACTCACAACTCACAACTCACTGGAGAGCTCGGCGTCACCTACACCATGGAACACAAAACATAAGTGTAATGCTTAGCAAGTATGGAATATGAACTGAAAATCAATGCACAACTCAACCCCTAACACATGAAGTTTCTACACTCTGTTTTGTTTTTATTAATTATCTTCCACTTTCACGTGTGAGTCAAGTAGGCACCCATCCTATCACACTCAGGATGGCCAAACTATGACCCACGGAGAGAGACTAGAGACACACATCGTGCTCACGCACGGGACGGCCACACAAAATCTCCTCCCAACATCGATCATAGAACCCTCTAGCGCTTTCTCACTAGCACATTAACGGCGAGGCGTGCACAAACAATGTCATCTTACATACTTTCATCAATGAGAACCCTCTAGTACTTTCTCACTAGCACGTTGAAGATAAGGCGTTCCCATACGTGACAATCTTTTCTTATCTGATTACATTTCATACGTACAATTCTAAACATGCTCAAAACTCGTTCTTTCCTAATTCAAAACCATGATGCATGTCAACACATATGCACAATCAACTGACCAAACAACAAAACAAACAGTCAAAACAAACAGTCAAAACAAACAAGCAACCCTACCGTTCCATGGCGTAGGCTCGAAGGCAAAACACATACAATCCATTACTTACCTGGCGTTGTAGAAATTCTTCGCACTTCGTAACTTCGTATGCTAACTGGGAATACCTATAAAATCATACATTTATCAATTCTACCTCGTTCAAATCATAAATTCCTAACTTTAAAGTCATAATTCATACAAAACCAAAACTCTCCACTAAATTCGAAATCCAACTCAATTTTCGACCAACTTCGGAAATTCATAACTTCTCCAATACTCATCCGAATTGGACGATCCAAAGTGCTACAGGCTCCACAGGATGTCTAGTTCCCAATGGTCTCATCTATTTCCTAATTCAACACCTATAGCTTGGCCGGACGTGGCCGAGCAGAAATCTTTCCACAATTCGTATATTCGGCTAATTAAACACTCAATCATTCCCATCAAATCTAATAATCTACTCCTACCTCTAGCTTAAACACCAACATACTGATAGAAATTAATTCCAACTTCAAATCCTCATATCACCCTCCTAGGTTTCACCAAAACTTTCCAACACTCTCACTGACTTTTGTTTTAACACTCGAAACGGCTAAATGACTAACTAACGACCAAAAACTAACTAAAACATTTCTTAAATTTGAAAATTCACAGGGGAAATGGTGGAGAATCATTGTGGGTTTCACGCGAGGAAGGAAATGTCGCAGAGAAGGAAAGGAGAGAAGGGGTTTTGCGCTGGGGAGGGAGAACACTGATGCTGTTCTTTTTTTTTTTTTTTAATAATAATAATAATAATCTTAATTACTATTTCGCCCTTAACTCTAATACGTTTAATCAAACTGTTATTCGGTCCATCACCGGTTGGATTCTTAAAATTTTTTCTTCTCCATTAGCCTCAAAACAGTCCTTTAGTTAACCGACTAAATTTTTCATCCTTAATTCCGACTAGAACTTTGTCATTTACCGCTACGTAAACTCGAAAATTATTTAACGGAAATTTTTGGGCATCACATTCCACTCTCCTTAAAAAAAATTTTGTCTTCAAAATTTGCGTACCTGAAAAGTTCAGGATAACGATCCATCATATCTTGTTGTCTTTCCCACGTTGCTTCTTCTACGTTATGGTTGCGCTATAATACCTTCACCAGTGGATTCTTGTTGCGTAAGATCTTCACCGCATAATGCAGAATTTCCACTAGCGTTTCTTCGTACGCTAAGGTTGATTGTACTTCAATCTCCTGCTGAACCACAACGTGCGACGGATCTTTGAGACACTTTTTTAGCATCGACACGTGGAAAACATTGTGAACTCTTTGCATGGAAGCTGGTAGTTCTAGTTGGTACGCAGTTCTTCCAATTCTCTTTGTGATCGGGAGTGGTCCAATGTATATTGGTCTCAACTTACACCTCATTCTGAACCTCATTACACTCTTGAACGGCGAAATTTTTAGGAAAACTTCATCTCCTACTTTGAATTCCAATTCTCTCATTCTTCCATCGGCGTAACCTTTTTGTCGACTTTGAGCTGTCAATATCCGTTGCCAAATAATCTTGATCTTCTCAGTCGTTTGTTGCACAATTTCTGGACCAATCAAGCCGGCTTCACCGACTTCATCCCAATAAAAAGCTGATATGCACTTCCTCCCGTATAGAGCTTCGTAGGGGGCCATACTTATCGTAGCCTGATAGCTGTTATTGTACGAAAATTCCACCAAGGGGAAATACTTGCTCCACGAACCCTGGAACTAGTACACAGGCTCGAAACATATCCTCTAAAATCTGAATAGTCCGTTCAGATTGTCCGTCGGTCTGAGGATGAAAGGTTGTATTGAAATTCAGTCGTGTCCCCATTGCTTTGTGGAGACTCTTCCAAAATTTCGATGTGAATCTTGGGTCCCTATCCGACACTATCAAAATCGGTACACTGTGCAACCTCACTATCTCTTGTATGTATAGGTCCGCGAACTGGTCCTTATTGAACGTCATCTTCACGGGTAAAAAGTGGGCGGATTTGGTTAAACGATCCACAATCACCCACACCGCATCAAATCCCTTTGTCGTCCGGGATAACCCGACAACAAATCCATGGATATTTTGTCCCACATCCATTCTGGAACCGGCAATGGTTGCAACTTTCAAGCCGGCCTCTGATGCTCAGCCTTGATTTGTTGGCAGATCAAGCATGTCTCTACGTACCTCGCGACAGACTTCTTCATGCCAGACCACCAATAATGTTGTCTAAAGTCTCTATACATCTTGGTGCCTCTGAGATGAACAGAAAACCTTGAGGAGTGAGCTTCAGACAGAATCTTATTTCGAAGTTAATCATTGTTCGGAACATACCATCTATTTTGAAACTTCAGGATTCCATCATATGAACAGCTAAACTCGGTTCTGTCAGTAGATGCTATGCTAGACCTAAATTCGTTGCACCTTAGGTCATCCTATTGAGTTTCTCTAATTTTCTCAAAAATTGACGGCTTCAGAGATAAGGCTGATAATTCTACCGCCACATTTGAAACTAGCTCCAAATTAAATCTCTTAAATTCTGTACTCAACTCTTTAGACATCTCGGCATTCATTGCTGAAACTGAGGTCAAAATCCGGCTTAATGCTTCGGCCACTACATTGGCCTTGCCGGAGTGGTATTTAATCTCCAGATCGTAGTCCTTCATGAACTCCAACCACCGCCTCTGCCTCATATTCAGCTCCTTCTTAGTGAAGATATATTTCAGACATTTATGATCTGAATATATCTCACATTGCTGTCCATAAAGATAGTGTCTCCAGATCTTTAGCGCGAACACGACCGCCGTTAACTTTAAGTTGTGGGTTGGATAATTTTGCTCATATGATTTTAATTACCTTGAAGCATAGGCGATCACCTTTCCATTTTGCATCAAGACACAACCCAATCAGATTCTGCAAGCATCACAGTAAATACTGAACTTCTCATCAATTACCGAAAGTGTCAACACTGGAGCTGTAGTCAATTTCTGCTTTAGTATCTGGAAACTGTGTTCACAACCTTCTGTCCATATATATTTGACTTCCTTTATTGTCAAACGAGTTAGAGGTGCTGCAATATTTGAAAACCACCTCAATAAACTTCCCGTAAAAACCAACTAACCCCAGAAACCTTCGAATCTCATTGACATTCTTTGGTTGAGGACATTCATTGATCGACTGTATCTTAGTTGGATCCACCGGTATCCCTCCACCGGTAATCACATGTCCAAGGAAATGGACCTTATCTAGCCAGAACTCGCATTTGGAGAATTTTGCATATAGCCAATGCTGCTTCAAAGTCTGCAGAGCTATCTTCAAATGCTCTTTATGTTCGTTTTCACTACGAGAGTAAACCAAGATATCATCGATAAATATAATGACGAATTTATCTAGATACTTTTGAAATACCCGATTCATTAGGTCCATGAAAACGGCTGGAGCGTTTATTAGGCCGAACGACATCACTAAAAATTCATAGTGTCCGTATCTTGTCCGAAAGGCTGTCTTCGGGATATCCTGTGATCTGACTTTCAGCTGGTAATACCCCAATCTTAAGTCTATCTTTGAGAAAATCCGAACTCCTTGGAGTTGATTAAATAAGTCGTCTATCCTCGGTAGTGGATACTTATTTTTTATGGTTAGCTTATTCAGCTCCCTGTAGTCAATACACATTTGGAGTGATCCGTCTTTCTTCTTTACAAATAAGATTGGTGCGCCTCATGGTGAAAAGCTTGGCGTATGAACCCCTTTTCTAACAGTTCTTCCAATTGCTTTTTCAACTCCTTCAATTCCGGAGGAGCCAACCTGTAAGGGTTTTTCGATATTGGCTTTGCACCAGGACATGTGTCAATCACAAACTCGACTTCCCAGTCTGGGGGTAAATCGGGCAAACCATCTAAGAATACAGCAAGAAACTCATGAACTACCACAATATCCTGTGGTCTTGTCTACACGTGAAATTGAGTATCTAAAATTGTTACAAGAAAGCAAAAATGCTCACCCATTAATAATCTCCGAGCCTCGATGGGTGCCATTACAGATAGCTTCTTCACATTTTTCATAGCTTGTAATGAATGTTTTGCACCACCTAGGGGTTGGAAATTAACAATTCCAGCTCTGCAATCAATCGTGCGTAGTGCCAAAACAACCAATCCATGCCCAATATCACATCATAGCCAGTTATCCCCATCACAATCAAATCAACAGACATACTCTTAGTTCCCACTGATATGACATTGTCACGCACAACTTGATCGGGTGCATGTGCTCACTAGATGGTAGCCTCACTTCCTATGTACACCCGGCTAGTTTAGCCCATAAATTTACTTTCACCACAAAAGCTGTAGCAACAAAGGAGTGTGATGCTCCAGAATCTATCAACGTAAATGAAGACACCGTATCAACTAGTACCGTACCGGAAATAATAGCTGGTCGATCTACACCCTTGGGCTCTATCATAGCAAAGATCCCAGGCGTCATCTTGGCCGGACCATTCTTTGCTGTGGGGCAATCCCTAGATATGTGACCGGTCTCGTTATAGGTGAAGCACTGGTTGACTCTCGGCTTTGTGCAGTTTCGTGAAATATGACCAGTTTCATTGCAATTGTAGCATTTGCCTACAAACTGTTTGCATTCTCCCAGATGGCTCTTCAAGTACTTTGGACACCGCAGGTACCTCTTCTGCATTTGTGGTTTCTTTCCTCCCCTCGAATCATTCACAATGCCACTTGGCCTCTTGGTTCCAGAAGAAGATCCTCCCCTGCTCGTCTGGGTGTGATCTCCTTAAAGAATCTTTTGGTGGCTTCTCCTTGCTTCATACATTTGGCTTCCGACATTTCCACTTCTAATGCTTTGGTCACAACTCTTACATACGGTACTCCCTCGGTTCCAGATATTATCACGTCTTTATATATCTCCGGCTTCAACCTTTGCACAAACTGCAGTACCTTTTTTTCTTCATTATTCACTAATTGGCTTCAAAACCGGGACAATGATTCAAACTGTTTGACGTACTCAGCTACTGGCCCAGTTTTGTTTAACTGTAAGAATTCCAACCTCTTCCCAACTTGGACTGTTCGGTTGTAATACTTGTCATAAAACATCTCTTTAAATCTTTTCCAGGTCAAGTCCTGGGCAGCTATGGTGGCCTCTACTATCTCCCACCAACTCTGAGTGTCATTCGATAGGTGGAATGTCACACATGTAACCACATTCTCCTCTTCCATATTGGCATACTTGAACATGTTTTCAATGGTGTGGATCCATCTTTCCGTAGTAGTCGAATATGTCATCTGACCCTCAAATGTCGGAGGCTTCAATCTCCTAAACCTTTCTCCATTAGAACCCGCTCCATGGCTTCCTTGTCCTTGATTTAGTAGCATTCCCAATTGTTGGAACTGCTTGTCGACCAACTCGGTCAGTAGTCTGATCGTAGCCAAGTTGTCATCATTTTCTGACTCTGCTGCCTCTATCGGAACTCTAGGTCGTCCTGGTCATCTATTCATCTTGGAAAATTTCTATACAAGGTTAGCGTAATCTAATCTTAGTCACAATCTAACTAAAAATAAACAAATACTTACAGTTGGTGGAGCACGTTGCATGGAGGCCGGCAGTGTTGGGTAATTCTTTGAACGCCTTGACCATTTGGCTCTGATACCAACTCTGTAGCGACCCAAAAACCTACCTGTTTTCTGTTCGTTCACTGCTATGATACCAACTCTGTAGCGACCCGAAAGCCTACCCGTTTTAAGTTCGTTCACTGCTCTCATACCAACTCTATACGTCCTGGTCCACCTTGGACCCGGTTTGCTACTTACTCACTATTTCACTCGTATTGTAAAATTTTGCATAAAACTTAAAACTTTTATTCCTCGACTTAAAATGATAGTTTTGAAAATATTTTAAATAGCATCACATCGGAAAACTTGATTAAAATCAGTTTAGATAAACTTCACTTTTTAAAACATAAAAATAAAGCAATCGGTCGACACCTGTAAGCATCGGTTGACACTTGGGTTGTCTCGGGTTTTTCATCGGTCGACACTGGCAAACGCCGGATGACACTATGTTTCTCTCGGGTCTTCTCATCAGTCGACACTGAGAACACTGGTTGGACCTGCTTTCATAGGTCGACACCTTAATCTTCTCTGTCCGCGCAGGTCTACCTTTGCGGTTGACAACCCTGTCATTTTTATACTACCGGTCGACCCCTACAACCAATAATGGTGAATGAGAAATTTTAAGATTTTATCTGAGCACCGATCGTATTGTAGATTTATTAAACGGTTAAGAGTTGAGAGCGAAATGGTAATTATAATTAATTAAAAAAAAAATATAATAGAGGGAGGAACGAATCTTCCCCCCCTTGTTCTTCTTTTTCTTCTGCTTCTTCTTCTTCCGCTCGTTGAGCTCAACGTTTTCTTCCAGCGGCGATTTCCTTCCATTTTCATCAATTTCTTCAAATCTACGGTAAGTTTTGGTTAGTTTTCAGTAGATAGGTAGTCCTTTAGTCGTTTTGAGCGGTAAAAGTGGAATTAGGGACAGAGTTGGGTGAGCCCTAGGAGGGAGATACAGAATTTGGGGGTTATAGTCGAATTGTATTCGCGTGTTGGTGTTTAAGCTATGAATAGGAGTAGATTATAAGTTTTATGTAGAGGATTGAGTGTGTAGATAACCGAACGACTCGGGTTACAGAACGGGTTCCGTTCGGCCAAGCTGTATGTGTGGGATTAGGAAGTTGATGAGACCATTAGAAACTAGATGTCACGAGAAGTCCGTAGCTTTTTGAATCGTCCAAATCGGACGAGTATTGGCGGAGTTATGAATTTTTGAAGGGTTAGTCGGAGCGTTAGTTAGAATTTCGGTGGACTAAGTGAGGATTGAGCGGTTGATTCCTTTAAAGTTTTACGGAGTTAATAGAAAGTAGAGCTAATAGATGTGCGGTTTTATAAGTTTTTCAGTTAGCGTGCGAGATTTAGATTACGAGTGCTAAGGACGCCAAGTAAGTAGTGTAGTAGAAGTTTTACCTTCGGGCCTACATCATAGTTCAGTGGGTTGCATTGTACGTTTACTTTATGTTACGTTTTATAATATGCATTATGGTTTTAAACTACGAAATGAAACGAAAATGAATTTTCATGTTTTTACGAAGTGAAACAGTAGGATGTGATAAGCCGAATGAAATGAGAAGTTACGTAAGAAGATAATAAAGGTGAGGTTGAGTGGTCTTGTCCAGTTTGGTGGACCGTGAGGTGTATCACTCTTCCTCCACTTTACGTGGTGACTTTGTCTAGTGACGTGGACCGCGTGGTGTGTCACTTTATTAGATTGAGTTTGGCTTTGTCTAATGAGGTGGACCGTGAGGTGTGTCATCTCGATCTAACACGTAAAGAAAAATCCAGTAGTAAGAAGATAAAGAAGATGTAAGAAAGAGACGAAAACGAAAGTAGAGACGAAATTGTAGAAACTGCATATGTTAGGATGTGAATATTTTTCAGTATTTAAGTTTATATGCATTGCTTACTTAGCATTAGGCTAATAGTTGAGTTCTGTGATGTAGGTGACGATGCAGCAGCTAGTGAGTATCCCGAGCATGCCTAGGACTAGGAGGCAGTTGGAAGAGAACGCTCATGGGACGACTGGGCCAGCAGTTGAGGCATTTTGACCATGGCGGGTGTAAGTACGGGTAGTGAGGTATTTTGAGTCGTACTTAGTCATTTTGATGTAAAAGAGAGATTTGAATTTGGGTTGAGTATTTTGGCGTGCGTAACAGGTTTCTAAATTGAGTCGAGAAGTGGATTTATGATTTTTAAACGTTTAGTCAAAATTCGTGTTGTTTTGTTGAATTTTGTTAAAGTTTCTGGGTGTAAAGTGTCGACCGAAGTCCATAGGTGTCGATCGGTCAGTGTAAAATAGAGGGTGAATGTCGACCGCGAGGCTCAACCTATGCAGGGCAGAGCCGAGGTAGGTGTCGACCCCTGGTTACAAGGGTCGACCGGTCCGTGTAAAATGGATAGTGGTGTCGACTGCGTGGGTCGAGCTGCGCGGATAGAGAGGATCAAGGTGTCGACCTGCGATAGCGGGTGTTGACTCCTCTCTAAAATGGGTGTAGAAGTGTCGACCGGTGTCCTCGGTGTCGATCGATGAAAGGACCAGAGAGATATGTAGTGTCGACCAGTGTTTGTCAGTGTCGACTGATGGAAACCCGAGACAACTTAAGTGTCGACCGGCTCTTGCAGGTGTCGACCGGTCTTTTTATTTTTATGTTTTAAAAAGTGAAGTTTCTTTAAACTGATTTTAAACGAGTTTCTGATGCGGCATTTATGCATATTCCTTTGGAAGTTGTTTTGAGTAAAAAAAAAAGAGTCGTTTTGAGTCGAAAAACAAAGTTTTAAAATTTCAGGAAATATTTACTAGAGGATATGAGGGATGGTGACGAGTGGTAGTTGGTAGCGAACCGGGAATCACGAAGGATTTTCGGGGCGTTACACGACGCACATCTATAATGACCCATCTTTCTTCTTAACAAAAAGGATTGACGTGCACCACAGTGAAAAGCTAGGGCGTATAAATCTTTTTTCCACCAACTCCTTCAATTGTTCTTTAGCTTTTTCAATTCTGTTGGCACTAATCTATAAGGGTTCTTCGATATTGGCTCAGCTCCTGGATATACATCTATAGCGAACTCTATTTCTCGATCCGGAGGCAAACCGAGTAGATCTTCTAGAAAAATTTCGGGAAAGTCTTGAACAGTTAAAACATCTTGAGGCTTTGATTCCCTGGAAATTTACATATCTATAATACTGGCGAGAAAACCAAAAGACTCACCCATTAGAACTTGACGAGCATCGATAGGCGGCATCACAGATATCTTCCTGGCATTCGTAACGGCCTGAAAAGTATGCTTCTCACCACTTGGGGGTTGAAAATTCACTGTTCCTGTCCTGCAGTCAATCGTAGCATAGCGCTTAAACAACCAATCCATTCCCAGAATCACATCGTATCTGGTTATGCCCATAATAATAAGATTGGCTAATAAATTTCTACTTCCCACGGACACTACACTATCCCATACGATTTGATTAAAGTGCATACGTTCACTAAAAGGCAACATCACTTCATAGTTACTACATGTCATACATCTAATTTGACCACGAACACAGTTGCAATAAATGAGTGCATCTCACCGAAGTCAATCAAAGTATATGCAGGGACATAAGTTATCAATATATTACCTGACACTTTGGCTGGTTGGTCGTCATCGCCTGCGATCATAGAAAATATCCTCGGTGTTATGCGTGTTGGCCCCTTCTTCATAGCTGGGCAATCTCTACTGACATGGCCCACCTTGTTACAGTTGAAGCACCGAGTAACTCTGGGGTTCGCTAATCTCTGGCTAGGTGTCTAGCTTCATTAAAATTGTAACATTTTCCCGAGTTCAATCTGCATTTGCTCGGGTGGTACTTCAAAACATTTAGGGCACTAGGGGTACTGCACCGACCCTTGAAGCCTTTTGATTCCTTGGCTACTTGAACTATTGCTAAACCTCTTGGTACCTTTATGTTGTTGCTGCTGAGGGACACCTCTATTTTGCTGTGTGGTGATCTCTTTGAAAAATCTTCTGGAAGCTTCCCTCTGCTTAACACACTTCATCTCAGCTTCCTACACTTCTAGTGCCTTAGATACGATCTTTGAATATGGCACTTCCTGAGTTCCGGCTATCTTTACTCCCTTGTATATTTTTGGCTTTAATCCTTGTACAAACTGAAACACTTTATCCTCATTATCGCTTATCAAATTGTTGGCAAATTGGGACAAAGACTCAAATTGCCGGCTGTACTCAGTTACCGATCTTGTTTGCTTCAATTGTAGGAACTCTATTCTCTTAGTTGCCTGGATTGTACTGTTGAAATACTTATCATAAAAAGCGTCTTTGAACTTCTCCCACGACACATGTTGAACATCAGCGGTGACCTCCATAGCCTCCCACCAGAATCAGACATCTTTCGCTAGATGAAACATGGTTAGTGAAACCTCATCTTCTTCTTCCACTATTGCATATTTGAACATGCTCTCAATTTTATGGACTCATTCCTCTTCAGCCATCGGATCCAATGATTGCCCATCAAATGTCGGTGGTCGCAACTTTCGAAATTTATCTCCTGATTAGTCATGACCAAAACTATAACCAACACTTCCTTGAACTTTTCGATCCAGCAAAATCTCTAGTTGCTGAGATTGGCAGTTCACCAATTCGGTCAATTGTCTGATCGTCATTGAATCATCCTCATTCCTTAAATCAGTGATCTCTCTCAGTGTTCTCGGGCGTCCTGGTCGTCTAGAGATTTTAACTAATTTCCTAGACAAAGGTTAATCACTCTCATAAACATCTACTAACTAAAGCTAAATTTAAACACTTACAGTTGTCGAAGCACGTCATGCGGCGATCGGCGCTGTTAGGTAATCATTTGAACAATTTAACCAAATGGCTTTGATACCAACTCTGTAGCGGCCCGAAAACCCACTAGTTTCCGGACCGCTCTGCTACCAACACTGTGGCGCCTCGAAGTCGTCCCGAGACCCGGGTCGCTAACGATACTCTTACTCATAAAATTGAACGAAATTTGTGTAAAATTTAAAACTTTGTTTCCCTAACTCAAAACGACATCTTTGAAACATTTAAAACATCACAGTGGAAGAGTTCAACCAAAATCAGTTTAAATAAAATTTCAAGTTTTTAAAACAGTAAAAAGGAATTTCTATCGACTACTAAAACTTTTGGTCGACACTTGACCCGTTCTGCACACAGGGGTCGACACCAATATACATTGGTTGGAACCTCATTTGCCTCTATTGGCACAGGTCGACACCTGGTTACATCGGTCGACACATCAATCTTCTCTATTTGCACTGGTCGAACTTTGCGGTCAACACCTCTATGCTCACTCCACTAATAGGTCGACACCTGCTTTTATAGGTCGACACCCTTATTTTCTCTGTTTGCACCGGTCGAACCTTGCGGTCGACACTTTTACCATGTTTACACTAATCGATCGACACCTATACACAAAGGTCGACACTAGATTTGGTTCTATGCCGTAGGTCGATCCTTGTGGTCAACATTTACTGAGTTCAGTCGACACCTATACATACTGGTCGACACTTTACATCAGTACCCTTAACAGAAAATTCTCCATAAAAAAATAACGGACAGAAATTCAAAACCCGAAACTACACTTTCCACTCAATTTCAAAATCCACCATATACATAAAATGACTAAAAGTTTGAAATTCATCCATATGTCAAAATGACTCAAATCGACTCAAAAAAACTTAAAACAACTCAAAATTTGTATGTACACACACATGGTCAAAACGCCTTAATAGCCGGCCAGATCGTACAACGAGCGTACTCGTCCAACTGCCTTCTAGTCCTGGGCATGCTCTGAGTACTTACAAACTATCGCCTCATCACATCACATAACTCATCTATTAGCATAATACTAAGTAAGTAATGCATATAAAACATAAACACTGAAAACAATACATATCCTATCGTATGCAGTTTCAACAGTTTTGTCTATACTTTCGTTTCTATCTATTTTTTACACATTCTTTATCGTACTACTGGGTTCTTCTTTACATGCTAAATCAAGGTGACACACCTCGTGGTCCACCTCATGGAACAAGGCTAACCTCGATGTAATAAAATGACACACCTAGCGGTCCACCTCAAGGGACAAAGCCACCACGTAAAGCGGGGGAAGTAGTGACACATCTCACGGGACAAGGCCACTCAACCCCACCTTCATTATCTTCTTACGTACCTTTTCATTTCATTCATCACGTATCACAACCTTCTGTTTCATTTCGTAAAAACATGAAAATTCATTTTCGTTTCATTCTAGTACTTTAAAATCATGATGCATAATCAACTAAAACATAAAACAAACATGCATACAACCTAACGAACTATGATGTAGGCCTGAAGGCAAAAGCATCTACGTACACCACTTACCTGACGTCCTTAGCAAATCGCTCATAATTCGTACGCTAACTGGGAAACTAGAGAACAAATAAATATCACACATTTATTAATTCTACTACATCCAACTCATGAAATTCTTATCCGGAAGTCACAAACTCGCACTAAATCGCGAACTCCTAGCTAAACCTGAAATCAGACTTAATTTCTGACCAAATTATGAAATTCATAACTCATCCAATACTCTTCCGATTTTGACGATTCAAAGTGCTACAGACTTCTAACGACGTCTAGTTTCTAACGATCTAATCTACTTCCTAACCCAACATTCACAGCCTAGTCAAATTTGGCCGAAGAGAAACCATTCGTAATCCTGAGTTTTTTCGTTATTTAAATGCTCAATTCTTTCTACAAAAACCTATAATCTAATCTTTCCTCAAACTTAAATACACTTGAACGCGTAAAAAATCGACTATATCCTCAAAATCTCGTGCCTAGTGTTTACCAAACTATTCAATAACTCCCTCTAACTTCACTTTTAAAGCTCAAAACAACTAGAGGACTAACTATCTACTAAAAATTTACCTTAAACTTGAAGATTGGAGGAAGAAACTGAGAGGAACCGTTGTTGGGCCACGCTAGAAGGAGATTGCCGAAGGAGGAGGGTTTCACACTGGTGGGTAAGAAGGAGAAATCACAGGGAAGAGGAGAACATTGTAGGGGTGTTCCTCTTTTTTTTTTAATAATAATAATAGTAAATCAAATTACCATATCACCATCACCCTTTAATCTTTCAACGAAACGGTTATGCGGTCTGTTTTTGGTCGGATTCTTATAAATTACTTTTATACATTATCCTCAAAATAATCTTTTACTTCATAGTATAAATTTTTCGCTCTCGATTCTGACTAAAACTCCACCGTCTACCAATATAAAATTTCAAAAATTATTTTAGCGAAAATCTTGGGTGTTACAGCATTGCTTCTCTAATACCTAGTTATTTAAACATTAACATAGACATTATGTGGATGCTGGCTCCCAAGTCATAGAGAGGTTTGCCAAGTAATTATTGTTAATAACATAAGGTATAGTAAAACTGCATGGGTCCCTAATTTGATGGCGACTTATTCTACAAAAGTACGCTACCTACCTCAGTCATCATAACCTTCTTATTTTTGATAGAATGTCCTTCATGAACTTTGCATAACTTGAGATTTGTCCTAATGTCTCAACTAATGGTACATTAATGTACAAACATTTTACAACATCTAGAAACCTTTTAAACTACTGGTCTTATTTTTGCTTTTGCAGTCTTTGTGGAAAAAGGAGGCGATAGTCTAATAACTTGCAATTCTGGTTTCTCTTTCTATGGTATTACTGTAGCAATGCATTTTCTAGCAACTTTTGTGTCGATTGCTTTTCCACTATCTCTTTTGTAGCATCTTTCTTTGGTATTTCTTGTGCGTTACAGTTTTGATATATTTTCATTGCTCATGGTGATAGCTTTGCGATGCTCATTATTCTCAGCTCGTGGATTTTCCATCAACAAGTATGTCGGTCTCCTCGTCTGGTGTCGAAAATTCTCTCTAATTGGTTTTCAAAATATATCTCAAGGCGGCTGAAGATCTCCATTTTCATTTCAATATGTTCCAAGAAAAAAATCTTTCAAAATGCTTGAAAGTTTATATTCTAGGAAAGCATATCTTGTCTTGGACCACAACTTAGCCGCTCAGGCTTTGTTTTTGTGTCTAAGGCTTGACTCAAGTTCTATTGCGCTATGCTAATTTTTTTTTCTTTTATTTGTGTCGCGGCTCAACTTTTAAAATTCATCTTTTTCTCATATGTGTTTTACATGTTTGATTATTTGTATGTATCATGACTTTGAATAGAAAAAAATGGTAAAAACTCCTGAATAAATATAAACTTTGCTTAGAATGATGTCAATAATTTTATTTTTATAGGGTTATCAATAGCTTTTCTAAAGCAGGCTTTTGTTGTTGAGGTTTGTTTTACTACACAAAACCAGGTGGATTATGTGGTTCATTCTGCACATCATGAAGTCCAGCTCCTTGGTTTTGATCTTGAAATTTCCAACTAAAATTTGAATGTTGTCTCCCCCTAACTTATAATGGTTGCAGTTGGCATTTTTGGTCTATATTAACTTCTATTTTTTATTATAATTTCCAACATAACATGCTCATTTCCAGGGACTCTCTGGGTTACAGATATTTGATTCAGAAGACAAGATTTTTTTTTTTATTCTAGTATCTCATTGTTGTTGGTTTGCAACTTAGAGACCAACAACATGCTTCAACAATCTTAATTTTTTTTTTTTAAGAAAACCTCATTTTAACCATAACTCCATAGGTCAATCTCATACTAATAATGTCGTAACTTCGCCCATTGGTATATCCCTTCAACTTCATTTTTAAGTTATTTCCTTAGTTAATAAAATCAATCCCCTCACCTACATTACGAAATTCACTATGAGCCTAACACTCAGTAAGAAATGTATAAATGTCAATACGTAATTTGTAAAAAACATTTGTTTCCTTTCAGTCTTTATTCTTTTTTTTTCTTCCACTTACCGGTCCAATTAATGGTGATAATACAATCTAGGGAGAGTAGAGAGCACCATTTGGTCCACCTCATATAGGACGACTAACTCGATTCCCGCCTCACAACAATTATTTATGTGCTTTATTAAGTTTTTCAGTTTTTTTGTCTTTCTTAATGAAAACCTTTTCATGATGCGTAAGACATATGTGATCATGGTATATACAACATAAACAGAATATCAGTCTACAATCTCAACAACAATCCATTCATTATCATACAAGCATCACATCATTCTATCATCAGTCAGGTAATTAATAACGAACTACAAGATAATAACATATTCTCAAATCAACAATATGTCCATTAATGTTTCACTATCTCAAGTGTAACGCCCAGAATTTTCTGCTAAACTAATTTTTGAATTTATGTAATTGTAATCGATGGAGTTTTAGTTGGAATCGAGAGCGGAGAATTTATACTAGTATGTAAAAGATTATTTTGAAGTTAATGGAGAAAAGAAGATTTTAAGAATCTAACCGGAAACGAACCAAATTGTAATAATCCGAAAAATTTTGGATTTTAAATCTAATTTCTAAAATTTTTAATTTAACTTCGGTTGGAGTTTCGAGAAATATTTTAACGGGTAAATTAAGTTATCAAACTCGGAGTCTAGTTTTGTGATGGTTTTTGAAATTTTAAAGTCGGGAGCACGAGAATTTAACGGAGTTACGGACAATAAAAACCCGTGAGGGCGTTTTGGTGAATTTAATTAATTAAATTAAAAAAATAAATTAAATGTAACAACTGAATGGCTTCGGGAGAAGCCATTCGGCTTTTACACCTTCACGCCCGAGAGCAGAGGGAGACGCGAGAGAGAGAGAGAGAGAGAGAGAGAGAGAGAGAGAGAGAGCAATTGGGAGGGAGTTCCGACCATCGATGGCCGAGGGTGACACGCCGGTGCGCGGAGTGTTCCAACGAGCTAAAGTGGAGGCACGGGTGCGGTTTTTCCCGAGCTGAAACCCCAGGTGAGTTCTTCCCTGTTTTGGCTCTTGTCGACTGAGCGTGAGAGCTCGATTCTTTCCAGCTTTTTTGAGGATTTGGCTCGGTATAGAGGGTCAATTTAGAAGGGTGAATGTGTGTGTTTAGTGGACAGACAATAGGTGTTCGGTGAGAGGGAGAAAAGCCGAGGGGGGCGGGGGTTGAGCCAAAATTCAGTTTTGGTGCTTGAATTTATGATTTCTGGTTAGATTATACTTAATAGGTTGAAATGTGATTGTTCGGTGGAGAAACTGGCAAAATTGGATCGAAGTTGAGATTTTGGATTTTTTTCGTATAAAAACAAGTTCTATTTTTGGGAGTTTTAGCCTAGCTTCAGTTAATTGTTTTAAATTTTGTTTTTGTGGGTTAAATTAGAATGTTAGAGGAACGTATGGCCGCTGGAATCGTTCGATTCCGATATCCGACGCAAAAGTTATGTGCGTTAAAAGTTTATGTCAGATTTTTGTCTGAGTCAAATTAGTGAGTGTTTTTCTTAGAATTGTGACATGTAGCATGGCTGTTTTTGATGCGTAAAGCCAGTTTTGAGTGAATTTTGGTTGAAAAAAATAAAAATGTGAAATTAGATAAAAAGAGCAGATTCGGTTTCGAGATTTTTCCACCTAGCTGCGGCTTTCCGTTTTAAAATCCGCCTTAGTATGTTAAACTAAGTTCCTAAGGGAACGATTAGCCTCTTGAATCACTCGATTCCATTAACGGACGAAAAGGTTATGCGCGTCCGAACTTTAGGTTGGTTTTCGGCCGAACAAAATTAGTGACTCGTTTTAGTTGGGATTTCATGGGTTTACTTAAGAAATGTCATTTTTAACTTATTTGGTGAATTTTGAAGTAAAGATTGATGAGTGAATTGTTTGTGTTTTAGGTTGAGACACTTTTTGGCGAAGCTGTGCGTCGAGTGTGCTTAGGAGGCCAGGTAAGTAGTGCATGCATGTGTTTTGCCCAAGTGGGCCTACACCGTAGAACTTTATGATTTATGTTGTTGATTGTGGTGTGTGTGTGTGTGTATTGTTTGACATGCACCATGTTTTAAAAAGAGAACGAAAATGATTTTGAACATATTTTGAGTAAGTGGTGAGATGCGTGGCGGTGGTACTGCGAATCCTACTAGTGTGTGGGTCGGTGCGTAACCAACCGCGGATTACGCTTGAGGAGTGGGCTGGCTGGGCTGTCACGCGGCTTGTATGTGTCGACGGTGAGGATGGTGGGCTGTGGTACCGCAGATCCTACAAGTGTGTGGGCCGGTGCAACACCAGTCGCGGATTCCGCTCGAGGAGTGGGCCAACTGGGCTGTCGCGAAATGTGTATGTGGCAACTGTGGCCCCGTTGCTAGGGAGGTTGGGACGGGGGCGAAGTGTCAGGGTGTAATGTGGTGCGAGGTAAACCCTCAGCCTGATGTAGTTGCTGTGTGGTGATGCGTGTGTGTAGCTTGTTTGCCTCGTTGCTGGGGAGTCCGGGACAGTGGCGACGTGTCTGGGTGTAGGGTGGCGGTAGGTTCCTCTTCATTTTTTTGCGACTGTACTACGCGTCAGAGATGTGATAACGTGAGTGTGAGTGTAGAGACTGCATATGATAGAATTGCATTGTCGGCTTTTACTTTCATATTGTACTACTTACTGAGCGTTTGGCTTATGTTGTGTGTTCTATGGTGTAGGTGTTGACGATATTGCTGGTGAGCCTAGTCCTGAGGTGCAGCACGGTTAGTGGTGTGTGACCGGGGTGTGTACAGTGAGGTACTAAAGAAGGGTGGATGAGTGCGGGAGTGCGGCGTGGGCACAGGTGCGCAGGGCACGCGGTCCTGCGGGTGCCCACTGGTCGTGCGGCGTCGTGTGAGGGCGTGCGTACGGATGTGCTGTATGGAGGCAGGGTGCGTGGGGCACAGCGCTATAAGCGTGTGCATGACACGGTGATGTTGAGTTGGCACGCGTGGCATCGAGAGGGTCCACGTGGGGCGCTGAAGTGGAGACGTGGGTGCGTGACACCGAATTGGTGTAGTTGGAGATGTCTATTGGACTCCGTCCAAGAAATTTCAAGTTTTGTCATCTTATTCTTAAACTACTTTAAATTATTCTTTCCGCTGCGTATTTTATATTGAGGATTTCGTGTTCCCTCTTCGGGGCGTAAGTTGTTTTTGAATCGAGTCGAAATATTTTTACTTACAAATGTTCTTTTGAATATGATTTTAAAAATGAACGGGGTATTAAATTGAGTGAGTTCGCATCAAGTTTCTGCATGTCATAGTGCGTAGACGTACTGTAGCGCACCGGGAACGTGTGGGTTCTCCGGGCGTTACACAAATAACTGTTCGGTTAAAAGATTAAGGGTTGAAGGCGAAATAGTAATTAAGATTAATTATATTATTTTATATGTAAAATTAGTGAAGGAAGCAGAAACCCCCTCGCTCTCTCTGTGTATTCTCCTTCTTCCCCACGCGAGAGAATTCTCCCTTAACGATATTCCTTCTCCAACGACGATACTTCTCAGTTCCCCTTCACTTCTACAAATCTAATGAATGTTTTAGTTAGTTTTGAGTACATAGTTAGTTTCTTAGTCGTTTTGAGTGGCAAAAGTGAAGTTAGAGAGAGTATTGGATAGTTTTGGTGAACCCTAAGAGGGAGATACGAGAATTTGAAGTTAGAGTTGATTTTTATCCGTATATTAGTGTTTAAGATGGAAGTAGGAGTAGAATATGAGTTTTTATAGAAAAGATTGAACGTTTGAACAGAGTATTCCATGATTATCTTGATGAATTCGTCATAGTATATATCGATGATATATTGGTGTACTCTCGTAGTGAGAACGATCATAAAGAGCACTTGAGTTTGGTATTAGAGACTTTGAAGTGGCACCAACTTTATGCAAAATTTTTTAAGTGCGAGTTTTAGCTGGATATGGTCCATTTTCTAGGTCATGTCATCTCGATCGATGACATATCTGTTGATCCAGCGAAGATCCAGGCAGTCAAAGAGTGGCCGCAGCCGAAACATGTCACGGAGATACGGAGTTTCCTCGGGTTAGCAAGTTATTACAGGAGATTCATTGAAGGATTTTCGAAGATTATAGCGCCTCTGACTCGTCTGACGAGGAAAAATGTGAAGTATCTGTGGTCTGAAGATTGCGAACACAGTTTCCAAACAAAGAAGCATAAATTAACTACTGCTCCAATTTTGACACTTACTGTTGACGACGGAAGATTTAGCATTTTTTGTTATGCTTCTAAGATAGGTTTTGGGTGTGTCTTGATACAGGAAGGAAAGGTGGTAGCCTATGCCTCAAATCAGCTGAAAGCCTGTAAGCAGAACTATCCAACACGTGACTTGGAGTTAGTTGCGGTAGTTTTTACGCTGAAAATTTGGAGACATTATCTGTATGGACAGCCGTGTGAGATATATTCAGACAACAAAAGTCTGAAGTATATTTTCATTCAGAAGGAGTTGAACATGAGAGAACGACGATGGTTAGAGTTTGTGAAGGACTATACTTCGAAATTAAATACAACCCTGGCAAAGGGAACGTAGTGGCCGATGCATTGAGCAGAATGAAGGCATCCAAATCTGTAACACCCAGAAATTTCGTTTGAATTAATTACGAATTTTTGTAGTTATAGTTAGTTGAGTTTTTGTCTGCATTGATAACGGAAAATTTCTACCCTTAAATAAAAGATTATTTTGAGGCTAATGGTGGAGAGAGAAATTTAAGAATCCATTCGGAATCGGACCGTATAACAGATTTATTAAACGGTTAATGGTTGAGGGCGAAATAGTAATTAGAATTAATTATATTAAATATTAAAAAAAAAATATAATAAAACAGAGAGGAGGAACGGATTCCCCCTCCTCCCCCCGGCTCTTTCACCCCTCCCCAGCGCAAGAAAAACCTTCATCCTTTCGACGTTCTTTCGATCAGCCATTTTCCTTCGTAAATCTTCAAATCTTCGGTAAGTTTCAGCTAGCTTTAGTAGATAGTTAAGGTTCTAGTTGTTATAAGTGTTTATATTTGAGTTAGTAAGGGTAATAAGTAGTTTTGGTGCTAACCTAGGAGGAAGATTCAGAAATTTGGAGTTAGAGTCAATTGTTATCCGTATATCACTGTTAAACTGGGAGTATGGGTAGATTATAAGTTTTTATGAAGAATAGTGAGCCTTAGTATAACCGGAACGTGGGTTGACGTAACGGTTCTGCTCGGCCAAATTTTGCAAATTTGTGGAGGTCAGATTAGGAAGTAAACTAGACCATTGGGAATTAGACGTCCTAAGGAAATCGTGGCATTTTGGATCGTCTGAATAGGACGAGAATTGGATAAGTTAGGCAATTCTAAAATTGGTCAGAATTTGTGTAGAATGTTGGGAGTTTAGTTAGAGGGGTTGATAGAGGTTGTTTCCTTAGAAATTGTGGATTTCATGGACCGTAAAGATGATAGTTATGTAATTTATAGGTTTCTTAGTAGGCAAGCGAAATACGAGGTTTATATACGAGTGCTAAGGACGCTAGCCAGGTAAGTAATGTAGTAGAAGTTTTGCCTTCAGACCTACATCACAAATCAGTAGGATACATTGCACGTTTACTTTATGTTATGCTTTGTAATATGCATCATGGTTTTAAATTATGAAAAGAAACGAAAATGAACTTCCATGTTTTTATGAAGTAAAACAGTAGGAAGTGATGAGACGAATAAAATGAGAAGATACGTAAGAAGATAATAAAGTTGAGGTTTAGTGGTCTTGTCCAGTGAGGTGGACCGCGAGATGTATCACTCTTCCTACACTTTACGTGGTAACCTTGTTAAGTGAGGTGGACCGTAAGGTGTGTCACTTTACTAGATTGGGTTTGGCTTTGTCCAGTGAAGTGAACCATGAGGTGTGTCATCTCGATCTAGCACGTAAAGAAGAACCCAGTAGTAAGAAGATAAAGAAGATGTAAGAAAGAGACGAAAACGAAAGTAGAGACGAAACTGTAGAAACTGCATATGTTAGCATGTGAATGTTTTTCAGTGATTAAGTTTTTTTGTATTATTTACTTAGCATTAAGTTAATAGTTGAGTTTTGTGATGTAGGTGACGACGCAGCAGCTAGTGAGTATCCCGAGCATGCCTAGGACTAGGAGACAGTTGGAGGAGAACGCTCGTGGGACGACTGGGCCAGCTGTTAAGGCGTTTTGACTATGGTGGGTGTAAGTATGGGTGGTGAGATATTTTGACTCGTACTTAGTTATTTTGATGAAAAAGAGAGAGATTTGAAATTAGGGTGAATATTTTGGTGTGCGTACCAAGTTTGTAAAATTGAGTCGAGAAGTGGATTCATGATTTTTAAACGTTTAGTCAAAGCCGTGTTGTTTTATCGAATTCTGCTAAAGTTTATGGGGTGCAAGGTGTCGACCGAAGTACATAGGTGTCGACCAGTCAGTGAAAAAATAGAGGGTGAATGTCGACCGCGAGGCTCGACTTGCACAGGGCAGAGTTGAAGTAGGTGTCGATCCCTGATTACAGGTGTAGACCGGTCCGTGTAAAATTGGCAGGGGTGTCGACCGTGAGGGTTGACCTGCGCGGGCAGAGAAGATCAAGATGTCAACCTGCGACAGCGGGTGTCGACCTCTCTCTGAAACGAGTGTAGAAATGTCGACCGGTGTCCTCAGTGTCGACCGATTAAAAGACCCGAGAAAAATGCAGTGTCGACCGATGTTTGTCAGTGTCGACCGATGAAAACCTGAGACAACTTAAGGGTCGATCGGCTCTTGCAGGTGTTAACCAGTCTCCTTAATTTTTATGTTTTAAAAGTGAAGTTGCTTAAACCTATTTTAAACAAGTTTTCGCTGTAGAATTTATATGTATTTCTTTTGGAAGTCGTTTTGAGTTGAAAAAATAAAACTTTCAAATTTCTAGGAAATATTTAGTAAAGGACATGAGGGATGGTGACGAGTAGTAGTTGGAAGCGAACCAGGAATCATGAAGGATTTTCGGGGCGTTACAGTGTTGGTATCAGAGTCATTTGGTCAAAACGTTCAAACGATTACTCAACAGCGCCTATCACCGTACGACGTGCTCCAACAACTGTAAGTGTTTAAGTTTAGTGTTGTTGAGTAAATAATTATGAGCATAATTGACCCTTGTCTAGGAAAGATAGTCAGAATGTCTAGATGACTACGACGTCCTAGAGTGACAAGAGAGACAACTGAACTGAGAAGTGAGGACGATTCTGCGATGATCCGACAATTGACAGAATTAGTAAATCGGCAGTCCCAGCAGTTAGGAATGTTGCTTAACCGAAAAGTACAGGGAGGTGCAGGTCCTAGTTCTAGTCAGGACTAGTCAGGTGACCCATTTCGGAGATTGCTGCCACCAACTTTCGAAAGACAAGTATCAGACCCGATGGCTGCCGAGCAATAGAGAGCATGTTTAAATATGCGAAGGTGGAAGAGAAAGATAAGGTTATACTGGCCACCTTTCATTTGGCAAAGGATTCCCGATTTTGGTGGGAGTCTACAGTGGCCACCGTCGATACTTAGCACATGACTTGAGAGAAGTTTAAGAAGGCCTTCTACGACAAGTATTTTAATAGTACAGTGCAGGCAACTAAGAGGATGAAATTCTTACAGTTGCAGCAAACTATGTCAGTGACGGAGTACAACTGGCGATTCGAGTCCTTGTCCAGGTTTGCCAGCAATTTGGTAAGCCAGAATGAGGATAAAATGTTTCCGTTTATACAAGGGCTGAGGTCGGAAATATACAAAAGAATGAAAATAGCGGGCATACGGGATGTGCCTTACTCCGAGGTGGTGGCCAAGGCATTAGAGATAGAGGAAGCTGAGATGAAATGTGTAATACCCCGAGAAAACCCCACGTTCCCGGTGCGCTACAGTACATCTACATATACACTATGACACACTAAAACTTGACACAACTTACTCAGTTTAATAGTACTTTTGTTTTCAAATCATCTTCAAAAGAACATTTGTGAGTATGAAAAATTTTCGACTCGATTTGAAAACAACTCGTGCCCCGAAGAGGAACACGAAATCCTCAATATAAAAATATGCAGTAGAAAAGAAAATAATTTAAAATAGTCTTAAAATAAACCGACAAGACTCGAAATCCTAGGAAGGAGTCTAACACACCCCTCGAACTACACAATTTCGGTGCCGCGCTGTCACGTCCCCACTTCGACGCTCCGCGCGTACCCTCGTGGTGTCGCGCGCACCAACTCAACATCACTGCATCACGCGCACGTTCGCAGCGCCGCGTGTCCCACGCACCCTGCCTCCGTACCGCACGTCCGCACGTACGCCCTCTCCCGGCGCCGTATGACCCGTGAGCACCAGCAGGGCCGCGTGCCCCGCACACCTGCAATCACGCTACACCCTCACGCTCATCCACAATTCTCAAGTACTCACTGTACACATCCCAACCTATTACATATCCTTTTGACTCCCAACCCCTCTCCCGAAATTTTGGCAGATTAACGCCTAAAAAGTGGCTATCCCAAAAATAAAACCCTGCACACAGTTCACCAAAAAGCTGGAAATATCTATCTATCAACCACCTAGAGATAACTCCATAACCAAATCAAGATTTAAAGACAACAAATCCATCAACTACATGTAAAATATATGCGTAAATCCACAATACACAGAAATTCCAAGCTCTTACATGTAAAATATATGCGTAAATCGCCAAAATCACACGCACTCCATAAACACCTATACACTGATGCATATACAAATCATCTCATCGACTGTACATGAACACAGCAAAAGAAAAATACCTACAAACGAACACAGTCACCACCTACCATCCCCACGGGTGGGGTCGCCCTAACAAAATCTGCCATCCGGTGCTTCGGTCGCACGCCGCCAACCGTCTTAGGCCTCAGAACTAGGCTCTCGAGGCTCACTTGCAAAATCATCAGCACCTACACCATAGATCACACAACATAAGTCTAACCCACAGTAAGTAGTACAATATGAAAGTAAAAGCCGTCAATGCAATCCTATCACATGCAGTCTCTACACTCACACTCATGTTGTCACATCTGTGACGTGTAGTGTAAACGCACCAGGGTAAGGAGGAGCCCAACGCCACCTTACACCCTGACACGTCGCTACCGTCCCAGACTCTCTAGCAATGAGGCCCACAAACTACACACACGCATCACCACACAGTAACCACATCAGGGTGAGAGTGCACCTCGCGCCACACTACACCCTGACACGTCGCCCCCGCCCCAACCTCCCCAGCACGGAGCCACTGTTGCCACACACACGTTTCGCGACAGCCTAGCGGCCCACTCCTCGAGCGGAATCAGCAACTGGTGTTGCACCGGCCCACACACTAGTAGGATCCGCGATACCACTACCCACCACTCTCACCGTCAACACATTCACGCCGCGTGATGGCCCAGCTGGCCCACTCCTCGAGCGGAATCTGAGATTGGTTACGCACTGGCTCACACACTAGCAGGATCCGCGGTACCACCGCCACGCGTCTCACCATATATTTAAAACATGCTCAAAATCATTTTCGTTCTCGTTTTTAAAAAATATGATGCATGTCAAATAATACGCACGCACACCACAATCAATCACATAAATTCTAAAGTTCTACAGCGTAGGCCCACTTGGACAAAAAGCATGCATGCACTACTTACCTAGCGTCCTAAGCTCGCTCAACGCACAGCTTCGCCAAAATGCCTCAACCTAAAACGCAAACAATTCACTCATCAATCTTTACTTCAAAACTCACCAAATAATTTAAAATGACATTCCTTAACTACCCTCATGAAATTCCAACTAAAACGAGTCACTGGTTTGGTTCGGCCGAAAACCAGCATAAAGTTCGGACGCGCATAACTTTTGCGTCTTTTAACAAAATCGAGTGATTCAGGAGGCTAAACATTTCCTTACAAACCTAGTTTAACATACTAAGACAGATTTTAAAATGGTAAGCCGCAGCTAGGTGAAAAAATCCTGAAACCGAATCTGCCCTTTTTTATTCAATTTCACATTTTTTTTTTTCTTCAACCAAAACTCACTCAAAATTGGCTTTACGCATCAAAAACAGCCATGCCAGTATCACACGTCCCAATTCTATGAAAAAGGCTCACTAATTTGACTTGGACAAAAATCCGACATAAAATTCTGACGCGCATAACTTTTGCGTCGGATATCAGAATCAAATGATTCCAGCGACCATACGTTCCTCTAATAACTTAGTTTAACCCACAAAAACAGAATTGGAAATGATCAACTGAAGCCTGGCTAAAATGACCAAAAAAAGAATCTGTTTTATACGAAAAAAAAATTGAAAATCTCAACTTCGACCCAATTTCACCAACCTCTTCACCAAGCAGCCACATTCCAATCAATTGTGCATAAACTAACAACAATTCGAACCTTCTCGATCAGAAAGTTTGAATGGCAGCACAATCCCCCCCGGTTTTCTTCTCAAAACCAGAACACCACCGATGCCCACCCCTTTTTCCTTTGCTGCAAATCCCTCCACACTCTGGCACAACTAGCCGAGGCAGGGACACAAGCAAGACTACACCTTCAGCCACTAAAAACAGAGGAGGAGCAGGGGACATTCCCACCTGTTCTAACCCGACCAGAAATGCCTAGCCCCTAGCGCACCCGGCCTAGCCTTTAAACACCAAAGACCGGGCTCAAACAAAGCGGGAGTTCGGAAGCAACCGAACTCGCCACTTGCTGGCAGAAATCAAAAGGGAGGAGGGCGGTTTACCTTGGGTCTTCGGCACGGGAATGGTCAAGCTACACGTCGGAGCTCCCTAACCACGTCGGCTGCCGCTACCTCTCCTCCGGTCGTCAGCCGTCGTCGGAGCTCGGAGTTCTCTCCCTCTCCCGCATCTCCCTCTTCTCGGGCATTCGGGTTGCAGAACGCGTGAAGTGGAATGGCTTCTTCGTGAAGCCATTCCACTTAACAGTTTTTTTTGTTAATTTAATTAATTGATTTACTAAAACGCTCTCACGTGTTTATATTGTCCGTAACTTCGTTAAATTCTTGTCCTCCCGACTTTAAAATTTCGAAAACCATCACAAAAGTAGGCTCCAAGTTTTATAACTTAATTTACCCGTTAAAATAGTTCTCGAAACTCCAACCGAGATTAAGTTAAAAATTTCAGAAATTAGATTTAAAAATCTGAAATTTTCTGGGTTATTACAAAATGTATCAATCAGAGGGAGGATTCTAGGAGATCCTTAAGAGAAGTGGCCCCACAGCAGAGCAGAAGTGTCTCCCAGCTGTCACAACAGCGAGGGACAAAGAGGTTTAGCGAGGGTTCTAGCAGCCATGGAAGTAGGAAGAGGTCGCAAGAACCGGTACAGTACCCCCAGTGCCCCAAATGTATGAAGTGTCATCCGGGTGAGTGCAGATTGAACTCTGAAAAGTGCTACAACTGCAATGAAGCCGAACATGTGGCCAGAGACTGCCCGAAGCCTAGGGTTGTACGATGTTTTAATTGCAATGAGGTGGGCCACATCAACAGGGATTGCCCGGCTTTGAAGAAGGGTCTGACGCGCACAACACCAAGGGTATTTGCTATGGTTGAGTCGGGAGATAAGGAGCAGCCAGCCGTGGTATCAGGTACCATACTAGTAAACTCTGTACCTGTTATACATTGATTGATTCTGGTGCAATGCATTTGTTTATTGCAACTACATTTGTGGTTAAGTTGGATATATGGCCTGCATCAACGGATTGTGGTTATATGGTAATGTTGCCTTCTGGTGAGCGTATGCACTAAAATCAAGTAGTACGTGATAGCGTGGTGTCGGTGGGAAGCAAGAATTTATCGGCCGATCTCATTATTATGGGAATAACGGGATATGACATGATACTGGGAATGGATTGGTTGTTCAAGCACTACGACACGATTGACTGTAGGGTGGGCACGGTGAACTTCCAACCGTCGGATGGTGAGAAGCATACTTTTCAAATCACAAAGAATGTCCGAAAGATATCTGTGATGGCGCCTGTCAGTGCTCGTCAAGTTTCAACTGGTAAGTATTTTGGCTTTCTTGCCAGTATTATGGATGTGCAGATTCCCAAGGATTCGAGACCGCAGGATGTTTTAATTGTTTAAGACTTCCTTGAAGTTTTCTTAGATAATTTACCTGGTTTGCCTCCGGACCGAGAAATAGAGTTTGCAATAGATGTGTTTCCGGGAGCTCAACCAGTATCAAAGAATCCCTACAGATTGGCGCCAGCGGAGTTGAAGGAGTTGAAGAAGCAATTAGAAGAATTGGCAGTGAAGGGGTTTATACGCCCTAGCTTTTCGCCGTGTGGCGCGCCGATTCTTTTTGTCAAGAAGAAAGACTGGTCGTTACGCATGTACATCAACTACAGGAAATTGAATAAGCTAATGATTATGAATAAGTACCCTCTGCCAATGATAGACGATTTATTTGACCTACTCCAAGATGCGCATGTGTTTTCGAAGATTGACTTGAGATCGGGTTATTATCAGTTGAAGGTCAAACCGGAGGATGTTCCAAAAACAGCTTTTCCGACGCGTTATGGACATTATCAGTTCCTAGTGATGTCTTTTGGACTGACAAATGCTCCAGCAGCTTTTATGGACCTGATGAACAGGGTGTTCCACGATTATCTCGATAAATTCGTTATAGTGTTTATCGATGATATCTCGGTGTACTCTTGGAGTGAGAAGGAGCATAAGGAGCACTGGAGTTGGTATTAGGGACTTTGAAGCAACGCCGAGTTTACGCAAAGTTTTCCAAGTGCGAGTTATGGCTGGACATGTTTCATTTTCTTGCTCATGTCGTCTCAAGCGATGGAATAGCGATTGATCCAGCAAAGATCCAGGCAGTTAAGGAGTGCCCACAGCCGAAGAATGTTACAGAGATACGGAGTTTTCTCGGGTTAACGGGTTATTACAGGAAATTCATTGAGGGATTTTTGAAGATTACGGCACCCCTGACCCGGTTAATGAGGAAACGTGTTAAATACCTGTGGTTTGAAGATTGTGAGCATAGTTTCCAGACTTTGAAGCAGAGATTAACTATTGCTCCAATCCTGATGCTTCCTATCGAGGACGGGAAGTTTAGTATTTATTGCGATACCTCAAAGGAAGGATTGGGATGTGTGTTAATGCAGGAAGGGAAGGTGGTAGCATATGCCTCTAGACAATTGAAGGCTTATGAACAGAACTACCCGACGAACGACCTGGAACTAGCTGCGGTAGTTTTTGCGCTGAAAATTTAGAGGCATTATTTATATGTACAGCAGTGCGAGATATATTATGATCACTAAAGCCTGAAGTATATTTTTACTCAAAAGGAGCTAAACATGAGGCAACGACTGTGGTTAGAATTTGTGAAGGATTATGATATCGAGATTAAGTACCATCCCGGCAAGGCGAACGTAGTAGCCGATGCTTTGAGCAGAGTGACAGCATCTACTTCGGCTATGACTTCAGGCATGCCTATGGCTTTGGATGCGGAGTTTTGGAAGTTCGAGTTGGAGATGGTGTCGAACGTATCGGCTATGTTATCGCCTATGTCTCTATAGCCTACAATTTTTGAAAAGATCAAGCATGCCCAGAGGGACGACATTGAATGCAAGGAAATTAAATCAAACATGGCTTCCAAGGACAGGTCGAATTTTAGTTATTCGGACGACGGGATTCTTAAGTTTCGAAATCGATGGTTTGTTCCAAACAATGAGGAACTTCAAAGAGAGATATTGTCAGAAGCGCATTCTTCAAGGTTTTCTGTACATCCGAGGAGCACTAAGATGTACAGGGACCTCAGACAGCATTACTGGTTGCCTGATATAAAGAAAATGGTGGCGAAGTACGTAGAGGAATGTTTGATCTGCCAGCAGGTTAAGGCCGAACACCAGAGACCGGCAGGAAACTTACAGCCATTGTCGATACCTGAATGGAAAATGGAGCAGATAGCGATGGATTTCATTGTAGGGCTGCCTCGGACGACAAAGGGCTATGACGTAATATGGGTGATAGTGGACAGGTTAACCAAATCGGCCCATTTTCTGCTAGTGAAGATGACATATTCTATAGATCATTTCGCCGAACTATATATTCAAGAGATCGTGCGATTGCACTGAGTTCCAACTTCAATTGTATCAGACAGGGACCCTAGATTTACATCGAAGTTCTGGAAGAGTTTGCACAAGGTCATGGGTACGCAGCTCAGTTTTAGCACAATGTTTTATCCTCAGACGGATGGAAAATCTGAGAGGACTATTCAGACGCTGGAGGATATGCTTCGAGCTTGTGTACTGTAGTTCCAAGGATCATGGAGCAGATATCTGCCGTTGGTAGAATTTTCTTATAATAACAGTTTCCAGGCCACGATAGGTATGGCTCCATATGAGGCCCTTTACGGGAGAAAGTGCAGGTCCCCGCTTTATTGGGATGAAGTTGGCGAGGCAAGTTTAGTAGGTCCGGATATTTTGCAGCAGACAGTAGAGAAAGTTGCATTTATTCGGAAGCATATCTTAACAACTCAGAGCAAACAAAAGAGTTATGCAGATCGTCGGAGAAGAGAGTTAGAATTTGATGTGGGCGATGAAGTCTTCCTGATGGTTTTGCCATTTAAATGAGTGGTAAGATTTGGGAAAAGAGGCAAGTTGAACCCAAGGTTTATTGGACCATTTCCTATTACGAAGAAAGTAGGAAAGACAGTTTACCAGCTACAACTACCAGCCTTTATGGATGAGATTCACAATGTATTCCACGTGTCCATGCTGAGAAAGTGTATACCAGATCCTTCTCATGTGGTGGAACAGCGAGATGTGGAGATTCGACCCACATTAGCGTATAAAGAGAGGCTAGTGGAGATTCTGGATTATGCAGTGAAGATTCTACGCAACAAGGAGATTCCACTGCTGAAAGTTTTATGGCTCAATCACAATGTAAAAGAGGCACCTTGGGAGCGGCAGAAAGACATGATGAGCCGATACCCAAAACTGGGGACACCAGTCGACATTTAGTAGATAGTTAAGGTTCTAGTTGTTATGAGTGTTTATATTTAAGTTAGTAAGGGTAATAAGTACTTTTGGTGATAACCTAGGAGGAAGATTCGGGAACTTAGAGTTAGAGTCAATTGTTATCCGTGTATCACTATTAAACTGGGAGTATGGGTAGACTAAAAGTTTTTATGAAGAATATTGAGTCTTACGATAATCGGAACGTGGGTTGACGTAACGGTTTTGCTCGGCTAAATTTGGCTAATTTGTGGAGGTCCGGTTAGGAAGTAAACTAGACCATTGGGAAGTAAACGAACTGAGGAAACCGTGGCATTTTGAATCGTCCGAATAGAACGAGTAGTGGATAAGTTAGGCAATTCCGAAATTGGTCAGAATTTGTGTAGAATGTTGGGAGTTTAGTTAGAGGGGTTGATAGAGGTTGTTTCCTTAGAAATTACGGATTTCATGGACCGTAAAGCTAATAGTTATGTAATTTATACGTTTCCCAGTAGGCAAGCGAAATACGAGGTTCATATACGAGTGCTAAGGACGCTAGGTAAATAATGTAGTAGAAGTTTTGTCTTCGAGCCTACATCACAGTTCAATAGGATGCATTACACGTTTACTTTATGTTATGCTTTATAATATGCATCATGGTTTTAAATTACGAAACGAAACAAAAATGAATTTCCATGTTTTTATAGAGTAAAAGAGTAAAATGTGATGAGACGAATGAAATGAGAAGATACGTAAGAAGATAATAAAGGTGAAGTTAAGTTGTCTTGTCCAGTGAGGTGGACCGCGAGGTGTATCACTTTTCCTCCACTTTACGTGGTGACCTTGTCCAGTGAGGTGTGTTACTTTACTAGATCGATTTTGGCCTTGTCCAATGAGCTAGACCGTGAGGAGTGTCATCTTGATCTAGCACGTAAAGAAAAACCCAGTAGTAAGAAGATAAAGAAGATGTAAGAAAGAGACGAAAACGAAAGTAGAGACGAAACTATAGAAATTGCATATGTTAAGATGTGAATGTTTTTCAGTGATTAAGTTTTTATTCATTACTTACTTAGCATTAGGCTAATAGTTGAGTTCTGTGATGTAGGTGACGACGCAGCAGCTACTGAGTATTCCGAGGATGCCTAGGACTAGGAGGCAGTTGAAAGAAAATGCTCGTGGGACGACTGGGCGAGCTGTTGAGGTATATTTACTATGGCGGGTGTAAGTATGGGTGGTGAGATATTTTGAGTCGTACTTAGTTATTTTGATGTAAAAGAGATATTTGAAATTGGTGTGAATATTTTGGTGTACGTACCAGGTTTGTAAAATTGAGTCGAGAAGTGAATTCATGATTTTTAAAAGTTTAGTCAAAACCGTGTTATTTTATCAAATTCTGCTAAAGTTTATGGGGTGCCAGGTGTCGACCGAAGTCCATAGGTGTCGACCGGTCAGTGAAAAAATGGAGGGTGAGTGTCAACCGCGAGGCTCGACCTGTGCAGGGTAAAGCCGAAGTAGGTGTCGACCCCTGGTTACAGGTGTCAACCGGACTGTGTAAAATTGGCAGGGGTGTCGACAGCGAGGGTCGACCTGCGACAGCGGGTGTCGACCCCTCTCTGAAACGAGTGTAGAAATGTAGTGTCGACCAGTGTTTCTCAGTGTTGACCGATGAAAACCCGAGACAACTTAAGTGTCAACCGGCTTTTGCAAGTGTCGATCGGTCTCCTTAATTTTTATGTTTTAAAAGTGAAGTTACTTAAACCAATTTTAAACGAGTTTCTGCTTCGGCATTTATATGCATTTCTTTTGGAAGTCGTTTTGAGAAAAAAAAAAGAGTTGTTTTGAGTCGAAAAAAACAAAGCTTTCCAATTTCTAGGAAATATTTAGTAGAAGACACGAGGAATGGTGACGAGTAGTAGTTGGTAGCGAACCAAGAATCATGGAGGATTTTCGGGACGTTACAAGATCAACCATAGCTTCAGGCATGCCATCAGCTTTGGGTGCACAGTTTTAGAAATTCAGCTTAGATGTTATGTCTAATGTGTCGACCATGTTGTCAGCTATGTCTCTGCAGCCCACTATTTTGGAGAAGATTAAGCAGGCCCAGAAGGACAACGCAGAGTGCAAGGAAATTAAATCAAGCATGGGTTCTAATGACAGGTCAGAGTTTAATTATTCAGACGATGGAATTCTCAAGTTTCGGAATAGATGGTTCGTTCCGAATAATAAAGAGCTACAAAGGGAGATATTATCTGAAGCTCAATCTTCTAAGTTTTTTGTACATCCAGGAAGCACCAAGATGTACAAGGATCTTAAGCAGCATTAATGGTGGCCTAATATGAAGAGGACTGTGGCAAAGTACGTAGAGATGTGTTTGATTTGCCGGCAGATTAAGGCTGAACACCAAAGGCCAGCAGGAAAGCTTCAACCATTGCCCATCCCTGAATGGAAATAGGAGTAGATATCGATGAACTTTGTTGTCGGATTGCCTCAAATAACAAAAGGTTATGATGGCATATGGGTGATTGTAGATCGGTTAACCAAGTCATCCCATTTTATGCCAGTAAAGATGACATATTCTATGGACCAGTTCACCGAGCTATATATTCAAGAGATCGTACGATTACACGGAGTTCTGACTTCAATTGTATCATATAGAGACCCGAGATTTACATCGAAGTTTGGAAGAGTCTGCATAAGGCCATGGGTACGCAGCTCAATTTTAGCACGACATTTCATTCTCAGACGGACGGTTAATCTGGGAGAACAATTCAGACGCTGGAGGATATACTTCGAGCTTGTGTACTTGAGTTCCAAGGTTCATGGAGCAAATACCTACTATTGGTGGAGTTTTCTTATAATAACAGCTTTCAGGCTACGATAGGTATAGCTCCTTACGAGGCTCTGTATGGGAGAAAGTGCAGGTCTTTGTTATACTAGGACGAAGTCGGTGAAGCACGATTGATTAGTCTAGATATTCTACAACAAACTACAGAAAATGTTGCATTTATTAGACAACAGATCTTAACAGCTCAAAGCCGACAGAAGAGTTATGCAGATTGTCGGAGGAGAGAGCTAGATTTTGAAGTGGATGATGAAGTCTTTCTGAGCATCTCTCCATTCAAAGGAGTTGTAAGATTCGGAAGAAGGGGCGAGTTAAACCCTACATACATTGGGCGGTTTCCTATTATGAAGAAAATAGGGAAGACAACTTACAAGCTGCAACTACCAGCCTCAATGGATGAGATTCACAGTGTATTCCGCGTGTCTATGTTGAGAAAGCGTATACGAGATCCTTCTCACGTCGTGGAGCAGCAGGATATAGAGATTCAACCTACTTTAACGTTTGAAGAGAAGCCAGTGGAGATTCTGGATTATTCAGTAAAGATTTTACGCAACAAGAAGATACCACTAGTGAAGGTCCTATGGCGCAACCATAACGTGGAAGAAGAAACCTAGGAGCGACAGCAGGACATGATGAGTCGATACCGAGAATTATTCAAGTAACAAATTTTGAGAAATTTTTTTTTTTTAAGGTGGGTGAAATGTAATGCCCAGAATTTTACGCTAAACTAATTTTTAGATTTACGTAATTGTAATCGGCGAAGTTTTAGTAGGAATCGAGAATGGAAAATTTATGCTAGTAGGTAAAAGATTATTTTGAGGTTAATGGAGAAGAGAAGATTTTAAGAATCCAACCAGAAACGAACCAAATAACCATTCGGTTAAAAGATTAAGGGTTGAGGGTGAAATAGTAATTAAGATTAATTATATTAATAATATAATTATATATATAATTAGTCAAGGAAGCAGAAACTCCCTCCCTCTCTCTATGTATTCTCCTTCTTCCCTACGCGAGATAATCCTCCCTTGACGATATTCCTTCATCAGCGACGATACTTCTCAGTTCCCCTTCACTTCTCCAAATCTAAGATATATTTTAGTTAGTTTTTGAGTAAATAGTTAGTTCCTTAGTCGTATTAAGTGGCAAAAGTGAAGTTAGAGAGAGTGTTGGGTAGTTTTAGTAAACCCTAGGAAAGAGATACAAGAATTTGAAATTAGAGTTGATTTTTATTTGTATGTTAGTGTTTAAACTGGAAGTATGAGTAGAATATGAGTTTTTATAGAAAAGATTGAGTGTTTGGAGAGTCGAATACTCGGATTACGAAACGATTTTCGTTCGACCACATTCGATCAAGCTGTGAGTGTTGGATTAGGAATTAGATTAGATAGGAAATTGACGTCCTCAGGAGTCCATAGTATTTCGAATCGTCCAAATCGGACAAGTATTGGATAAGTTGTGTGATTCCGAATTTGGTCAGAAATTCTGTAAGATTTCAGGTTTAAGTAGAAGTGGCTCCGTGTTAGATTTTATAAGTTACACGAAGTGAAATTAATTGATGTGTGGTTTTATAGGTTCTCTAGTTAGCGAGCCATATACGAAGTACGAGCTGCTAAAGACGCAAGGTAAGTAATGGAGTAGGTGTTTTGCCCTCGGGCCGACATCACAGTTTAGTAGGATGCATGCACGTTTATTTCATGTTATGCTTTAGTGATTATGCATCATAGTTTTAAAGTATGAGAACAAAACGAAAATGAATTTTCATATTTTTACGAAATGAAACTGTAGGATGTGACGAATGAAAAGAAAATGTATGTAAAAGATAATGGCGGTGGAGTTAAGTGGTCTTATCCCCAGAGGTAGACCTCGAAATGTATCACTTCTTCCCCAGCTTTACGTGGTACCCTTGTCCTGAGAGGTGGACCACGAGGTGTGTCACTTTACTAGATCGAGGTTGGCCTTGTCCCGTGAGGTGAATCGCGAGGTGTGTTATCTTGATCTAGCACGTAAAGAAGAACCCAGTAGTAAGAAAATAAAGAAGATGTAAGAAATAGACGAAAACGAAAGTAAAGACGAAGCTGCAGAAACTGTATATATTAAGATTTGTGTGTTTATGTTTTTTTTATGCATTACTTATTTAGCATTAGGGTAATAGATGAGTTTTTTGATGTAGGTGATGATGAAGCGATAACTGGTGAGTACTCAGAGCATGCCCATGACTAGGAGACAGTTGGCTAGGGGACGGTAAAGTCGGCTGTTGGG
>CM039525.1:11978842-12048935 GCA_022433055.1 Begonia peltatifolia | reverse complement strand
CAAGTGTCGAATGGTAATGTAAAATAGACGGAAGTGTCGACCACAAGAATTGACCAACGTGAACAGAGAGTAATAAAGTGTCGACCGGTTGGAGTGAAGAGAAGAGAGGTGTTGACTGATAGTGTCGACCGGTGGAAACAGAGGCAAAACAAGTGTCGACCGGTGTTTATGGGGATTGATAGAAAATGATTTTTATGTTTTAGAGCACTCAACTTTTATTTAAACTGATTTTAATCCAAGTCTTCCACTGCGACGTTTTAAATGTTTTCAAAAATGTCGTTTTAAGTTGAAGAACAAATATTTTAAATTTTACTCGAATTTTTTTTAATGTAATTATGTGAGTGGTAGTAGTTGTAACACCCCGAGAAACCCCGTATTTGCAGTGCGCTACAGTGCATCTACACACTACACACACTAACGCTTAACATAACTCACTCAATTTAATACCCCTTTCCCGAAGAGGGAACATGAAATCCTCAACATAACAACTACGCAGCGGAAAAGAAAACCATTTAAAATAGTTTAAGATAAAACGGTAAGACTTGAAATCCTAGGAAAGAATCCAACGCACCCCTCGAACCACACAATCCGGTCCCGCGCACTCACGTCCCCACTTCGACACCCCGTGCGCACCCTCGCGATGCCGCACATGCCAACTCAACGTCACTGTGTCTCGCGCATGCTCACAGCGCCGCGTGCCCCACGCACCCTGCCGCTGTACAGCACGTCCGCGCGCACGCCATCACTGGGCGCCGCACGACTCGTGAGTATCCGCAGGGCCGCGTGCCCCGCGCACCTGCGATCACGCCACACTCCCACGCTCATCTACACTTCTCTAGCATTCACTGTACACACCTCAACCTATTCCATATCCTTTCAACTCCCAACCCCTCTTCCGAAATTTTGGCAGAGTAACGCCCAAAACTGGCTATCCCATAAATTTAAAACCCTGCACACAGTTCACCAAAAACTAACAGTATTTATCTATCCACCATCAAGAGAAATCACTATAATAAAATCAGAGTATGAAGACAATGAAAATTCATCAAATGCAAATGAAGAAAATTCACAGTATAAAGCAATACTATACTCTAACATATAAAAATACATACGTGTCCCCAAAACACTACAACCACTCTATACAATCCTGTACAACTGATGTCTATACAAACTCCTCTATCTGCATAAATACCCGACAAAAAAATAACAACCCAATGCATCTCACCGTCACCTACCACCACCACGGGTCGGGTCACCCAAACAAAATCCGCCATCCGGCGCCTCGGTCGCACGCCATGCCTCAGGACTAGGTTCTTGAGCCTCACCTGCGATATCGTCAGCACCTACACCACAGAACACACAACATAAGTCTAACGCTCAGTAAGTAATGCGATATGAAAGTAAAAGCCGTCAATGCAATCTTATCACATGCAGTCTGTACACTCACACTCATGTTGTCACATCTGTGACGCGTAGTGTAGCCGCACCAGGGTAAAGAGGAACCTAACGCCACCCTACACCCTGACATGTCGCCACCGTCCCGAACTCCCCAGCAACGAGGCCCATAAGCTACACACACATCACCACACAGTAACCACATCAGGGTAAGGATGTACCTCGCGCCACATTACACCCTGATACGTCGCCCCCGTCTCAGCCTCCCCAGCACGGGGCCACAGTTGACACACACACATGTTTCGCGACAGTCCAGCCGACCCACTCGTCGAGCGATATCCGCGACTGGTGTTGCACCGGCCCACACACTAGTAGGATCCGCGGTACCACTGCCCATCACACTCACCGTCAACACATTCACACCGCATGACGGCCCAGCCGGCCCACTCCTCAAGCGGAATCCGCAACTGGTGAAGCATCGGCCCGCACACTAGCAGGATCCGCGGTACCACCGCCACACGTCTCACCACATACTCAAAACATGCTCAAAACTATTTTCGTTCACGTTTTTAAAATATGATGCATGTCAAACAATACGCACGCACACAACAATCAATCACATAAGCCCTAAAGTTCTACAGTGTAGGCCCACTTAGGCAAAACGCATGCATGCACTACTTACCTGGCGTCTTAAGCTCGCTCGACGCACAGATTCGCCAAAAAATGTCTCAACCTAAAACACAAATAATCACCCATCAATCTTCGTCTCAAAATTCACCAAATAAGCTAAAAATAATATTTTTTAACTAAACCTATGAAGTTCTAGTTAAAACGGGTCACCAAAATGGATTCGTTCAAAAACCAGCTAAAGTTCGGACGCGTTTAACTTTTACGTCCGTCAACGGAATCAAACGATTCAAGTGGCTAAACGTCCCCTTAGGAACCTAGTTTAACCTACTAAGACGGATTTTGAAACGGTAAGCCGCAGATAGGTGAAAACACCAAAAATCGAATCTGACATTTTTATCCAATTTTCACATTTTTGTTTTTCTTCCACCAAAACTCACTCAAAACTAGTTTTACGCATAAAAATTGGCTATGCTACTATCATACATCGCAATTCTATGAAAAATACTCGCTAATTTGACTTGGACCAAAATTTGACATAAACTTCCGATGCGCATAACGTTTGCGTCGGATATCAGAATCGAACGATTCCAGTGGCAATACGTGCCTCTAATAATCTATTTTAACCCATAAAAATAGAATTTGAAACGATCAACCCAAGCCTTGCCAAAGTGATCGAAAACAGAATCTGTTTTTTATACGAAAAAAATTTAAAATCTCAACTTCGACCCAATTTCACCAGTTTCTTCACCAAGCAGCGACATTACAATCCAATATGCATAAACTAATAACAATTCGAAGCTTCTCGATCAGAAAGTTCGAATGGCAGCACAACCCTTCATTGTTTTCTTCTCAAAACCAGGACACCACCGATGCCCACCCTTTTTTCCCTTGCTGCAAACCCCTCCATACCTTGGCACAATAAGCCGAGGCAGGAACAGAAGTAACCTACACCTTAGGCCACCAAAATAGAGGGGGAGTAGGGGACATTCCCACCTGTCCTTGGTCGGGTTTGGGGCGGAAATGCCAAGCCCCTAGCGCGCCCACCCTAGCCTTCAAACACCAAGGATCGAGCTCAAACAAAGCGGGAGTTCGGAAGCAACCAAACTCCCCACTTGCTGGCGGAAACCGAAAGGGAGGAGGGCAGTTTACCTTGGGTCTTCGGCATGGGAATGGCTGAGCTACACGTCGTCCCGACTTGTCGGAGCTCCCTACCCACGTCGGCTGCCGCTAACTTCTCCTCCGGTCGTCAGCCGTCGTCGGAGCTCGGAGTTTTCTCTCCTCTCTCACGTCTCCCTCTCGGTTCTCTTGGCGTCAAGGTGTAACAGCCGAATGGCTTCCTCCCGAAGCCATTCGGTTGTTATATTAAATTTTTTTTTATATAATAAATAAAGATTACCAAAATGCCCTCACCTGTTTTTATCGTCCGTAACTTCGTTAAATGCTCATCCTCCCGAATTTAAATTCTGAAAACCATAACAAAAGTAGACTCCGAGTCTTATAACTTAAATTTCCCGTTAAAATATTTTTCGAAACTACAATCGAAATTAAATTAAAAATTTCAGAAATTAAAGTTAAAAAACTGAAATTTTCCGGGTTATTACAGTAATGAATGTACCAAGAATCATGAGAGTTTCCGGGTCTCTATAGAGATGGTATTATAGTAGAGAGAGAGCAAACAGGAAATCGGCAAGTCAATTTTCGAGTTGTTACATCAAGCCTACAATCTAATGTATCCTTAAACAATACTATTTTTAGTATAAATATATGGCATAACAATAAAGCCAATCATCAAACCTTGAGCAATATCAGCATGATTGTAACAATAATGCATTCAAACCAACATGTCACATAGCATATCCTCAAATTCTTGGTCATGTTCTACCTCTAATACGTAAAAGAACATATAACTATTGAAACACATAGTAAGCCACATCCTCAAATATTATTATCATAAGTACGACACAAAATACAACGATGAAATCCTAGCACTTTGTATTATAGGTCAAAAAGGCGAAGCACAGACAGACATCACTTACCTTGACTCTTTAATACATAGATTCTCGCTTACAATTGGTACCCTTTACCTTTGAATTAACATAACCATTAACTTGTTTTGTATTAGTGAAAGAAAGTGAGGAAAATAATTTTAATCAAAGGATTTCCATGAAGAAATTCTAACAATAATGAAAACCCTAACTGTCTCCCTCAAGCATGTATGGTCATGTGTTTACTTGTTTGAGGGTTAAAATCTATTAGATTTTACGCTTACTTGTGAGAATATGTAGACGCAAGGAGGCATCTTGTGATCTTCACACAAAATAATGTGTTTTTATGGTTAGGTTTAATGCATATTATCTTGCAGGATCACTCTCGCACATGAAAAGTGTGCATTCTCCCGGGATGCAATAAGGAAGGCTTGAACAATATCTCTTTCATTGTTAGGTCGTCCACATGAATAGTAGCATGGTGGCATTCATGAATAGTGCACGGTTGCCAAGAACAGTGCTTTTTGAAGTCTTATAGGTTGGTCGTTCTACCAATATAGAAGACTGCCCTTAATTCAATCAATTTATCATCTTATTAGATCATTTAACCCTCACACAAATTGTATTATTTCGCCAAATACTTCATAATCATTATAATAGTAATGTAAAATATGAACTTGTCTTTGAATATAACAATAAATTAGGTGTTCCATTCTCCCCCGCCAAATTAAATTTGGTCCTCTAAATTTGTTTCATGGAACAGTTTTTGATATGTTACTTGCATATTTTGCTGTCTTTCTCACGTTGCTTCTTCAAATATGTGATTTTTCTAGAACATTGTGTCGATTGGACTTCAATATTTTCTTGTTCCACAATCTAACATGAGCCTCTGATCAATTTCTTTAGCATCAATATGTAAAAATTGTTATGTTCCTCTTCCGTTGAAGCTATAGTCCAAATTTATAAGTCGTTTTCCTATTTTTCTATATGATAGGAAAAAATCCAATGTATCTCAGACTAAGTTTTCCTTTCATGCCAAATTTCATGACTTCTTTGAACGAAAAAAATTTCAAGAATACCACGACGCCTTGCTTGAACTCTAATTCCCTCCATCTAGAGTCAATGTAATTCTTTTGTTGGCTTTGAGTAGTTAACATCCTTTATGGAATGAGCGCAGTTGTATTTGACGTTTGTTGTACAATCTCGAGACCAAGTAACTTAAGTTCTCCCACTTCGTCCTAATACAACAGAGATCTCTATTTTCTGCCATATAACGTTTCCTATGGTGTCATCCAATTGTGGCTTGATTACTATTATTATAGGCGAATTCACTAAAGGTAGCATTTTACTCCAACTAGTTTTGAATTTTAGCACACAAGGTCGAAGAATGTCCACCAGTATTTTAATTGTTCGTTCATTTTGCCCATCAATTTAGTACTCATAGCCTTATGTAAGTTTTTCCAAAAGTTAGAGGTAAACCTTTTATTACAATATGATACAATGGAAACAAGTACCTCATGTAGTTATACAATCTCTTAAATATACAATTTTGCATACTGGTTCATCGAATAAGTCATCTTTACTCATAGAAAATGAGCTAACTCTGTCCATATGTCCTTAATAAGTCATGCAACGTCATGTTCTTTTATTGTTATTTAATAGACTGATAACAAAAATCATCGCAATCTTTTTCCCCATCCACTATGGTATTAGTAGAGACTGTAATGTCCTAGCTGGCCACTGATGCTCTGTTTTAACATTTTAGAATATGAAGCATAGTTCCGCATATTTAGCAATATCTTTTTTGAGTCAAACCACCAATAATGTCGCTTCAAGTCTTTGTACACCTTGGTACTTTTTGGGTAAAGAAAAAATAATGGCGAATGAGCTTTTGTTAGTATTTCACATTGCAGCTTTTTATCTAGTGGGATGTACCACCTGCCTTTGAATTTTAATATCCCTTTCTTAGAAAGAGAGTAGTCTGGCTGCTTACTCAGAGCCTGATCGAATTTAATTTATATGCATATAGGGTTAGTCCCGCGCTTCCTTTACCCTTTCTAATGTGGTCGGCATCAACATCATGGCCGAAAGTGTGGATACTAATTTTGAAGTGATTAACTCCAATCCACATTTATGAATCTTGGACTGAAGAGTTGAAGGGATCCTCACCATCAACGAGTGTAACAAGGTAGCCTTCTTGCTTTGTGCATCTACCACTATGTTAACTTTTCCTTGATAGTACTTAATCTCACAATTATAATCGTTAACAAATGCAGCCATCATATTTACCTCATGTTTAGCTTCTTTTGTACAAAGATGTACTTTAGGCTTTTATGATCCAGAAAATTTCACATTACAGGCTGTATAGGTAGTATCTCTATATTTTAATCGCAAACATTATTACTGCTAGTTCCAAGTTGTTTGTCAAAAAATTACGTATTCCTTAGTTGCTTTAACGCACATGCGTTTACCTTACCTTCTTGCACAAGTACACAATACAGTCCATTCTTCAAGGCACGACAATAATTTCTTTCTTCTGATGGAAGTAATAATGTCAGAGTTGTAGTCAACTTCTGCTTCAATTCTTGAAAGCTTTCCTCACACTTATCAAACCACAAAAATCTAATGTCCTTCTTGGTAAGACTAGTCTATGGCAGAGCATCTTGGAAAAATCTTCTATGATATCCTTCCAATCCAATAAAACTATGTAATTCACTGATACTTCTCGGTTGTGGGCAATCCAAGACTGCTTGTGTTTTAGTTGAGTCCACTGCGACACCATCCTTAGAAATAGCATGGCCTAGAAAGTTGACTTTATTGAGCCAAAATTCAAATTTAGAGAATTTCTCATAGAGTTGTTGCGTCTTTAAAATTACCAACATTATCTTTTAGTATTACATGTTCTCCCTTTGATTGAAAGCGGATAAAGATGTCATCAATGAATAAGATTATGAACTGACCTAGATAGTCTTTGAAGAAACCGTTCATTAAGTCCATAAATGCTACAGATTCATTGATTAGACCAAAGCACATAACCATGAATTCATAATGAGCATATCTTGTTTGGAATGTCTTAGATTTGACTTTCAATTGATAGTATCCCAATCTTAAATTAATCTTCGAGAACATGCAAGTGCCTTGAAGTTGGTTAAATAAATCAAGATTCTAATCAACGTGTACTTGTTCTTTATCACAACCTTGTTCAATTCTTGGTAGTTGATGCACATTCTCATCGTTTTATATTTCTTTTTCACAAATAATACAGATGTTGTCCATAGAGAAAAACTAGGGCATATGAACATTTTATTATTTAATTCTTGAAGTTGAGTTTTCAACTCCTTTAATTCAGTTGGTGAATTTTGTATGGCTTCTTGGATATAGGCTCCGTTCCAAGATATAGATCAATCATGAATTCAATTTCTCAGTCCAAGGTAGCCCTAACAAATTGTTTTAGAAGACTTCAGGAAACTGCAAGACAATAGGAATCTACTCGAGTGTTGCACTCTACTTCATATGTGTATCAACTATACTGGCAAAGAAACCAATACATCTACTCTTCAACAATGTTGGGCATTCAATGCAGAGACAATTGGTAGTTTGCCTCTTTCCTTTGTGCCTCGAAAAATATATTCTTTGTTTTGTGAAGGTTGAAAATGAACCATTCTTTTTCTGCAGTTTATTATTCCAAAATGGCGAAATAGGTAGTCCATGCTGAGAATATCATTATACCCTTTTCATATCAATCATGATGAAATTGACATATAATTGGTGTTCACATATACTTATATTGCACTCTTTTGGAATGCCCTCTGCATTTAAACACTATAATAGACTTTAGGGTTAGGGAAACACAACAAAAATAGAAAGTTTGCCCTTCAGATTTACACCATAAGTGGCTGAAAGAGACTCCAATTCCAAACAGAATATCTATTTTGTTTTTAAACCAAATGGGCTGAAACTTTAACAGCTAAAAATATGATTGAAAAACCACTTATGTTTCAGAGCCAAATAGTAATAACCTGGAAAATTTTGGATTTTTAAATCTAAATTCCAATAATTTTAATTTCATCTCGATTAGGGTTTCGAGAAATGTTTCAAAGGGTAAAATTAATTTATAAAACTCGAAATCTGAATTTACTGACGGTTTTTGAAATTTTAAGGTCGGAGATACGAGAATTTAACAAAATACAGGCGGATAAAACACGTGATGGTGTTTTGGTAATTTTAATTATTTAAATTAAATTTAAAAAAAATAATATGTTAAGTGGAATGGCTTCACGAAGAAGCCATTCCACTTCGGTGAGCTGCGAGCCGAACACCCGAAAAGGGAGACGCGAGAGAGAGAGAGACCGAGAGAGAGATTTTTGACGACCGATCGATGAGGGTGAGAAGCCGATCCGCAGAGTGTTCTGCCTGAGCTGAAAACCACAGGTAAACTTCTCCCCTATTACGGATCTTGTCGACCGAGCGTGAGGGCTCGACTCTTTCCAGACTTTCCGATGATTTGGCTCGGTATAAGGGTCGATTTTAGGCTGTGAAGGCGGGTGTTTAGTGAGTGCACAGTGAGTGCTCGGGTTGGGAGGAGAAAAACCCAAGATTTATTGGCTGTGGGATTCGGGTTCTTGAGTTTGAAATCACTGGTTTTGTCCAGATTAGGCTTAATTGGTGGGAATGTGGATGTTTGGTGAAGAAATTTGTGTGAATAGAGTTGATGTCGAAATTTGGTTTATTTTTGTATAAAGACAGTTTCTGTTTTTGGCCATTCCGGCCTAACTTCGATTGCCCGTTTTCAATTCTGTTTGTGTGGGTTAAATTAGGTTGTTAGATGGACGTTTGGCAGCTCGAATTGTTCGATTCTGATACCCGACGTAAAATTTATGCGTGTCGGAAGTTTGTGTCGGATTTTGGACAGAGTTAAAGTATTGGGCATTTTTCATAGAATTATGACGCGTGGTATTAGCATTGCAGTTTTTAATACGTAAATCTAGTTTTGAGTGAGTTTTGGTTGAAGCAAACGAAAATGTGAAATTTGGATAAAAAGGGCAGATTTGGTTTTTAGTGTTTTTCACCTATATACGGCTTACTGTTTTCAAATCCGTCTTAGTATGTTAAAGTAAGTTCCTAAAGGAACGTTTAGCCTCTTGAATCGCTCGATTCCGTTAACGGACGCAAAAGTTATGCACGTCCGAAGTTTAGACTAGTTTTTGGTCGAACCAAATTTGTGACTCGTTTTAGTTGGAATTTCATGAGTTTAGTTAAGGAATGTTATTTTTAGCATATTTAGTGAATTTTGAAGCGAAGATTGATGAGTGATTGTTTATGTTTTAGGTTGAGGTATTTTGGCGAAGCTGTGCGTCGAGTGAGCTTAAGACGCCAAGTAAGTAGTGCATACATGTGTTTTGCCAAAGTGGGTCTATACCGTAGAACTTTAAGATTTATGTTATTGATTGTGGTGTGTGTGCGTATTGTTTGACATGCATCATGTTTTTTTTTAAAAGGGAACGAAAATGGTTTTGAACATATTTTCAGTAAGTGGTGAGACGCGTGGCGGTGGTACCACAGATCCTGCTAGTATATGGGTTGGTGCGTAACCAACCGCGGATTTCGCTCCAGTAGTGCGCCGGTTGGGCCGTCACGCAGCGTGTATGTGTTGACGGTGAGGATGATGGACAGTATTACCACGGATCCTGCTAGTGTGTGGGCCGGTGCAACACCAGTCGTGGATTCCACTCGAGTAGTGGGCCGGCTGGGCTGTCGCGAAATGTGTGTTTGGCAACTGTGGTCCCGTTGCTGGCGAGGCTGGGACAGGGGCGACGTGTCAGGGTGTAGTGTGGCGCGAGGTACACCCTCACCCTGATGTGGTTTCTGTGTGGTGATGCGTGTGTGTAGCTTGTGGGCCTCGTTGCTGGGAGTCCGGGACGGTGGCAACGTGTTAGGGTGTAGGGTAGTGCTAGGTTCATTCTCACCTTGGTGTGGCTGCACTACGAGTCACAGATATGACAACATGAGTGTGAGTGTAGAGACTGCATGTGATAGAATTTCATTATCAGCTTTTACTTTCATATTGTACTAGTTACTAAGCGTTACGCTTATGATTTATGTTATATAGTGTAGGTACTGACGATATTACTGGTGAGCTCCGAGAGCCTAGTCCTGAAGTGTAGGACGGTTGGCGGTATGCGACCGAGGCACCAGACTGTGGATTGTTAGGGCGACCCGACCTGTCGAGACGGTAGGTGATGGCTGGACTGTTGGGGTATTTTCTTTTGTTGTGTCAATATATAGTTGATTAGACGAGTGTTATAGACGTCAGGGTATAGGGGTTCATGGAGTGCTTGTGGTTTTGGTGACGTACGCGTACTCTTTACATGTAGGAGTTAGGTAATGCTCTATACTGTGAATTTTCTTCATTTGTAGTTGATTGATTTTGTTGTCTTTAAACTTCGATTTTGTTAAGAAGATTCTCTGGATGGTTGGTGGATAGATATTAGTAGTTTTCTTGTGAACTGTGTGCAGGGTTTAAATCTTTGGGATAGCCAGTTTTTAGGCGTTACTCTGCCGAAATTTCGGGAGAAAGATTGGGAGTCGAGAGAGTATGGAATAGGTCGTGGAGTGTACAGTGAGGTACTAGAGGAGTGTGGATGGACGCGGGAGTGCGGCGTGATCGTAGGTGCGCGGAAATGTGGCACTGCGGGTGCGCATGGGTCGTGCGGCATCGGGTGAGGGCATGCGTGCGGACGTGCTGTATGGAGGCAGGGTGCGTGGGGCACGTGGCGCTGCGAGCGAGCGCGTGATGCAGTGATGGTGAGTTGGCGCGCGCGGTACCAAGAGGGTGCGCACGGGGTACCGAAGTGGAGACATGGGCGCGCGGCACCGAATTTGTGTAGGTTTAGGTGTGTGTTCTAGGTATGTGTGTGTTTTAGGTATGTGTGGGACTCCCTCCTAGGGTTTCAAATTTAGTTGTCTTATTCTAAAAACCAATTTAAATTATCCTTTCCGCGGCGTATTTTATATTGAGGATTTCGTGTTTCTCTTCAGGGCGCGAGTTTTTTCGAATCGAGTCGAAAAATTTTTATACGTACAAACGTTCTTTTAAATATGATTTGAAAGTGGAAGTGGTGTTAAAGTAAATGAGTTCGCGTCGAGTCTCTGTATGTCATAGTGTGTAGACGTAGTGAGCGCACCGGGAACGTGTGTGTTTGTCGGGGCGTTACAGTTGTGGTATTAGAGCCACGGGGTCGACGTCGTTCAGAGGATTACCTAACACCGTCAGCCGCTGCACGGGAGCTTTCCACCAACTGTAAGTGTTTAGATTTAAATTTATTGTAAAACTAATGTGAGTTTTGTATATGTTAAAGGTAGAAAATGTCAGGAGAGACGAGAGGCAGGGGTCGACAACGACGAGAGATGCATAGAGCTATGGGCGATATGGATGATACCATCCGGTAGCTTACCGAGTTAGTCCACCGTCAGTCTTAATAGCTGGAAAGATTTATGAGCAGGGATCACCAGGGTCAGTCTAGCGCCCAGGATTCGCCTGACAGGGGGGGTGATAGGCTGCACAGACTTAGACCCCCGACTTTTGACGGGTCATCTCCGGATCCTTTCAGTGCTGAGGAATGGATACGGAGCATGGAGAGGATGATGGGTTATGCAATGGTGGAGGAGCAGGACAAAGTGTCTAGTGCGGCATTCTATCTTGCCAAGTATGCTAGCCATTGGTGGGATAACGTAGTGGCCACGAGAGACGTGGGGGCCATGACCTGGGAGGAGTTCAGGTCGGTGTTCTTTGGTAAGTATTTCAGCCACTCTATCAGGACAAGGAAGATAGCGGAGTTTGCACAGTTGAGGCAGACTGGCACTGTGGTTGAGTACGTCCGATAATTCGAGGATTTGTCACAGTTTGCGGGGCATTTGGTGAGCCTCAACGAAAATAAGGTGTACAAGTTTGTACAAGGCCTGAAGCCAGATATCTATATGGGCATGCAGATTGCGGGGACTCGAGGCATGCCATACGATGAGGTGGTAGCGAAGGCCCTGGATATTGAGGAGGCTCGGGCGAAGCTTCATAGATACAGAGAGGTACCTAAGGAGCAGCCTCGGTGATCATTCAGAGAGTCACTGCCACAGTCGAGCGGAGAGGGGGCGTCCACGCAGAAGGTCCTGAATAGGCCTAGTGACAGTTCCAGCAGCCAGGGAAGCACCAAGAGACCGCAGGGGTCAGGACGGTTTCCAGTGTGCCCGAAATGTCAGAGGAGTCACCCTGGCGAGGGTAGAGTGGGCCCAGTGCGGTGTTATAACTGTGGCGAGGTGGACAACATGTCTAGAGAGTGCCAGAAGCTGTGTCAGAACCATTGCTTCAACTGCAATGAGGTGAGACACTTTGCCAACAGATGCCCAGCTGCGAGCAAGACGTCAATGAGAGTTGCACCGAGGGTCTTTGCTCTTTTTGAGCCATATGATACTGCCCAGCCATCAGTGATTACAAGTAACATTTTTGTTTCTGGTATGGCGGCTTATACCTTGATTAATACGGGCGCTACACACTCGTTTGTGTTGAGGAGTTTCGTTGTTGAGACAAATTTGGAGTTCAGCCCCGCCGGGCGACATTACGATATGACCTTGCTATCAGGGGAACATTTGTATTCAGAACAGGTGGTGCGGGGCAATGTGGTGATAGTGGGGAAAAAGCAGTTATATGCCAAGCTAGTCATACTCCATATGAGCGGCTATGAGGTGATCTTGGGAATGGACTGACTGCTCAGACATCATGCCAAGATTGAGTGCAGGACCAGAGAGGTTCATTTTCGGCCCCTGGGCGAGGTTTGGGAATGGACTAACTACTCAGACATCATGCCAAGATTGACTGCAGCACCAGAGAGGTTCATTTTTGGCCCCTGGGCAGGGAAAGCTACACATTCAAAGCAGGTAAAGGTCTTGCCAGGATTTCTGCTATCTTTTCTCGTCAGACTCCACAGTTGTTGGGCAAGGTTTGTCAGGGGTTTTTGGCAAGTGTCGAGGATGCACAGTCACAGGGTGACACTCGGTTACAAGATATCCTTATTGTGCAGGAGTTCCCGGAGGTGTTTCGTGATGATTTGCCAAGATTGCCCCCTGACAGAGAGATTGAATTTGAGATAGATGTTTTCCTAGGTGCCGAGCCAGTGTGCAAGAACCCGTACAGGTTAGCACCTACTGAACTTAAGGAGCTGAAGGCTTAGTTGGAGGAACTGACGGATAAGGGCTTTATACGCCCTAGTTTTTCACCTTGGGGCGCACCAGTTCTATTCGTCAAAAAGAAGGACGGATCTCTATGTATGTGTATTGACTATCGGGAGCTGAATAAGTTGACGGTGAAGAACAGGTATCCATTGTCAAGAATTGACAATTTGTTTGATCAGCTACAGAGTGCCCGAGTGTTTTCTAAGATCGACCTGAGGTCCGGCTATCATCAGTTGAAGGTAAAGGGAGAGGATGTACCGAACACGACCTTCAGGACGAGATATAGACATTTTGAGTTCCTAGTTATGTCATTCGGGTTGAACAATGCCCCCGCAGCATTTATGGATCTGATGCACCAAGTGTTCAGTGAGTACCTGGACAAGTTTGTGATCGTTTTTATCAACGACATCCTGATTTATTCGCGGAGTGAGTAGGAGCACGGGAGCACTTGAGAACCATATTGACTATTCTGAGGCAGCATCAGCTGTATGCTAAGTTCCCTAAGTGCAAGTTTTGGCTGGACATAATTCACTTCTTGGGGCATGTTATTTCCTCTGAGGGTATTTCAGTTGATCCGGTAAAGGTTGAGGCTGCAAAGGAGTGGCCACGGGCGACCAGTGCTAACAAGATACACAGTTTTCTAGGGTTGGCTTGATATTATCAGAGATTCATTGAGGGATTCTCCAAGATTTCAGCTCCTTTGGCCCGGCTGACCCAAAAGAATGTAAAATACGAATGGACTGACAGGTGTGACTACAGCTTTCAGACATTAAAGCAGAGATTGACTACAGCCCCTATACTGACGCTGCCCGTGGAAGGAGAGAAGTTCTGCATTTATCGTGACGCCTGTAGGATTTGTTTGGGGTGTGTTTTGATGCAGAGTGGGAGAGTCATTGCCTATGCCTATGCCTCTAGGCAGTTGAAGGCTTATGAGTAAAATTATCCCATCACGATTTGGAGCTGGCGGCAGTTGTATTCACACTCAAGATTTGGATGCATTACCTTCATGGGCAGCAATGCGAGATTTACTCAGACCATCAAAGCTTGGGGTACATTTTCATGCAGAAAGAGCTGAATTTAAGATAGAGGAGGTGGCTCAAACTGGTCAAGTACTACGATGTGGAGATCAAGTACCACCCGGGAAAGGCAAATGTGGTGGCAGACGCCTTAAGCTGAGTGACAGCTTCGATTTCTGCCATAACTTCATTAGGTCCTATTGAGTTAATGACAGAGATGCAGAGTTTTGGCCTAGAGGTAGTTTCTGATCTGGCAGCCACTCTTTCGGCCTTGTCGTTGAGGCCGACTATTCTGGACAGGATTAGGCAGGCCCAGGAGACTGACTCGGAGTGTAGCGAGCTGAAGGCGAGTATGGAGGCCAGGCCTAATTCTGAGTTCAGCTATTCAGAGGACGGGATTCTGAAATTTCGGGATAGGTGGTACGTCCCAAAGGATGAGGAGCTGAGGAAGGAAATATTATCAGAGGCTCATTTATCTCCCTTCTCTATGCATCCCGGAAGCACTAAGATGTACAGGGATTTGAAGCAGCACTATTGGTGGCCTAACATGAAACGAGCGATGGCTGAGTATGTTGAGACCTGCGTAGTCTGCCAGCAGGTGAAGGTGGAACATCACCGACGGTCTGGGATGCTCCAACCATTGCAAATACCGGAGTGGAATTGGAAGGGGATCACTATGGATTTTGTGAGGGGACTGCCGAGGACTGCCAAAGGCCATGATGCTATCTGGGTAATTGTAGACAGGTTGACAAAGTCGTCTCACTTCTTGCCTGTGAGGATGACTTATACCATGGATCAGCTTGTCCAGTTATATATTCAGGAGATAGTCAGACTTCATGGAATTCCGGTGTCGATTATTTCAGACCGAGACCCCAAATTCACGTCCAAGTTTTGGAGGAGTCTGCATAAGGCCATGGGCACCAGGTTAGATTTCAGTACGGCCTTTCATCCTCAGACCGATGGGCAGCCAGAGCGGACTATACAGATTTTGGGGGATATGCTCAGGGCGTGTTTGTTGGAGTTTTAGTCGGCTTGAAGTAAGTTCTTACCGTTAGTGGAGTTTTCATATAATAACAGCTACAAGTCCACTATTGATATGGCGCCAGACGAGGCCCTCTACGGAAGGAAGTGCAGGTCGCCATTGTATTGGGATGCGGTTGAGAAGTCCCGATTGATAGGTCCTGAGATGTTATAACAGAGTGTCGACAAAATTTCTGTGATACGGAAAAGGATTGAAGCGGCTCAGAGTCGACATAAGAGTTATACAGATCAGAGGCGTCGGGAGTTAGAGTTTAGTGAGGGCAACGAGGTATTCCTGAAGATGTCGCTGTTCAAGGGAGTGGCGAGGTTCGAAAAGCGAGGGAAGCTCAACCCTCGGTTTGTAGGGCCATTCCTAATTTTCAAGAGGATTAGGAGAACTGCGTACCAGCTTCAGTTGCTCTCGTCGATGGATGTCATCTATGATGTTTTCCATGTCTCGATGTTGAGGAAGTGTATGCGCAATTCCTCTCAAGTAGTGCCACAACAGGATATAGAGATTCAGCCGACATTCTCCTACGAGGAGAAACCAGTGAGGATCTTGGGGTCTGCTGTGAAGGTACTGTGCAATAAGAAGATCCCTTTGGTTAAGGTGTTATGGTGCAATCATGGTGTGGAGGAGAATACTTGGGAGCAGCGTGAATACATGGAGCGCCAGTATCCCAACTTATTCGATACGTAAATTTTAGAGACAAAATTCTTATAAGACGGGGGGGATGTAATAACCCAGAAAATTTCAGATTTTTAAATCTAAATTCTTAAAATTTTAATTTAATCTCGATTGGGGTTTCAAGAAATGTTTCAACAGGTAAAATTAAGTTATAAAACTCATAATCTGAATTTAGTGACAGTTTTCGAAATTTTAAAGTCGGGGATACGAGAATTTAACGAAATACGGGCGGATAAAACACGTGAGGGTGTTTTGGTAATTTTAATTATTTAAATTAAATTTTAAAAAAATATATGTTAGGTGGAATGGCTTCAGAAGCCATTCCACTTAGGTGAGCTGCGAGCCGAACACCCGAGAAGGGAGACGCGAGAGAGAGAGACCGGGAGGGAGATTTCTGACAACCGATTGTCGAGGGTGAGACACCGGTGCGCAGGGTGTTCCAGCGAGCTGAAGTGGAGGCGTGGGTGCGGTTCTTCCCGAGCTGAAAACCACAGGTAAACTTCTACCCTGTTACGGCTCTTGTCGACCGAGCGTGAGGGCTCGACTCTTTCCAGACTCTCCGATGATTTGGCTCGGTATAGGGGTCGATTTTAGGCTTTGAAGGCGGGTGTTTAGTGAGTGGACAGTGAGTGCTCGGGTTGGGAGGGCAAAAACCCAAGATTTATTGGCTGTGGGATTCAGATTCTTGAGTTTGAAATCACTGGTTTTGTCCAGATTAAGCTTAATTGGTGGGAATGTGGATGTTTGGTTAAGAAATTTGTGTGAATCGGGTTGATGTCGAAATTTGGTTTGTTTTTGTATAAAGACAGGTCCTATTTTTGGCCGTTTCTGCCTAGCTTTGGTTACCCTTTTTAAATTCTATTTGTGTGAGTTAAATTAGGTTGTTAGAGGGACGTTTGACCGCTGGAATTGTTCGATTCTGATACTTGACGTAAAATTTATGCGCGTCGAAAGTTTGTGTCGAATTTTAGACCGAGTTAAATTATTGGGTGTTTTTCGTAGAATTGTGACGCGTGGTATTAGCATTGCTGTTTTTAATGCGTAAAACTAGTTTTGAGTGAGTTTTGGTTGAAGAAAACGAAAATGTGAAATTTGGATAAAAAAGACAGATTGGGTTTTTGGTGTTTTTCACCTATTTGTGGCTTACCATTTTAAAATCTGTCTTAGTATGTTAAAGTAGATTCCTAAGGGAACGTTTAACCTCTTGAATCGCTCGATTACGTTAACGGACGCAAAAGTTATGCACGTTCGAAGTTTAGGCTGGTTTTCGGCCGAACCAAATTTGTGACTCGTTTTAGTTGGAATTTCATGGGTTTAGTTAATGAATGTTATTTTTAGCATATTTAGTGAATTTTGAAGCGAAGATTGATGAGTGATTGTTTGTGTTTTAGGTTGAGGCATTTTGGCGAAGTTGTGCGTCGAGTGAGCTTAGGACGCAGGTAAGTAGTGCATGCATGTGCTTTGCCCAAGTGGGCCTACACCGTAGAACTTTAGGATTTATGTTATTGATTGTAGTGTACATGCGTATTGTTTGACATGCATCATGTTTCTTTTAAAAGGGAACGAAAATGGTTTTGAACATATTTTAAGTAAGTGGTGAGACGCGTGGCGGTGGTACCGCGGATCCTGCTAGTTTGTTGGCCGGTGCGTAATCAACCGCGGATTTTGCTTACGGAGTGGACGAGCTGGGCCGTCAGGCGGCGTGTATGTCAAAGGTGAGGATGATGGATAGTGGTATTGCAGATCCTGCTAGTGTGCGGGCCGGTGCAACACTAGTCGCGGATTCCAGTTGAGGAGAAGGTCGACTGGGCTGTCACAAAATGTGTGTGTGTGGCAACTGTGGCCCCGTTGTTGGGGAGGTTAGGATAGGGGCGACGAGTCAGGGTGTAGTGTGGCGCGAGGTACATTCTCACCCTAATGTGGTTGCTGTGTGGTGATGCATGTGTGTAGCTTGTGGGCCTCGTTGCTGGGGAGTCCAGGACGGTGGCGACGTGTCAGGGTGTGGGGTGGCGCTAGGTTCATTCTCACACTGGTGCGGCTGCACTACGCGTCACAGATGTGACAACATAAGTATGAGTGTAGAGACTGCATGTGATAGGATTTCATTGTCGGCTTTTACTTTCATATTGTACTACTTACTGAGCGTTAGGCTTATGATGTGTGTTCTATGATGTAGGTGCTGACGATATTGCTAATGAGCTTCGAGAGCCCAGACCTGAGATGTATGACGGTTGGTGGCGTGCGACCGAGGCACCGGACTGTGGATTGTTAGGGCAACCTTACCCGTGGAGACAGTAGGTAATGGCTGGACTATTAGGGTATTTTCTTTTGTTGTGTCGATATATAATTGATTAGACGGGTGGTATAGACGTCAGGGTATAGGGGTTCATGGAGTGCTTGTGGTTTTGGTGACGTACGCGTACTCTTTACATGTAGAAGTTTGGTAATGCTCTATACTGTGAATTTTCTTCATTTGTATTTGATGGATTTTGTTGTCTTTAAATTTCGATTTTGTTATGGAGATTCTCTTAATGGTTGGTGGATAGATATTTCTAGTTTTCTTGTGAACTGCGTGCAAGGTATAAATTTTTAAGATAGCCAGTTTTTATGCGTTACTTTGTCGAAATATCGGGAGAAAGATTGGGAGTTGAGAGGGTATGAAATAGGTCGTGGTGTGTACAGTGAGGTACTAGAGGAGTGTGGATGGGCGCGGGAGTGCGGCATGATCGTAGGTGCGCAGGACACGCGGCCCTGCGGGTGCGCACGGGTCTTGCGGCATCGGGTGAGGGCATGCGTGCGGACATGCTGTACAGAGGCAGGGTGCGTGGGGCACGCGGTGCTAGGAGCGTGCGCGTGACTCGATGATGTTGAGTTGGCCCGCACGGTACCGAGAGAGTGCGCGCGGAGTGCCGAAGTGGGGACGTGGGCGTACGACACCGAATTTGTGTAGTTCTAGGTGTGCGTGGGACTTCCTTCTAGGGTTTCAAGTTTTGTTGTCTTATTCTTAAAACTAGTTTAAATTATCCTTTCTGCTGCGTATTTTATATTGAAGATTTCATGTTCCCTCTTCGGGGAGCAAGTTGTTTTCGAATCGAGTCGAAAAATTTTTATACATACAAATGTTCTTTTAAATATAATTTGAAAGTGGAAGTGGTATTAAAGTAAGTGAGTTCGCGTCGAGTCTCTGTATGTTATAGTGTGTAGACGTAGTGAGCGCACTGGGAACGTGTGTGTTTCTCGGGGGGTTACACAAATCCCCATGGTTAAAAGGATATGCTTGAAACAAAAGACCAAAATATGTTTGGATGAAACTGCTGCTTAGCTGAAAATAGGTTAACTATCAGACTGCATAACTTTCACGAGAGAAATCCAAATGACTTGAAAATTTAATGGAAACTTATGTAGTGAGTGATAAACAACTCCTGAAAATTTCATATGAAAATACGTTAAGGTGAATGAGATATAACCAAAAGATCTACTGTTGGTCCATAAGGCAACATCAACACCTTCGAATGATGGAACCTCCAATGATGAAGGAATGTTTTAGTAACAAGACTAGGTTTTCCACCCTTTTGCTACAATTCCAACCCCCTAAATGGCTGGAGAAAAGTAAGTCAATAAGTGCCACAATGTAACCTTAAACTTAGAGGACAATGAAGATAACACCTAAGCATAGATGTGACACACCGAGGAAGGAGGCCTGCAAAGACCCGAGGGAACTTCAAGTTTTAGGAAGATAAACTTTGATCTTAATTCCACAAAATCTCCTGTTACAATCTGAAAAAGATTCTTAAATACTTCCCCATTAGTGCGGCTAGGGTTCAACTATGTAAATGAGGAAAAAGACTTTAGAAAAGGCGCGTCATTCAGCCACCTCATTGGCCATCTCATGGCCGATGCACTTTTCTCTCTCCCACGATCCCCCTTGTACCTTCTTTACTCAAAACCAGCTCCTTTTCCTTTCAATAAGGCTCAACCTTGCATGCCATGCAAAGAGAAGAAAGGAGGTTCTAGAAGATGACATTTCATTTGGCCACATGGAACACTGAAAGTGGTCCAGTACAAGAGTACTTGTGGCCCTTCTCTCTCCTATGATCTCATGTACTTTCTTTCTTCAAAATGTAGCTATCTCCCTCCAAAATGCTCAACCATGCATGCCATGCAACATACAACAAAATAAACTAAATTATTTTTGTGAAAAGACAAGTAAGATAGAACTCGATTACAACATTTGTCAAAAAGGAAAAAAAATTCCTCCTTCAACATCTTGTGTGGCCGAGGTTTTTCCCCGTGTTGGCTCATGGAAGGCTTCTCCAAGTCTAGGGGCTTGGTTTCCACTTCAAATCTTTAAAAGGTGTTGAGAACTGGGGCCCCAAAAAGTGACCTCTAAGACCGAGGTGTGGAGCTATGGTCCTCTCTCTTTAACTCTCCACTAGCGCATGTGTTGTTTGCTCCTTGAAACTCCTCTTCATTTGGCTTGTCACCTACTTCATTTTGTGGTGGTGGCTCTACTAAAAAATGAATAAACGTATTAGAAAAAGGATCGGTCGAGGCCGAGGCTCGGTATTGTGTCATTGGTCCTCTTAGCACATCACACTATTTGCATGGCAACATAACATTATAAATATTCTTGAACATTTTAGATAAACAATGCAATGAAGAACAAAACTTGGATGGCATGGATGAGTTTGTCGCTCAAAATCAATTAATGTATAAGCAATAACACCATTTATAAGAACTATACCTGACACCACGACCAACTACTCATCATCCTCGTTTTCAATAAGAGAGAAAACTCTTAGTGCTATCTTTCATTGATATCCAATTAAAATTCACCATTCACAGGCTATATGTCACACCTCCTTGCATTTAAAACATTGCCTTATGCAAGCTATGCACTTGCATAAGTGGTTATTTTTGCATTTAAGACACTGATTGGATTGTTGATGTGCCATTATGACCCTTTGCAAAGTTTTGAGCTAAAGAGTTTTCTAGTCTCTTTGTTTATTTTGCAGGTCTTTCTTTTTTAGCTAGCTTGGAGGAGAATATTAGTTCAATACACAAAGATAAGTCAAAGACTTCAGACAAGTATAGAAGAAATGATGGACTTGACAAATCTGCCTACAACCTAACCCCCGTGATATAATTGACATTTTTCCAAACCAAGACGATCTTATATGAAACAGTGTTATTCATAAAGACTATAGCTGACTTCTCTAGCTTTTTAAAAAAGGGTTTGACATTTAAAATGGAGTTTTTTTATTTGGCTAAATAATCACCAAACATAGATCATCATTCATGCAATAGAAGCCTGATCTTGCTTTATAGGGAAGTGAGCATGGGGAGGTAGTTCATGCTCAAAAGGAGATTAGTATCTTTGTAATTGAAGGTCTTTAACCCCCTCAAACCTTGAAGAAGAAGGAATACCGCAATCTCTAACGAAGGGTCCTTTGATCAAGCACTTTGATTTTGATTAGTGTCTTGATTAAGGATCCTTATTATATTGGCACATCTTGGTCATATGACCAGAAGATGGTGTATGAACATTACAAGGAACCAAGTTCATTCAAGTCTAATAGAAAGGATCTCAAACTAACTCCTTTCCAATCTAGGTAAATCACTCTTGAATACCAAGTCATAAAGGAAAGGAAAGTCAATAAAACTTGGCTATCATTTTCAAATGACTTATGGACCACTGCAATTTCCCAAGACTTTCCTCGCTTTGCACTACCCTTTAAAGGTCACATTATTAGATGGTGTTTGGATTTCCGTGATGATATTCTAATCATCAACCAAAAGTACCACATTATCATGATTTGAAAATTTTTAAGGCAACTTGAGTTCAACACAACCAATAGTATCTTTCCCCCACCTTGGTCTTTTACAACTTGCACGGGAAAAAATACTTTAGCATAGAAGTTTATTTGAGCAAAAGTATTTATGTGGATTTGTGTTATGCTATGAAACTGTGACACTCTTCAAGTATTTTCAAAGAAATTGTTTTATTTTTTAATGGGTTAAAGTTAAGGGATGAAGTTTATGGAAAGTTTTTGAAGTATTATGCTCAAACACTTTGTTGGTGGTTAAATGGATTAAAAATTTATGTTATCGTGATGAGTTACTCATTCTTTTCATTGGTAGTCAATTACTTTATGAATCAAGTTGATAGCCATGAACTTGCGTTGAAAGTTTTTTTATCATTGGCATGTTATAATTGTGGATAAAACTTAGGTGGAGAAAATAAAGCACTGGCCGTATGCATTAAATTTGATTGGTGACACATGATTTGGATGGGATCATTTTCCTTTTGGGCTTATCGTTGATTTATTTGTTTTGGTGTGGAATTTGACTATTTTAGACAATGCTTATCGGCTCAAAGATTATGGGATTATCGTTTATTGGTTTGGGAGACTCAAATCAAAGAATGTATAACTTATGTTTAGATAAAAAAACAATTGTACAAAGCTGTTTGGGTTGTTCTTCTTGAATTGTCGCATGACCTTCCATGGGATAAAGGAGGGAAGGAAAAATATATTAGGAAGAATGAATATAGCGATATTTTTTTTATTATATTTTATGGAGTGAGAGTACTTCCTTCAAGTGGAGTTGAGTGAAACCTCCTTGGAGTTTCGTGATTAAGTTGTAAGTATTTCTTAAAAATGGATTAAGGAAGGCCTTGGATTTGAGGTCAAATCCTTTCCAACTCCGAGTGGATGATGTGATACGGATCCTTCATTCCTCAACAATAATTCCAAGGAGATTTTCTAACCAATTTTCAAGTGTTTATTTTGTAGGTTTTCATAGAGGAGCATACTTTAAAAATATCCAACTCTTCAATTCAGCATCCATTTATGTTATGACATTCTTCGAGACGAGGCATAAATGGAAGATCAAGCACATGTCCAAGGATTATTGGATTTTCCAAAAAAAAAAGCCATCAAACTAACCTCCAAGGAGTAATTGGCATATTCGACAGCCTTCCAACTTTATTTCAACAAGTGTGCCTTATGAAGAATATAGTTAACATCTCAACGTTTCCAAAATAGGTTGGATCAAGGAATTTGAATATCAATTGCTTGGTCGATCGGACCAATTACAGAGAGACTTTTCTCACAAGAAATCTTAGCCCAAGACCAATCCAAGAACCGTCCTTTTTATTTCCTTTTTAAACTTTAGTTTAGGTTTTGGATTGCATACATGGTTGCATTTTTTTGTTTGAGAGAATAAGGGCCGAAGACAATGACATTTGGAAAGAGAAGAAAAACACCAAGCTCGGTGGGGCACAAGTTTCCCTCGGCATCGTAGAAATAGCTGATTCTTTCCTTATTTTATTCTTTCTTTTTTGTGTAATATTTTAACCTAATTGTGGGGCTATTTAATCCCCCCATATAGTGATGTTCAACAGCCTATTTTCAATAAAAGTTTTGAAGTTTTCTTCTACAATTTTTGAAGCTCTTTGAGCCTCATTTCTGTGCCCACATGGTAAGTGATATCCTTAAGAGTATTGTGTAATTGTCTTCCAAATTTGTGAGTACTTTTGGGAGCTCTTATTTCTACTATTTTCTCTACTTATTTTATAGGTAGACATTCAAGCAAAAGAGTATAAAACTCTCACTTTTGGCAAGTTGAAGTATTCTTCATTTAGAAGAATTACAAAACTCGAGAAGTGCATACTTATCACTTCATCAGACCAACGGCGCCCCTACCATCATATCTCATTATCCGCCACTATTTAGACACTAAAAATTTAAGGGTGTTTTGCCACTCTCGGAGCAAGATCCATTTAAAATTTTAGAGCATTTGGTTGGTCTAGTCAAAAGTTATGATTTTTGAAAGTTGAATAATTTTTAGACCAAATTCTGCTTCATCTGTGAACAGGTTTTCTTTTTTGTTTGAGCAATATTTTTTTTTTGGCTATAATAAGTTTGAATGTGAAATTTTAAGGACATATCAATTACATTTTGAGTAATCCACTTTTAAAATTTCATAACATTTTATATCTAAATTGATATAGTTGTGCTTGTTGGAATCTAGAAATTTTTGGTGATTGTGAGTTGGAGATCCAAAATGAACTAGTATTCGTGTTGTCACACAAATTGATAAGTTGAAGCACGTCAGGAGTGCTGCCATCTTTTCAAGAAGGCGCCCTTGGAGAGTAGAGGTGCGATTACCACCCCTATGATCAGTTTGTATCATTTTTGCCATACCTTCCTTTTCCATCTGAATTTGGTGAAAATGTTTGATGTATTGTTCTCCATTGATATCCTAGTAAGCTGTCCAAAAATCATGCCAAAAAGTGTTCATTTGATGTATGTTTATTCATCACAAAATTGCTTCCTAAAAATTGCCCTATACTTAAACTTTGATTTTCGACTAGCATCACCATTTCAATTATATCTTTTGATTCCCTTGACACTTGACCCTAATTTTTAGAAGGTATAGTTTAGACATATACGGGAAGATTATGGTCCAAATTGCACTTCAAAATGATAAAAATGAATGGAGATATTACGCGTGCAAGTTAACTCCAAAATTCGTGAAAAGGTATGTTCTTTCCTTAACAATTTCTGTCCTTTCCATTTTGATTGCTTGTCATTTGGTATCAGAGCTATCTTCGACCTTTAGCCATTGTTTTCTCTGTGTTATTCTCCTTAGAATGTCGAGAAGAAAGGGTCCCATGGCCTAGCAAATTCATGGCAAGAAAGTGTCACCCGTTATATTCTATAGAGGAAGAGTAAGACTTATTAAAGAGAGAAAAGAAGTTTACGGAGTAGCCATCAACTCATGGGATATGATGAAAAGACTCATGAGAGAACGGTTTGCTCCTAAGTATTTCTAGTCAATTATGTCTATGTCTTAATCTAATTGTTGTAAGCCGATTAAGTTAACCAAAGGATCAAGTTTTATAAAACTAAGGAAAAATAATCTGATTTTGAGAGATGTATCCTGCTTTTATCTCCAATGACACTTTTGTTGCTTTATACCATTTTGAAGAGCCTCTTAAGAAAGTATAGACACTTACTTGATAGCAAGTAATGAGGAGTTGTTGACGAAATCATTTATGCTCATGAAGGTCCATTACTCGAGTTGGAGCATAAATCAATCGAAACAATTTGTGCAAAAATTCAAGTTGCTGAAGAAGACCATTTAGAGGGTGACAACACTTTCTTAGCAATAACCATTGATGCGGGAGAAAATAAGTTTAAGGAGTTAGCTCATGGTCATGAGGAACCTTTTTTCTTGACAATAGAAATACCTCTAACTATTGTATGTCGAGAAGAGAAAAATCAAGGGAAGCAAAATTATTATGACCATTGTTACAACATGGACAAAGTATTTTCCTTGTGCATAAATGAAAGGAGATATATCAGCTTTGTTTGCATGCATATGGATGAGGACTTGGGCTCGGAGGCATTACCACAATGGAATCTTAATATGCTAGTCTACAAGAGCGGAGAAACAAGCAAAATAGCCAAAACTATGTCCTCGAGATATGCACCACTAAACAATTTAATTACTCGGTTTTTTAGAATTGTATGGGTAAAGATCTTACTCTTAGTGGCACTTATATAGCATGTTCGATTGAGAATTTTGATAACATATATCTAAAGTGTCTCGGGTTTGAATACATTGCTTCTCAATGTTCAAATCAAGGAGCACTTGTTCCTTGCGATATGTCTTCCTTGTTGATGCCGAAAGAAGATTATCCTATGAGATTATATGTGGACAACCAAGTCACCTTAATACATAATTGATAATTCTAAATCTTGACATTATGCTAGATGAACTAACAGGTGTCTCCATTTTCTCCAAAGTCAATCCCAAAAGCAGTTTCCATCTATTGCAAAGGAAGGATGATGCTACTTGGTTATTAACATCCCTAGACCTATTCATTTTCATTCGCTCTTAAATGAAATTATGGAGCTATATTGTGATGGGAGTATTTGAGAGGATTCAAGGTTGATATTCATAATTTCATCTCGATTTGTATTACCAATCTGATTCAACATTCGACGCATGTTCAATTACTTTTTAGATCATTAAGCCGATCCAAGCTATATATCAAGCACAAGAAGTGTGGCTGTGAGAAAAATGAAGACAGTCTCCTTAGCTTTCTTATCCCTGGCATGGTGTTGATTGAGGCTAAATTGGAGATTACAAATGTCTTCTTAATTGTTGTTAACATGTCGATTCAACATTTGTGATTTTCTTAATGACCCTTTTTGTGGTTAAGTAGATTGCAAATTTTATGTTATCATTGAGAGTTACTTGTTGTTTCCAATTAGAGGTATTCAAAAGTTAGTTTGGTTCAGTTTTCGATTCAAATCGAACCAAATCGACTTTTTTCAGTTTGTATAAAATGGAGCCGAAATTGACCCATACAAGATGGATAACTGAATACCAAACCAAAATTTTGGTTGCGATTCGGTTGCAGTTTGGTTGCAAATTCTTCAAAAAACAAATTAATTTCTTCAAAAATAAAAAATAAATATATGAAAAATGATTCTTAATAAAATAACAAATTAATAAATAAGTTAAATAATTAATCTAAATATAGAGAATTTAATTTAAATAACTCAATCAATTTATAAGTCAATTCATTTTTAGTAATACAACTCAATTCCGAATTAGTATAATCTAGCCATTAATAATCAATTCCAGATTTGGTAAAAATCTAACAATATAATTACTAATAAGTACAATTCAATAATATATTTACTAATTAGGTATAATCTACTATTTGAATAACTAATTACTAATTAGTATAGTCAATAATTCTATAACTAATTAGGTAAATATTTATTAATTTAAATACTAATTAATACAATTTAATGGCTAATAAGTCAATAAATCAATTATTTAATTAACAATAAAAGAATGTGAATTTGGACGATTATGGATTTGAATTTTTTACTAAAAACTTACTTAATAATTTCTTAATATTAACTTTTATATTTCAATAATTTTTTAAGTGAATATTATTTTTATCGATTTTTTCGGTTCGAGATGATTCCTAGGTTTTAGAACTAGAAACTGAACAAAAATTTTTTATTCTTGAAAAACAGAATCGAAAATAAATTCTTATATTTAAGGAATCAACCCGAATCGGAACAAAACCAATCAAATCAGTTCGGCTCGATTCTACATACCCCTATTTCCAATGGTAGGTAGCTATTTTGTGAATCAAATTGATAGCTGTGAATTTATTTTTGAAGACTTTGATCATTGGCATACACATTGTGATGTTGATATTGAACTTGGTGTTACTCAAGACCTTTTTATTTTCTTTTGGGACAAGATGTACTTTGATCTGTTTTGAAGCTATACAAATCAACTGGAGAACAAGGTTATTAAATGGTTGCATAGTCAATTACAAGGAAGGAAGATAGTGATACAATTGGAGGCCAATTGTGATTTGAGGTCAAATCTTCAATCATCCAATGATGATGATGTGCCACGATGACCCTTTACAAAGTTTCGAGCCAAAGAGTTTTCTAACCTCTTTATTCATTTTGTAAGTCTCTTTTTCTTAGCTATCTTGGATGAGAGTATTAGTTCAATATACAAAGATAAGTCAAAGCATTCAGATAAGTGAAATTCAAGCACAAGTATAGAAGAACTGGTTGACTTTATAAATTTACTGACAACCTAACCCTATGTGGTGTATTTGACATCCTTAAAAACTAAGAAAATTTTATATGAAAAAATATTTTTCATAAAGATTATAGTTGACTTCTCTAGCTTTCTATAATGGGGTTTGGAGTTTAAAAGGGAGTTTGTTTGCTTGCTTATGCTTGGAGTTAATCTTTCTCAAAGCTGATGATAACGCGTGATATGTGTTCAAAGTCATTCCCTTGCTGTCCTTGGTGATAATTAATAAATAAGAAGGATAATCATTTCATTTATGTTATTTGAAGTTTCTATAAGTGGAAATTTTTAGCTAATCGACTAAGGCTTGTGTAGTAACGTCCCAAAAATCCACACGTTACCAGTGCGCTCACTACAACTACATACTATGACATACAGATACTCGACGCGAACTCACTTAATTTAATACTACCTTCATTTTCAAATCATATTCAAAAGAACATTTGTAAGTATAAAAATTTTTTGACTCGATTCGAAAACGCTCGCGCTACGAAGAGGGAACACGAAATCATTAATAAAAAATACGCAATGGAAAAGTCAATTTAAAGGAGTTTTAAAAATAAGATGGCAAGACTTAAAATTTCAAGAAGGAGTCCAACTCACGCCTCACGCCACACGCGGGCACGTCTCCACTTCGGCGCCCTGAGCGCACCCTCTCAGCGCCGAGTGCGCCAACCTGACACCACCGGGGAGGGCCGCGTGACCCCACGCACCCTGCCTCCGTGCAACACGTCCGCACGCACGCCCTCACCCGATGCCGCACGACCCTTGCGCACTCGCGGAGCCGCGTGCCCCGCGCGCCTGTGGTCGCGCCACGCTTCCCCGCACACTGCCACTCCCTTCGTGCCTCACCGCGCACACTCCGACCTTTCTCCCGAAAATTCAGCAGAGTAACGCTTAAAAACTGGCTATCCCAAAATTTAAACTCTGCACACAGTTCACCAGAAAACTTAAAAATATGCATCCATCAATCTATACAGAGAATCCCCATAACAAAATCGAAGTTTAAAGACAACGAAATCTATCGACTATAAATGAAGAAAGTCCACAATATAGAGCAATGTCATACTCCATATAAAAGTACACACGCGTCTCCAAAACACCACAACACTCTATACAACCCTGTACAACCGACGCCTATACGAACTCATCTGACAACATAAATACCCCGACAAAAGCAACAACCCAAGCAAATCTCACCACCACCTACCATCTCCATGGGTCGGGTCACCTTAACAATCCGCCATCCGGTGCCTCGGTCGTGCTCCGCCAACCATCCTACACCTCAGAACTAGGCTCTCGGGGCTCACCAATGACAATATCTGCACCTACACCATAGAACACATAACATAATCCTAACGCTCAGTAAGTAATGCGATATGAAAGTAAAAACTGACAATACAATCATATTACATGGAGTCTCTATACTCACACTCATGTTGTCACACTTTCGACGCGTAGTGTACCCGCATCAAGGTGAGAATGAAACTAGCGCCACCCTACACCCGGACACGTCGCCACCGTCTCAGACTCCCCAGCAACGAGGCCCACAAGCTACACACACGCATCACCACACAACAACCACATCAAGGTGAGGGTGAACCTCGCGCCACGCTACACCCTAACATGTCGCCCCCGTCTCGGCCTCCCCAGGAATGGGGCCACAGCTGCCACACACACACATTTCACGGCAGCCCAGCCGGCCCACTCCTCGAGCGGAATCTGTGACTGGTGTTGCACCGACCCACACACTAGCAGCATCCGCGGTACCACTGTCTATCATCCTGACCGCCGACATATACATGCCGCGTGATGGCCCAGCCGGCCCACTCCTCGAGTGAAATTTGCGGTTGATTACGCACCGACCCACACACTAGCAGTATCTGCGGTACCACCGTCACGCATCTCACCACTTACTCAAAGTATACTCAAAACTATTTTCGTTCTCTTTTTAAAACAAGATGCATGTCAAACAATACACACACACACACCACAATCAATAACATAAATTCTAAAGTTCCACGGTGTAGGCCCACTTAGGCAAAACACATGTATGCACTACTTACCTAGCGTACTAATCTTACTCGACACACAGCTTTGCTAAAAACTGCTCAACCTAAAATATAAACAACCGCCCATCAATCTTCACATTAAACTTCACTAAATACACTAAAAATCACATTCCTTAACTAAACGCATGAAATCTCAACTAAAACAGGTCACTAATTCAGTTAAGTCGAAAACCAGCAAAAACTTTGGATGTGCAGAATTTTTGCGTTCGTTACCGGAATCGAGTGATTCAAGAGGCTAAACGTTTCCTTAGGAACCTAGTTTAACATACTAAAACGGATTTTAAAATGGTAAGCCGCAACTAGCTGAAAAATACCAAAAATTGAATCTGCCATTCACCCAAATTTCACATCTCTGTTCCCCTCAACCAAAACTCACTCAAAACTCACATTACGCACTAAAATCAGCAACGTAACATCACGCGTCACAATTCTACTAAAAATGCTCAATAATTTGACTCGGTCTAAAATTTGACATAAACTTCTGACGCGCATAACTTTTGCGTTGAATATCAGAATCGAACGATTACAGCAGCCAAACGTTGCTCTAACAACCTAATTTAACCCATAAAACAGAATTTAAAACGGATAACCTAGGCCGAAACCCCCAAAAACAGAGTCTGCTTTTACCGAAAAAAATCTGAATTTCAACATTAACCTGATTTTCACAAAGTTCTCTGCCAATCAATCACATTCTAATCTATTAAGTATGAACTAACTATAATTGAAGGTTTTCAATTCAAAAAACTTGAATTGGAAACCCCAACCCCTCGATTTTTCAAGCAAAACCTACGCTCCTCACCACAATTCCTTACCACCAATTTCCGCCATCAATTGATCGAAAAGGAGAGCATCACGCACTCCCCATCTCGGCCAACAGAACAGAGAGAGAAAGCAGGGGGACTCTCCAAACTCTCGGCTTTGGGCTCTGCTGCCCATGGTCACACGGCACACGCACAGCCTAAAACCGACCCAACACTCAGCCTAACATTCGAAAAAAAAATTGAAGGAAGACAACCATCAACTCGGGCGAACAGAACCAGAGCAGGGGAGGAAGTATATCTTCAGTCTTCAGCTCGGGAAACTGAACCCGTCTCCACCACAGTCCTCTCGGCTAACCGGCATTTGGTTCTTCTCCGTCGTCGACATCGACGGGTCGTCCTGCTCCTTCTCCCTCTCCCGGTTTTCTCTCGTTCCCCGTCACTCTCTCGGGTATCGACGTGCAACAATCAAATGGCTTCCTGCAGAAGCCATTCGGTTGTTTTAAATTTTTTTTTATTTATTTTAATAACTATAAATTAATTTACTAAAACGCTCTCATGTATTTTAACCGTCCATAACTTTGTTAAATTCTCGTCCTTCTGACTTTAAAATCTCATAAATATTTCTACGAATTGATACCCGAGCTTCAAAAATAAATTTCTCGCCAAAAGTTTCTCGAAAACTCCAACCGAGACTTAATTAAAAATTTCAAAAATTAGTTTTTAAAAATCAAAATTTCTTGGTTATTACAACTTGTGTAGCCGATTGTGTGCTCTTTCATAAGGGTCATTTTAGTATTTTCTTTTAAGGGCTCTTGCTCTAGTTTGTGCGGTTTAAATACCCCATTATGCTGCTATTGCAGTGATCTTTGAAGAAGAAGTTCTTGCTTTGCAAGTCTCTATTTCCGACCAGTTGTTTCTAGTGTGTTGTGACCAATTTAATTATCTAATTGTGAGAGTTTGGATAATCATCTCTTACTCAAATTATCTCAGTTTCGTGAATGTGACGTTATTCAGTAAAGATGAAGCAAACTCACAATGACCAAGTTAGATTGATGCCATTTTTTCAAGAAAGAGCCTTGGAGGGTAGAGGTGTGATTACCACCCCTATGACCAGTTTGTACCATTTCTACCATAACTTCCTTTTCCATTCGAACTTTGTGACAAAAGTTTGAGATATTGTTCTCCATTGATATCCTAGTAAGTTGTCAAAAAAGAGTTCATTTGATATATGTTTATTCATCACGAAATTGCTTCCTAAAAACTACCATAACCTTAAACTTTGATTTTCGTCAACCATCACCATTTCAATTATATCTTTTGTTCCCTTAACATTTGCCCCTGATTTTCAGAGGGTATAGTTTAGACATATCTGGAAATATTTTGGTTCAAAGTTCACTTCAAAATGATATAAAAAAGATGGAGAAATTGCGCATGCAAGTTAACCCCAAAGTTTGCCAAGAGATGTGTTCTTTCCTGAATGGTTGTCATCCTTTCTATTTTGGTGGCACGTCACTTTGTGGTGCACAAACTGCTGTCTCAGTAATGGCCGACTCATTTTGCATGTGCATGTATTTTCTTTGTGACTCAATATCTTTAGAAGACCTTTTTAATCCACTCATGTCGGGTTGCCATCTCTTTTTCTGATGAGGGTGATTCTTCTTTAGGAACTTCCTTCTTGCTTCAACTTGTTTAGCAACTTGGAATTTGACCTCCTCTTAGCCTCTATGTATAGGCTTGCAAGAATTGATATACTTTTAGCTTTTTAGTAGACATGAGATGTGGTGTGAAATGTTACAATGACTCAAACTTTTGAACATATTCTAAGACAGATCGATTTGATGAAGTTGGACAAACTCGACAAATTTCCTTGTTCTCGCAGTGTGGTTGAAGTACTTGTCATAGAAAATTCCTTTAAATTTCTACAACATAATCATATTCGCATCGTGTGTCATTTTGATCAAGTCCCACCAGAACATTTTGTCTTGAACCAAGATAGGTCGTACAAGCAACTCTTTCTTTCTCCCCTATTTTTGCACATTCAAATATCTCCTCCATTGCCCGAAGCCATTCTTCAGCTTTGACTAAGTAAGCCAAACTCCCATCAAAACTTGATGGTTTCAATCGTTGAAACTTTTCCTAGCAAGCTTCTATAAGAGCAATTGGATGTGGAGCCTTTCGTTCCTCCCTTTCCATGAATCTATCCAAGGATAAGAACTAGCATTCGACCAGCTCAATTAGACACCCAATTTTTGTATCCCTGTTATCGATATTTCTTCTAACTTCTGTTACCATAATATTTATTAACTAGTCATAATACAAATAAATAAAACAAATCAATAATTAAATTTATTATTAGAAAATTACTTACAGTTGAGGGAGCATTCCCATGGCAGATCGTTAGCCAGTCTGTAGAAATGATTTTGACCCGATTTATGCTCTGATACCACAATTGTGATGCTCCATAGCGAACAAGTGTTACTTTCTCAATATCTCCGTTATATAGTTTAAAATGTAAAAACGTGTCTTTCAAAATAAAACATACAGGGGAAGACTTTCAAACCATTTAGATTAAGATCAACATATGAAGAACATACGATCTTTAAAGAGGTTGACAACTAAAGTATTTAAATAGAACATTCCTCAATCAAAAGTAAACTTAATAATAGTCGGTCTTAAAATAAAACACCCACTTTTAAAGAAAACCTCATTCCTTTAGTTATAACTCCATTGATCAATCTCGCACTAACAATGTCATAGCGTAGTCCATGAGTACACCTCTTCAACTACTTTTCTAAGTCATTTCCTTCCTTAATAAAATCAATCTCCTGACCTACACTGCAAAGTTCACCTATGAGCTTAATATTCGTAAGAGATGTAAAAATGCTATGAATATGATATGCAGTTTGTAAAAACATTTGTTTCATTTTAATATTTATTTTTTCTTTTCTTTCACTTAACAATTCAGTTGTTGTGAGTAATACAGTCTAGAGAGAAGAGATGACACAATTTGCTCCATCTCATTCGGGACAACCAACTCGTTTCCCACCTTACAACAACTATTTATGTGCTTTATTCAGTTTTTTAGTTCTTTCGTCTTTTTTAATTAAAATTGTTTTATGATGTATGAGATATACATATTTTGTCATGGTATATGCAACATAAACAGAGTATCAGTGTACAATCCCAACAATAATCCACCTATTATCATGCAAACATCACATCATTCTATTGTAAATAAGGTAATTAATAATGAACTACAAGATAATAACATATCATCATGTCATCAATATGTCCATTATCGTTTCACAATCTCAAGCCTATAATCTAACATATCCTCAAACAATACTATTTTCAATATAACTATAAAGCATAACAATGAAATCGATCATCAAAACCTTAAGCAACATGACCATGATTATAACAATAAGACATAAGAAACAACATATCTCATAGCACATCCTCAAATTCTTGGTCATAGTTCTACCTTTAATACGTATAAGAACATATTACTATTGAAACACATTGTGAGCCACATCCTCGAATATTGTTATCATAAGTACGATAACAAAATGCAACGACAAAACCATAGCACTTTGTCATGTAGGTCGAAAAAGTCAAGCATATACGTACATCACTGACTTTGAGTCTTTAATACGTAGACTCTCGCTTATGATGGGTATCCTTCACCTTTGAATTAACATAACTATAAAGTTGTCGCATATTAGTGAAAGAACATGAGGATAATAATTGTAATAAAAGGATATCCATAGAGAAACCCTAATGATAATGAAAACCCTAACCGTCTTCCTCAAGCATGTATTCCTATGTATTTAATTTTTTGAGGGTCGAAACCTATTAAGTTTTAGACTTGTGAGAATCTGCAGAAGCAAAGAGGCACTTCAAATAGAATAACTTATAAACGTTTTCTATAAAAGCAATTGAAATCTAGACATCAAAGGTAACAAAAAATTTATGATTTTTGAGTGATGATGAATAACTAATAATTAAACACAAAGGTGATGATAAATCAATATGAAATATGATTGTGAATCAATTTGTCGCCACTTGTAATTTTCTATTCATATGTTAGTAATATATTATAGATTAATGTTAATTAATTCACTCAAAACTTTAAATTATATTACACAATAATTTGTCGATCTACTATGTATGCTTTTATTTATTTTTTTCCAATGCCTAGATAAAATAAAAGATAAAGATGAGTTTTAAATGAGTAATGTGATACAAGCATATATGGCTATAATGACTAGATAAAAATGCTAATTTTATGTATAAAGCTACCTGACTACACATTATTAAATAATAGTTCTAAATTCAAGTTACCATTCGACATATATGAAATAATTTATAATTCATATAATCGCCTTTTTAGCATAATATGATGAAATACAATATTAAATCCATTAATTGATAAAAAAAAAAAAGTATGACAAGTTAGCGACAGATAAATATCAATTACAAAGTTTAATAGTTTATCCTCTCAGTCTAGTTCATAACTGTAAACATAAGAAATAATGCAAAAGTGTTCAAAATAGTCCAGAGAGGAAGAAAATAAATAAAACATGAAACTAATCCTTTTAGATTGTTAAATATCATCGAAGGCCAACTTATTGTAGGATTCGCGTCCCTCCACTCCGGCTTCTAGTTGCACTGATGGAAAATAAAAATATGCTATTGATGCAAAAGAATTAAATGCTCGACTTAATGACCAAATTGAATGAGTTAATGAGGAGTGGTATCGCCAATTTAAAGATGAAACTTAGGCATGAATTGGACAATCTCATATATTTCTAAAGCTATTAAATTCTCCAATCTTCCAAAATACTTCGTCCAAAGTTTCCAGGAGACTCCTTGCTCGACTTTCTAATTTGGTACCTTTCTTAAGCTCCAAGTCTCTAAATTTATGTAATGTAAAGCTAATTTGACTTGCAAAAATTCATCTAATTCCCTATTGTGCATTAGAGTTTCTTTTTCTGTAAAAATGGATATAATTAGTACAATGAACCCCAAATTATCCAAAAAAATATATTAAAAATTTAACTATTTTTATAAAATATATTTCTAAATTTAAAATTCTTCATTGCTGTAATAAAAATTGATAATTCTAAAATATAGTGTAATCATTTCTTTCATAATGGAAGTACACTAAAAGAACAGAAAATATATTTTCCACTTTAGTGTGGTCAACCTTAATATAGTTCCTTCGCATTCATTTCCACAAGATATGAAGTGATTTCATTTCTATTTAAATTCAAAAGTTTGGAAAAACTTGAAAATTTATCAAATATTTAAGGAAACGACTTAGAGGTAGTTTTTGAAAAAAATTGAAATCTAAATTTTATCTCCTTTAAAATGTTTCTCTTTTTTTTAAAAGGTTCATAATTTTAAGACTTTAGCCCAAGTGGTATAGGTATGTTGAGTGTCACAATTTGAAGGGCACTACGAAGAAACAGAGAACAATCGGACATTTAGGATGATCAAATTGTCTTACCCTCAATAAATTTAATTGACCTTGTCGTATTGTTGTTAAATGAACGAGCTGGCTCGCCAGCTCTCCCGCTCGGCTCATTACTGTAGCGAGCTGATCTTGCTCGACTCGCTACACTAACAAGCAGGTTTGACTCAAGTCATATAGACGAGTAGAGTCGAGCTCGACAATACTTGTTCGCGAGCCTGATGAGCCTGCTCGTGAGCAGGCTCAATCATGCCCAGTTCGGCACTGATCTTTCCGACGATGGGCAAAGCTGAGCGAGATTTCCAACGTCTCTGATGGAAGCGCAGCGTCCAGAAGCTCGGGCCCTCGAACATCTTCGACCATCGTCGAGGTTGGGATAGCTGAGCGATCGATCGTCCAAATGTTAGGTGATCATTGCCCTGCGACTATGGGCAAAGTTGTGCGAGCTTTTCGATGTTTCCGATGAAAGCGCAACATCCAAAAGCTCGGGCTCTCGAGCATCTTTGATCATCGTCGGGGTCGAGAGAGCTGGGCGACCCAGCTCTCTGATCACTGGGAGATCGGCTCGACTCGCTCGTTTAACATCTCTACCTTGTCGCGACTTAAGAACCATATACTTAATTAGAGAAGCTAGGTCCAATAACAAGGGGATAATGCAATGGTCCAACAGTGATATCAATATAGCATATGTAATCAAATTCAATTAATATAGTTTGTGTGAAAAATGTAACACCCTGATAATAAATACTAAAATTGGAATTGAAAGGAAACTAGAATAATAATTCTACTTCTAACCTATAGTCTCCTAGGATTAAATGAAAGTAAAGATTAAAATAATATCAACCTCAATCAAGTATTAGCTGCTCTTGTTCTCCTTGATTATAATTTTAAAGACGGAGTCAATTGGAGTAAATTCACTCAACTCAAAAAGTTATCCAAAACAAATTTTCAAAAATAATAAATATGACCAAGTGTCTTAACAATCTACTTATAATATAGTCAATAATAAAAATATCATAACTACTATATAAGTATAAAAATTATTAGTAAAAAAAAGTCTATCACGTACTCTAACATCAATGTTATATGCATAAAGAGGGAATAAAATAAATTTTCAGATAATCGCAGCATAAAATAAAATATTTTATTAGGTGTGAAAATTTTCACTCAGAATCACAACAATCAACTGTCTTAATATATTATGTTTAATGTTAAAACAGCTTAACAAAATTTGAAGATACACAATAAAAAATAATCTTCACTCAGGTCAAACAAAATTAGTAGACATGCCTGAATATGAAAAATAATAATAATAAAAGAATACACAAAGTAATTGTATTAGAAAAATGTTTGCATATAGTAAAAACTAACCTATTGTGACATATTTTCATAAGAGCATGAGATATATACTTCAAAATAGTATTAGAAAATGATGTATATAAATGAAATCCCCTCCTCAAGCGGAGTATGCCTCCTAACACTATTGAAATAACCAGACAATCCAATCCAACTTGTCAAATCATAGTACATACATATCTAAACATCATAAAATAAGTGTTGTATCTCATAACTGGAATAAGACCAAAATCAGAAATCAATAGAGAGACCCTTAAAAAACTTGATCTCAAATGGGATGTAGAGGACCATCCGTCGACATATAATAAGTTGACATTGCTGAGCGTGGTTGACCATTAGCAAGCTCAATAGGCAACGAACGTGGCTATGAACAAAAAGTAGCTAGCGGTGAGCCTAACCTAAACATTTGGGGACCAATCTGAATTTCAACGAGCAAGATCATTTGTTACGGTCGATCTTGATGCTAAAAGTTTGAATGGTAAATTAGATTTCAAAAGTTACCGACCAAAGATAAAAGATTAATCACTTGGAACAACGAGACAAAAAAGATTAAAAACTGTTGCACAAACCATAATGATGATCAATCTATCAAGTTTTTGTAAAAAGAACTTAAACTTTTTTTTTAATTTAATCATAAATTTCAAACCTTCAATCCAAAAATTATGTTTTCGGCAAAAATCTGAATTTCAAATAAAAAGTACAGGTAGTAGTTAAATTCGACTAACTCTCCTTTAATAGTTCTGGTAAATTATTGAGTAAAAATTAACGATTTTAATTTTTATATCATCAAAAATCAAACTTACTGTAAAACTTTAACAAAATGGTAATAAAATCTAACTTGCTGTCTAATTTTTCCAATGTATAATCCTTACAAGCGTTTTAGGTTCCAGTATGTGAATCTTTCTGTCACTTTTTCATATATTGATGATACTCGCACAATGTTGATCCAACATCATTTCAATACAATTTTGAATCTAAATTAGATTTCCAGATTACATATATGTACTTAATTAAATAATGAATATCTCGAGGCCGTCTCAAGAAATCCCCTTTTATATATTTAATTTCCTCTTGGCTAATACCAACTCTCTGGCTAATGAGATGAAATAGATTTTGAAAAGTACATGATGGGTCACGGCCAAAGCCGCCAACCATCTGAGCCCACATTTTATATATGTGCATATTGAATTTAATTTGTTATGTTTAGACGAGTTATGTTCACTTTGGGCGGACATTTTTAGAGTTTCCTTTATAAGGTCTTGCACCTTAATTTTGTGAGAGCTATTTAAGTTTTGAATATTAATTTACTAGAATAGCAATTTCTCTGTTATTGGACTCCTAAATTTTTGATAATCGATTTACTTTTATCATTTAAGTGTGGTGAACTTGAGTCGCTCAGTGGTCATTTAATATATTTTTACCAAAACAAAAATAAAATAAGATTCAATATTTTTACTTAAAGTATTTCCATTTTCTTAGTACTTTGATTGTGTTTTGTTTATTATATCTTAGGATTCTAGTGCGATTTTCATTGTTGTCTACCAATTTATCATTTCTTGTTACCATCTTTCTTGGTTTCCTTTGTTTTTCTCTTAATATGTTAATGACAACGGTTGAAGTTCCGCTCACGCGCTTGCTTTTAACAGTCGTCCACTCTAGTGTATTTCTTTGAACTAAAGTTCTTGTTATAGTACTTCCCTGTTATCTGGTCGACAAATCTAGAACCACAATTTTCTATCCTTTCACTTATCCAACCGTAAAATCTAGTGTCCAAATCTGAGACACTTTCTGAACTTATAACTTTGGTCAAGCCCTTGCCCTTTTGTGGTTGACCACTCTTTTCTCGTTACTAAGTTTTCAAATCCTACTCTCTTTATGAATTTTATTAAACACAAGTAGTTATTAAAGTAATCAAACTGACTTAGTAGGTAATCCTAATTAACATATGTCGTATGTTGTGCATAATTATACCGAGCATATCTGTATTGTATCATAACAACTAATAAAGTGATTATGATCAGGTGGAAACCTTCATAAAACAATTTATAGAAATTTTCTGCATGACTAAAAAAAATCACTATGTAAAAGACAGCATTTTTAAACATGTGAGTGATGAGAATAAGAAATAAAATGTCTAACTATTAAATGAGCACACCGTAATAGATTCTATGTGAAAGATGATTGAGAATCGATTTTTTTCCTCTTATAATTTTCCGTTTATGTGTCACAATAATATTACAGTAATATTAATTATTTAATTAAAAATTTTATAATATAATAATCTATAGATCTACTATGTGATATATATTTTTTTATTCTAGTCTATGCCTACTCAAGATTAATAATAGACAAAGACAAGTTTCAATAAAATTATATGACACAAATTTATATGTCTATGGTAAATGTATAAAAAATACTAACTTTATTTATAAAACTAACTACAACACATTTTTCAATACAAGCTCTCAATATAAGTCACTATTCATAATATATGAAAAATAATGGGTAAAGTGCAATTTGGTCCCTATACTATAGTGAAAATGGTAATTTACATCGTAAACTTAGATAATGAACAAAAACAACCTTAATATATTGACAATAAGTAATTTATCCTCTACGTGTCATTTTCTGTTAAAATAATACGTTTTCGTCACGTACCATATTTTATTTCCTGACATGCCCCTTGCCTGCTTTTGAAAAACCCCGAATACCCTTCTCTTTCTCTTCCTCTTCCTCTCTTCGTCTCTCTCTCCCCTCTTCTAACCAGTAGACAGTAGTCAGTTCTAGTTCTCACACTTTTTCATAGTGGATTTTGCTAATTATATTGTCTATGAGGTTTTCACTTTTGACTCTCTCTATTCTTGTTTTTTTCTTGAAGAAGAAATGTCTGAATTGTGTCCTCATTCTCGTCTTCTATCACTCTCTCTCCTCATTTGTTTCTATCTTCTCTCTCATCCTCTGTATTTCTCCTACTTAATCTTCTTCTTCTCTTGCTTGCTCACCCTCCTTTCCTTTCTGTATCCTCTTCTTGTCACCATCTTTCTTCTCCTCCTTGCTAGCTACACTCTCTCCACCCATTTCTTCGTATAGAATACATTGATGATTCTGACTTTTTCGAATCAAAAGTGGGGTTTTTTTTTCACTTTTCTAGATTTTTTGATATTTTGAAGTTGTAAATATGAAGATAGAGAAAATTCAGAGTAAGTTCTAGTAGAAAAATATGAGGATAATGCCCAAATTTTCCAACCCAAAAATTTTCCGCCATTAATGGAGGATGTTGAAGAAAATAAAGAGCTGAAAATACTCAGAGTTCGAAGATCAAGAGAATTGAAGAACATAATGATTGAGAGACAAAATGTTTTCATCAACTAGATACCCATTTGGTTTTCAACTGTAAACGACAAAAGAAACGACGACATATATGAAACGACGACATGTGGTGGATTTTGACATAATGGAAGGCATCCAGCGGCCACCATTAATGGCAGATCTTGTCGCAGAAGAGAAGCTGCTTGAGAAAGGAGGTGGGTCTTCAATGGCAGACAGACGAGAGAGAGAGAGAGAGAGAAGGGTATTCGGTGGTTTTTCAAACGTAGGCGGGGGCATGTCAGGGTCAAAAATAGACACGTCATGAAAACATGTCATTTTAATGAAAAATGGCACGATATGGGGTAAATTGTCTATTATCAATACATTAAGATTATTTTTGCTCATTATCCGAGTTTACGGTGTAAATTACCATTTTCATCATAATGTTGGGACCAGATTGCACTTTATCTAAAAATAATTTATAATTCATATAATCGTCTTTTTAACATAATAAGTTGTATCTCACTATTGTAATTCATAAAATAGTCATAAAGTCAATAACACAAATATCTATTATAAAGTTTGGTGATTTATTCTCTTAATTTAAAGAAAGTTACTGCATAATAATGTAGAATTGTACGAAGAAGAAGAAAAAAAACACTAAACTAGTCCTCCTTCGTTTTCAATTTGGGAAGATAGATTGTTGTAGCATCCACGCTCTGCTCTTTATATCACCTTTTCAAAGTTTTGATGCGCATTGTGATTTTTGGTTCTGTAAAAATAAAATAAATCATTAGAATATACTCGAAATAAGAAAATATAGAAAACAAAATCAGTAACTTTCTAAAGAGATCGCTAAATAAATATATTTTAATTAGCAAAATCCATACTAAGTCTTGGTACAAAAACTTTAAAATACAGAGTTAACATATTCCAAATTAAACCTTGTTTGTTCTCTAAGTCCACGAACAACTAAAGCTAAAATTTTATTATTTGTAATATTTAATTTTCACTCTATTTTTTCCAAGCTCATCAATTTTCGTTATAGATCAACTAACTAAATGTCTCTTTTTCACACCAATTTGACATTATGATCTATAAGCTTTTGGGTTAAAATGTTTGGAGGGTAAATTTTAATTATGGCATGTTGCTTCTCTATCCTTGCATTTACACCATCAAACTTTCTCCTTCAAGGTGTTCTTGAAACAAAAGTAAAAATGTATCAAAACAAAACACTGGCTTCACGCACCTATCCTAAATGACTGATGATTGAAGTTAGAGTATGACTATTTGTTAGAGTTTAACTAATCTAGTTTAGTTTCTCTTTCCCTCTTTCCTTCTTTCCGATGCTCATCATGAGCATACATAGTGTGAAATATTTTTTTCTTAAAAATATTTACAAGTAAGCTTTCATCTTGCTGCCTTTATGTTCCTCTTATTTTTCTCCATCTTCTTCTTCTTTTAAATCTTGCAAACTCTAATTTGGTATCAGAACTACAGGATTACGCTTCCATTGGTTCAACAATTCCTACCTACGTGGCCCACCTAATCTCAATCACCCATCAGCCTTCTCAACCCAACCTCCTTCACCTTACCAATCCAGCTTATCTGCCCCAAAACACTACCCACAACCCAACCTAGCCCAATATCCTTATTTGTACATATCCAATCCATCACCTTATAACCCGGCCCACCCACCTCCCCCTTCTTTCTCCATCGCTCATTTTTCAACATCTCTGTCTTCTGAACTCTCTGCTTCATCGCCCGCCTTTTTTGCCGGTCTTTTTCCTATACCTCCGGCCACTGTTCCGTGGGTCCTCGATTCCAGGGTCACCCACCATTTCTGTCCTACATCGGCTACTCTTCACAACTCTCAGTCTTTCAGTGGTTTGAATTTCGCTGTCAGTGCTGATGGTAAGTCAACCCCAATCTCTCACCTTGGGTCTGCTTTAATTCTAACTCCTTTCTGTTCTCTTCACTTAAATTCAATTTGTCATACTCCTGATTTTTTCCATAATCTTCTACGTGTTAGTAAATTATGCAGTGATAATTCTGTCATTGTTGAATTTGATTCCCAATGTTTTTGTGTTAAGGATTGGATTTCTCATCAAATCTTTCTCTGCGGTTCACTTATTGATGGCCTGTATCAGCTTCACGTGCCCTCTGCAGCTTATTCCTTGTCTGCCTCCTTGCTGAGCTCCCAACCATCTTCCACCCAACTATGACATTTCAGATTGGGTCACCCTTCTGTATCTATTTTGAAAAATGTAATGAATATTTGTAATATTCCTTTTGTACATAATGAAATGCTAAACTTTTGTAATCCTTGTCAAATGAGTAAATCTCACAAATTGCCTTTTCGTAATTCTGAATCTCATTCCAATTTTCCTTTTGAGCTTGTGCATACAGATGTGTGGGGTCAATCCCCTTTTCCCTCTTTTACTTGCGATCGTTATTTTCTTTCATTTGTGGACGATTGCACTTGTTTTACTTAGACGTTCCCTTTAAAATTAAAAAGTGATGTTCATCTTACTTTTGTGCACTTCCATCGCTATATTCAAACACAATTTGGTTCCTCTATTAAGGTCATTCAATCTGACTGGGGCAAGAAGTTCCAATCTCTCTCTCCTATTTTTAATTCTCTTAGCATCCACCACCGTATCTCTTGTACCTATACTCCTAATCAAAATGGTCGTGTAGAGCGCAAAAACCGCCACATTGTCAAAATTGGTCTCGTTCTCCTCTTCCATTCTTCTATCCCTCATAAGTTCTTGCCTTATGCCTTTACTACTGCTACGAGCCTCATAAATGTCCTTCGTACACCTGTTCTTAACAATAAATCACCTTTCGAATGTTTGTACAATTCTCTTCCTGATTACAACGCTCTCCATGTTTTTTATTGCTTGTGTTTTCCTTTCCTTTGTCCCTATAATCAAAATAAACTCCAGTCTCGCTCACTTCCTTGTGTCTTCTTGGGTCTTAGCCCCAATCACAAGGGATATCTTTGCCGCGAACCTCGATCCCACAAACTATACATCTCTCGTCACGTTAATTTTGAGGAATCCATTTTTTCCTTCTCTTCTCTCAATCTATCTCTTCCCTTTCCTTCCTCATTTTCACTTCCCATAACCTTGAGTCACCCATCACTCCCACCAGTTTCTTCTAATGTCTCTCTTTCAATTTTTGTTTCACATTCTCCATCTAATCCTTCAAATCCACCCTCCATACCTACACCTTCACCACCATCCTCGTCCATTCCCCAACCTCTCACTTCTCTTCCCCAAACTTTCATTCCTAATGTCACCCATCACTCCCACCAGTTTCTTCTAATGTCTCTCTTTCAATTTTTGTTTCACATTCTCCATCTAATCCTTCAAATCCACCCTCCATACCTACACCTTCACCACCATCCTTGTCCATTCCCCAACCTCTCACTTCTCTTCCCCAAACTTTCATTCCTACCCTGGCCCCTCCGTTTAAAACAAATACTCATCAAATGTGCGCCAGATCCAAATATGATATTTTAAACCCAAGCCTTTTCCATAGAAACTACCATTGAACCCAAAACTTTTAACCAAGCCTCCAAACGCCCTCATTGGTTGGCTGCTATACATGAGAAAATGATGGCTTTATCTGCTAACTCTACTTGGACATTGGTTCCTCCTCTTTCTCTAGGAGTCAAGATTCTCGGCTGTAAGTGGATTTTCAAAACTAAACTCAACTTCGATGGCACGATCAACAGATAGAAAGCTCATTTAGTGGCAAAGAGATATGATCAGACAGAGGGCATCGACTATGAGGAAACCTTCAGCCCAATTGTGAAACCTGCCTCCATCCGTACTACTGTTGCCCTATCCATCTCCTATGGTTGGATCATCAAACAACTGGATGTAAGTAATGCCTTTTTACATAGTGATTTGACTGAGATAGTGTTTATGCAGCAACCTCCAAGATTTGTGAGTTCCTCTCATCCATCCAGTGTATATCACTTACGCAAGGCTCTTTATGGCTTAAAACAATCTTCTCGGGCCTGGTACACAAAGCTATACACAACTCTTTTAAATTGAAGTTTCATTGCTTCCAAGTTAGATACTTCTCTCCTTATCCGTCGACTGTCCTCCTCTGTTATTATTATGTTAGTCTATGTTGACGACATCATTCTCACGGGTAACTTTGCTTCTCTACTCGACCAGCTTCTCATGTAATTAAATTCTAAATTTAAGGTGCGTGACCTTGGACCATTATCTTTTTTTTCTTGGAATTTCCGTCACTCATACTCCTACAAGAATGAGTTTTTCACAGTCTAGATATATTCATAAAATATTGCACATAGCTAATATGGTCTCCTGCAAACTCATTACCACCTCAATGATTTCAGATCCTATTCTTTCAAAGAATTCTTGCATCCCTCTCCGTGACGGCTCTCTTTATCGCAGTATAGTTGGAAGCCTGCAATACTATTGCCTTACTCAGCCTGACATTGCTTTTGCTATCTACAAGGTCTCTCAATTCATGCACTCCCCTTCAAACATCCATTGGCAGGCAGTCAAACGGATTTTACAGTATCTCAAGAGTACTCTCTCTTTGGGTATATCCTTATCATCCTCATCTGCCTCCAATTTGATATGCTTAACAGATACTGATTAAGCTTCCTGTCCTGATGACCGTAAGAGCACGAGTGGCTTTTGTATCTTCTTGGGCTCCAACCTCATCTCGTGGTCTTCCACCAAACAGAAAACTGCCTCACGGTCGAGCACCGAATCCAAATATCGTTGTGTAGCCAATGGTGCTGCCAAACTCTTCTGGCTCCAATCTTTGCTCAACGAATTGGGTGTTCTCTCTACCGAGGTACCTCTCATTCTATGTGATAACCTCAGTGCAACGTACCTCGCTTCCAATTCAGTTTTACATTCTAAATCAAAGCATGTCGAGATTGATTTTAACTTTGTGCGTGAAAAAGTTCTCCACAAGACTTTGTCGGTGAAATTCACTCCTTTAGGTCATCAACTGGCAGATGCATTCACCAAGCCACTTCCACCTTCCACCTTCTTAGTTTTTCTTTCTAAGATCTTCGGCCTCAGACTTGCTCTTGAGTGGGGATGTTAGAGTATGATTATTTGTTAGAGTTTAACTAATTTAGTTTAGTTTTTCTTTCCCTCTTTCCTATGCTCATAATGAGCTACTGTACATGTATAGTGTAAAATATTTTTTCTTAAAAATATTTATAGGTAATCTTTCATCTTGCCGTCTTCATCTTCCTCTTCTTTTTCTCCATCTTCTTCTTCTGTTAAATCCTGCAAACTTCAACTATTAAAATAATTAAACCATGGGCTGCCTCCAAGTAGTGCTTGATTTTGAGTCTTTCAGGCCAACTACGCCCTCATTTACGCTTAGCTTATTTTTTCTTAGAGGGAGAAGTACTCTTCTTTTTAGTTGTGTCTCATCCATAGTGCTTCAACCGCTTCTTATTCACTTTGAATATCCTTCCTGGTTTTTCTTCTAAAATTTCCACAGCACCATAAGGAAACATCTGAATCACTTTGAATGAACTGAACTACTTTGACATTGCTTCCCAGGTAAGAACATTAACTTTTACTCATATAGAAGAACTAGTTATCCTTCGTCTTTGTTTTCATGGCACTTCTTAATCTTTTCCTTGTACAACCTTCCGTGTTTGTAAACTTTCTTCAAAATTTCTTCTAGCTTGGAGACCTTTACCAATGCCTTCTTGATCTAAGGAGGGATGCATGACATCAATTACTAAACATTCTTTAGCCACATCAATGAATTCAATCGGTTTAAGTGTATTGAAAGTAACTTGCTGATCATTGAATTTCGTGGTTGATTATCGGCAAGGAATATAAACTTTTTCACCTTAATGATCACATCTTTAATTTTACTTTATGAATATGCTAGTGAACTCTCTAGTAGGTGGAGTGTCATGACTGTTTACCTTGCTTTACCAATACTGAGCTATTTAAATACTCACATAGGCATGAGCTTGATACTTGTTTCTAATAGCAAGAAACTTTACCAAAATAATTATCTCATTGAACAAGTATAAAAAAAACATTTCAATGGCTTTTGCTCCTTGGATCCTTTGATTTTGGTGGAAGCTTGTTTTGTAAAATTGCATTGGTTTCTTTTTTCATGGGAACTGTTTAATTTCTTTCGGCCTTCTCATTTTTAATAAAGTATCCTTCATAGAATTTTGTATACTTAGACATTTGTTCTAATGGCTCAACTAGTGGAACATTGCTGTGTAGCTGCTTCAAAAGATCGAGATATCTTTTAAACTGCTTGTCTTATTGATGTTCTTAAAGTCTCTCTAAAAAGGAGGTGGAGATCTTATAACTTTTAATTCTAGTTTTGTTTCTGCAATGTTGCTGTAGCAAACCTTTCTCCTGGCAACTCCTGCGTCGGTTGTTTCCCCATTGTTTTATCTGTACGATGTTCTTGTACCTATGTCGTAGCATTTTGTTGTGATCTTTTATTGACATCCATTCTTTCAATAGTGTTTTCATTCCTCAATGTGATAGTTTTGCAATGCTCCTTATTCTAGGGAGAACACCTTAAGGTCTGGTACTTATTGAACTTACATACTATCCAAACTAGTATTCTAATTTCCTCAATGATGAAACTTTGGTGATAAGAACTCCAATTGAAAATTTGGTATTGTCTCTAGCCTAGATTGTAAGTGTTTGGGTAGACATTGTTATGCATGTTAAAGTTTTGATTTTGATTATATTTACTAATGTAGTATTTGATGGACAGATTTCAAAAGAATACTCTCGTCCACAATAAAAGTATGAAGTTGATGTACCATGCTATTAGACTCCAGGTTGCATTTTTTTAACCATGATTGTTGATGAGAAAATCTGAGCTTGGATTGATGTTAAAGTATGTACTTCATGTACTTTTACAACGAGGTATTGTTCTTTCAGTTGGCCAACTATAATGATTTTCCTATACTATCTCTAAAATCTCATAAGCTTCATTGTATGTCTTTCTTAAAATCACCTCATTAGCTACAATATCAATGGTAGCTTTATTTTGGCCACTGAGTTCGTTATAAAATATTTTCAATTGCATCCATTCAGGTATTTCATATTGGGACATTCACTTAGAGCCAGCTTGAATCACTCCCATACTTGAAACAATATTCATCATCAAATTATTTAAATAACCGATTTCATTCTGTAATTTAGCATTCTTGACTGATGGGAAATATTTTGTCAAATTTTTTTTTGCCAACTCGTCCTATGTAGCCATAGATTTTGATTGTATAAAGTTTAACCATGATTTAGCTCTGTTTCATAAGCAAAGAGAAAAGACTTTCAATCATAGAACATATTTGGAAATTCTATCCACCGTGAAAAAATCACTAATTTCCATAAACGTTTAAGGCGCAGATGAGGACTTCTTCTATAGCTTGACATTAAAATGTCCAATGGTTGCTACATTATAACTTTGAGTTCAAAGTTTCTTGGTTGAATGATAGGTCGTGCGATCCTAGAATATAATCCATGTGCTCTCAGAATAGCACAATCACGGGTCAATATGTTTTTATTGTTTATGAAAAATTTGACGGCATAATCCGCCGTTCTATTTTAACCTTGATTTTGTTGTAAACTTCTTCTAGTTTGAAAGGTACGTTGATCTCTATATCAAACTATTCAATTTTTGTCTCTTCGTCTTTAATGCTCATGTAGTCATGTTCCTGGAATAAATAATAGATATTAGTAACAGATAAAAGGTATACACTTTTATTGATTCAGTGAGTGACAGTAATTTTCTCAGGCAACTAAAAAATTTGTCAAGTATAAGCGTACACTATAATAACAAGCATAAAGTGACTAAGATTAAGTGCAAAATCCACAAAAAAAAACAATTTATAAAATTTTCTATAAAACTTACTAAACCTTCTTTAAAAAGTAACCAAATATTTAACTATGTTAGTGATGGGAATAAGAAATAAAAAAAAACTAATAATTAAACTAGTGAAGGTAGTAGATTCTATGTGAAAGATGATTGAGAATCAAATACTATAACAATATCAATTAGCTGATGTGCCATGGGAATTGGTCTAAGAGCAAGGACTAAGTGCCTAGCTAACTTAATTAGTTTCCTTTATTTTGCAGGGAAACATTTTAAAAAAGACATTGAGAAGACATCTAACTCATGTAACCGTAATATGCCAAAAGCATATATTGGAATGGGAGCCTATGGAAGAATATGAGGCCTAAAAACTTTCAGCCGAATAGCTCAATATGGACCAAAGCACTTTTTCATTTTCTGAGCTTTGAAGACAAACCTTTCATTCTATCTTAAATACGTAATTGTGTGTTTTATTTAGCATTTTACTTGTACTTATTTTTCTTTATTATTTTGTGCTACAAGGATTATTGTGATACTTAATAGGTTTCACCTAAGTGGCTGAGTGAGTAGGCAAGTGTTGTTTATGTTTGTTTGACATTGTTTTGTAATTGGTTGCTTGGAAACTCTAATATTTCCTTCACGTTTTATAAGCTCTATTAGGGTTTCTTGGTAGCCAACTTAGAAATTTTGATATCAAATTTTTGTTAAAGATTTTCTTTAATCTTGAGAGTTCTACGTTGCCACCCTTTCTTGATGAGTAATATCCAAGTGGTTGTATGTGTTCTTATTTCAACTTTCTGTGACTATAAGTGGATTTATTTTATATTACTCTTTTCTCGATGCTGTTTCCATAGAGGTGGAACATTCAGCAAAGGTATATAAATTCTCAAAAAATCCAAGTTGGAGAGCTTCTTCTTGCAAGGAAACCATAAAACTCAATAGACACATCCATAGTGTCTATTAGGACCAACTGGTACCCCTTAGACCATAACTTCTTTTCCACAATGAATTTGACAATGTTATTTGGGGGGCGTCATCCTCACCTCTTTTGAGATTTCACCATTGATTCCCTTAAAAATAATAATGGAGAATAAACCTACGAAACAAATAAGAAAGTTAGTAAACTCTATTGCTCGGATCCTAGTGAAAGACCTCCTCCATGGCACATTAAGAATCCTCAAAGATATCTTGTGTGTCTTTTTCTTGATAAGTGGAAATGGTTGGTCACTGCTGGAGAGTTTTATTTGCACTATTATGAGAACCACATAACAACTTTTACATATAATGTTGTCGTTACTCCAACTTTGCTTCATAGGGCTAAGCACATGCAGTGACAGAATGATAAGTTGGTAGAGAAAGTCAATCAACTGCATAATGGTGATCAGCTTGATGGATAGGAGGTCCGCTTAAGCTATTGTGTTTTTCAAGGGTTGAATAATTGTTCCTAATAGTTAAAAGTTGAGGCAAGCTATACTTGCAGAAGGTCGTAGGTATAGATTTTTTTTCACCCTAGGAGTACAAAGATGTACCAAGATCTTAAACGATAATTTTTTGTGGATGAGAATGAAGCGAGAGGGGGCAAAATTTATGCATCGATGTCTTATCTATCACAAATTAAATTTGAATATTAGAGGCTAGTTGGTTTGTTGCTGCCATAGCTCATTCAAAGGTGAAAGTGAGATATGATTACCATGGATTTTGTTACAGGACTTCCAATGACTCCTCAAAATTTTGACAAAGTTTGGGTCATTGTGGATGGTTTGACTAAATATGTTGCCTTTATTTCATTTTAGATGGATTTTCGTTTGTCAAAATTGATCCACTTCTATATCAAGAACATCGTTCATCTTCACTGTGTTCCTTCTAGTATCCTTTCTAATCATGACCATAGGTTCACTTCCAAGTTTTGGAGAGCCTTATAGAAAACCTTAAGTACGGAGTTGAGCCTTAGTACAACACATCATCCTCAGATTGGATGGGCAGTTGGAGCGTACCATCCAGACTTTGGAAGATATGTAATGAACTTGTATTCTAGATTTTGGAGATAGTTGGATCAACCATCTGTTGACCGTCAAACTTGTTTATAACAATAGATTTCAGGCAAGCATTAAAGCTTTTTCTTTTGAGGCATTGTATGAGAGACCTTGTTGCTCGTCCTTGTGTTGAGCTTAGGCAAAGAAAAGGGTTACTCTTTAACCAAAGTTGATCCAAGAAACCACGGAAGAAATCCAACTTATCTGAGAAAGGTTGAAGACAGTGAGGGTAGGCAAAAGAGCTATGGTGATCTCAAGAGGCATGAAGTTGAGTTTGTGGTTGGAGATTTTTTTTCCTTAAATGTTCGTCCTATGTGTGGAGTTAGTTGATTTGGGGTTAAAGGGAACTTAGCCCTGAGGTACATTTTCTTATTTTAGATTGTTAATCTGGTTTTTAACATGATGTACACACTTGATTTACCTCCTTAGCTCGAGTATGTCCATAATATTTTCTACATATTCTTAACGAGCAAGTACACACCAGACCCTTTCCATGTCATTTTCTGGGTTGACATTCCTATCTAGAAGGATGTGAAGAGCTAGAGCCAATCTAAGAGAGGGAGGTACGAATCATTCGTTACTGAGAGATTTCATTAGTTCGAGAGAACAACACCCCCCCCCCCCAAATTCGGGCCGGTTTTATCGAATTTCAAGGCAAAATTCCCTTAGGGAGGAGGATGTAATACCTCATATTTTTCTAATTTGTTGCCTCATTTAGTCTTATACAGCCATATGAGATTTTGTCGGTCAATTGGTAAAAATTGATAATTAAAAAAATTACTTTGTTGTTAAAATTTAAGGAAAATAAATATTGGATAAATTGGATTGTTCCTTGCAAATGATAATTGGTTGATGCTTGAAATTTAGAAGAATGAAAATGTGTAAAGTTTTTATTTAATAAAAATTGTAATTATATTAAATAAAAATAAAAGGATACTAAAATTTAAATGTAAGAATTGTCTTGTTGAGAAGAGAGAAAACTCTTCTCTCTTCTCATTTTCTCATGCAAGAGAGAGAGAGAGAGAGAGAGAGAGAGAGAGAGAGAGAGAGACTCGTTATGCTTAGAGAATAGGGTTGTGTTCCCAAGTAAACGTGCAACAACCTTTGTGAATACGGTTCGAGGATAAATCTTCCTAATCTCTCCTTTTTTAGGGGTAAAAGTTAGGGTTATGTAAAGCAACCAGATTTGAGCAAAAGAGCTAATCTCTTGGATTATATTTGGATTTTTTTTATGTATATTTGTGTATTTGGAGTTTGTGTAAGTCTATTCATCGTTTGGAGTAGAGGAACAATGAGAAAAGTCAAGTTCTACGAACTCCCTTCAATGGAATTTGCCAACAGTCAACACTTTCGAATAAGTATCGACTAGCAGATTACAACAAAGACCCGAGGGTTTCAAGGGTCCACACTAAAGAAGAAGTGTCAACCAAGGATGAAACCAAGAGTTTCAAGTGTCAACCGCTAGTTGGATCAGTCGACACATGCTCAGGGGTCAATATCAAGGTTGATCTCATATCAACTCGACAACTTCAAATGTCGACTGCTAGCTGGGTTGGTCGATACCCACTCAAGGGTCGACCCCTTGAGTCGCTCGAGAGTTTGGAGTGTCGACAACTTTGGACACCGGTCAATACCTAGTAAAACCCAGTTTGAAGTTGTAGCCGCTTAGAGACCGGACGACCGTAAGACCTTTTTTTTTTGGAAAAGATGTTTATAGTTTTCCGAATTGAGTTCATAGTCCTAGTATAGGAACCATCCATGGTTTCCCTCAGTGTGAGCAGTGTATTCATGACTTTAGTTTACTTTTAGGGTCGAACGAGTTCGTAGAATTCTAGTAAGTGCCAGAGGTTGTCATTTTTATACAAAAAAGGGGTAATCATCGTAGATGTAGGGATTTTACGCTTTCTACATTGCATTGCATTGTTTTTCAAAGCTATTATTTTGGTTGGTTGCCAGTTATATCGAAGTCCGGTTGCCAATAAGATTTTTGTAAGTATATGTACATATAGTTTTCTCATGTCTATTTTCAGCATAGATATATGGTTTTGCTGTGATCTGTTGAGAGAATGAACCCTCTTGACACTTTAGAGGGTTCAGTGTAAAAGTGTCACGAGGCTATTATGTTACGCCTTCTGTTGTGTGAAGGTTGTATTATTTGCACGAATAAAAAATGGAAGTAGGCGAGTGATAACAGCCTCCTTGGGTTTCAAATGCATAAACCTAATCAGGATGTTGATTGTGTGAGTGAAGTCGTGGCTGACTATCAGTCGCAAGTCACTCGGGTGGCGTGTTGGATCTTTGGAGTGCCGTCACGATTTCTTTTGGTCTCATAAGGTGTTGTTGGGTCCTTAAATCACCATATTTCTCTGATAGTTTGTCCTATGGATCCTTGTATCATGCTTCTTTTCATTGGGAATGTCTTTTATGGAAAACAATGTGGTTTATTTTCGATGTATAGCTACTTATGTATGTGACATATTTTAAAACTATTGCATCGAGAGCTCGTGGAGCCGATTTTGATAAAAGAAGAAAAGAGATTTCCTTAACAGTTTTGTAAACTCATGTATTGTTGGAAATTAAATCATAGTTTGAAATGAAGAGAAAATTCGTTTTTAAATCAAGATCCATTAGGTATAACATTTATACTAAGTTAATCGTTGACTCCACCCTCCTTTCTATCTAGGTAAAAAGAAGAGCGGTTAACTTTAATAGAAATTGGGGAAATGCAACTTGTTATTTCATTTTCCGTTACAACTATATTTATATTCTTAGTAAGGATTTAGTGTTTATTATTTCATTTTCCGTTACAACTATATTTGTATCATTGGTAAGAATTTACTGTTTAGTTCGAAAATATAAACCTAATTGTTGGATTGGAACCCTTTACTTTTTCACACCGTAAAATATTGCTAAGTATTTATTGTATCGCACTATCTGTTTGAGATTTCACTATATGGGCATCAATCTACTAATGTGTGCGATTTAGCTTTGTATTTATTTTGAAAGACTTCCGCTTCCATACTAGCCTTAGGCTGAGTGATTTGGTTTCTTTTCAGAAATCGAGTTATTCAACCCGACATTTCTATTTCGACCCGTCCCCAATTTATGAAAGATCCAGGATAGAGGGTTTACAAGGATTGATGGAAAAACCCTAGTTATATTGGCCTCTCACCTTTGTAGGAGCTTCTCACACTAGGTAAGCTCGCCCCGTCCATCCTGTAACGATGTGCCATCACAACTCATCATTCTCATTATTAAGAGCAACGTACTGTCGAAACATTTTTGGTCTGTTGATCCAATGGGGGAGAAATTGATGGTTGAGGAATAAAATAACACAGTTCATGAAGAGGACTCGTTGAAGGAATGCTGCTGTGAAAAGTCTATCCCTTGTCTTTAATCCATGATTAGTAGCAGATATTTTTCTTCTTCTGATGGTTTCTAAGGAACTTGTAAAAACCAGTATTCTTAAGTAATTAAATTCCATGTAATAATTTTTCACGTTAAAGATGATCAACTTGTCTTGGGTTGACTTGATTTGTCGTTTAGCAACCACGTCGTGTTTTGGATCAACTAGTCAAAATTAGTAATTTCAAAAATTATTGTGTAATGAATTTGAGAAAATTAATGTTGGATAATTTAAGAATTATCTTGGGTATGAATTTGGGCAAGATGGATAGAATTAGAAGAATTTTTATAGTAAGTGTAATTTGGGGTAAAAGGATAAATATGAAAATTTTATTAAATGAGCATTATTAAAAATAGGGGAAAACAATATTTGCTCTCATTTGCCTCCTCATTGCCGCACAAGGGAGAAAGAGAGGGAGATAGGAGGTTTGTCCTGTTTGTGCGAACCATCATGTTCGGAGACCAAGGTTGCGTTCGCAAGGCTTCGTACATTAACTTTTGTGAAGGGACTCCAAACGATTGTAACTTTTCAATCTCTATTTTGGTTGTTAAAGATTAATGTTTTTATGTAAACTAAATTTGAGCTTGGAAACTCGGATGCATGAGTTATTTGTAGTTTATTTGAGTAGGATTAGTTTGCACTCAAGTTATTTGGTTGATTTGCGGTGTAAATTGACGAATGGGAGAGATTTTTGCAGCTTTCCTTGGTTGAAAAATCACTCAAGTGTCAACCACTGTGGATATCAGTCGACACTTTGAACCTCACTGGAACAAAGAGTTGTAAGTGTCCACCGTTAAAGGGAAGTATGGACCACATACATTTTATTTTCAAAAGGTGTCGACACTTCAGCACAAAGTGTCAACTATTAGTGTACGTAAGTAGAAACCCGAGCGATATAAAGTCTCGACCGATAAGATGAAGTGTGGACCGCAAGCCCAAACCCAGTTTTCTAAGTGTTTTGTGGGGGACCCCCACTTGGTCGACTCGTGCCTTCTAAAGTGTCGACCACACAGTTTTAATTGTAGCCATTTATAGTGTCCTAAATAGCATTCCAAGTTCTAGTAAGTGACTCATTCATGTCTTCCCTTAATGTTAAGTCAGATATTCATTATTTAATTTCTGGTTTAGACTCAGTCGAGTTTGTGGACTTTAAGCTGATTACTGAGGTTGTTGCTCTAGTACGTAAGAAGAGACTAACCGTCAAGGTAGAAGTTTTATATTATTGCATTCAATTTGCATCATTGTTTTATGAAACTTATTTTAATGAGTTGTCACCTGAATAAAACTTGACGAGGCCTTGTTGCTAGTATGTCTGTTTTTACATTTATGTACATATGATTTACACTTTTACCTTTGATGCATGATTTTATATTGTTGATATATATATATATATATACACATGTTTGGGAGGATAAATCCTCATGATACTTTGGACATTTTCGATATCAAAATTTGAAAATGATATTCCAGTACATCTTTTGCTACGTAAAAGTTGTCTTGTTTGCACGGTTATGAAAATGGATAATAGGACAGTAATGACATGCTCATTAGATTTTGAATTCCTAAAATTACTGAGGTTATGTTCGTATAATAGGTTACGAGTAGTGTTGAGTTGAACTTACTAGCAGCTACTCGGGGTAACGTTGATAGATCTTTAGATCACCGTTACTGGATCGCCGTTACTTTTATTTTTTTTTCTAGCTCATGACCTATTGATGGATCTTCAGATCCCTACCTTTTTATGCTAGTGTGCCAAAAGTGTTATTGTGTGACCATTTTTTTCACTGAGGTGATTTTCATACGATGAGAATGATAATAGCGTATTTTCATATATTCGTTTATGTATACAATAATGTTTGACTTATTGCTTCATCTTGACTTTAGAAGTCTGTTTTCTAAAATGATGAATATGAATTTTCATAGGTCAATGTTTTGAAAATCATTTTGTTATCGAATTATGTTTTTGAACTAAAAGATAAAAAAAAAATTTTACACATGATTTAGTATAACATTTCCATTGACTTGGTCACTCACCTCAAATGACCTCCTCCATACCAAGATATAACAAGGGCAGTAAGTAGCTGAGATTCGTAGGCAGTTTTCCTTTATTTTTCTTGTTGAGTTATTTAGTTTCTTGTTACGTTTTTTAGTTTCTTGTTAAGGACCTAGTTATAATTAGGCATGTATAAGATACATTTATTGAATTTGGATATTTGATATGTAGACTTTATTGAATTATTTTTCATTATCACACTATTATATTTGTAATTATTGTATGGATATTGACTTTTGATTTATTTTCAAATTTTCTGCTTCGAACTAAGGCTTGGGTTGGGGGTCGAGTTTTCTTCGAAATCGGGTCGCCCGACCTGGCGTTTTGTTAGACCCACCTCTGGGTCATGACAGAACCCTCTCAAGAAGCTCAACTCTGCTAACAAGTTTGGTAACACTTCGTGGTGCACTTCTAGTTTTGGAAGCAATGAAAGATTACTTAATTCTTTATGCTATCCAAGTGTTCTTACCTCAGACTTCACTCGTCATTTGTCTAACCTTATTTTCTCCAACCAATGATGGAATGAAAGAGCCTTTTGCTGGCTTTGATAGATTGATGGTATATACACCCATTAGAGATATCCACTTTCTTGAAAGAAAGGATTTACACTACTCCCATGTTACCAAAAGTTACATTTTTAGAACAACTCTAACAAAAAGAGATGACAATTTCTTTTGACTATTCAATCACCTTCACTCTCTTTCATCCATCACATATATACTCATTTGCATAGTCCCACGTCTCTTTCACAACACACTCCAGACTCTTGTGCACCTTACTTAATATTGGATTCTCATCTAGTCACAATTGTGTTCCCAATGACTTTCTACAAAACATAATCTTAAATAGCCTCTCTTCTCTAGGATCACATGAAAGTTAAGAGTGATCATGATCCAATTTGGTTTGGGTTTTTGAGAGATTAGGACTGACCATGAAAATTTGATTTTCAAATTTTAAGACCAATAAGCCATATTTTTGTAGGACCGGACCATAAATGTGGTCTTGGTTCTAGTCCGGTTCTAGTCCTCCCAAGAAAAAAAAATTCACTTTATGGAAATTCCAAAAAGTCCTACCAATCCGGAGACTTTCCACCAACATTTGCTAGTGCAATCGCCATAATTGCAACAACTTTCATCGCCCACGACAGGGGATTCCACATAAATCCTAAAAATTTTAAAAATTTACTCTCCTATCCCCACAAATACAATCAAAATGCAAATGAACTAATATTCTATACAGTATATACTACAGGTTTGGCACTCTCTTGGTGAAGCCGAAGGAGTGCCCCAAAGTCCAAAACAGAAGAAAAATTGAATCAATAACAATAGAAAGAGCAAAACCAAACCTGTGGTTTGAATTTTGATGATGCTCAGATGAAATAGAACAGAACAGCGAAGATCGAACGCGAAGGAAGAAACAAAACACTTAATTGCGAACTCGTCTGGGTGGAAGAACTGCAAAAATCACAAGATTAGATAAAGTGATAAACAAATCCTAATCAAAGACAAAAAAGCTTATCTTCGTCGGACGAGTGGTCGAGCATCGAGTTTCGACGAGGGCGAGAGATGGCAAACTTTCGACGAGGGCAAGGGCGAGGGCGGGAGACTTGGTCTACGGCTCTGCGATTTGTGAAGATGAGAAGAGAGAGCTGAGAACTGAGAAGCTCGAGACTGCGAGTTGTCGATGTGTTAGGGCTAGGGCACAATGTGGTCTGGGTCGGTGTTAAATAAACTAACTCATTAGAATCGAAAATTGGACTGAAAATTTCGATTCTGATCAATACAGAATCGAAATTCCTTTTTTTTTTTTTTTTCTTAAGAACCGACTAGAACCAGACCAAATTGTCAGTTCTGGTTTAGTCCTTCGATTTTTTGCTCACCCCTAATAGAAATACCAGCGATCAAGTCTAAAAGCCTCTATTAATATTCTTTTATAATTAATATTATTTAGTTTGCGAAAAAACAAAAGAGTGTCCCTTTTATTTTATATTATTTTAGTTTATATGTTATTAAATTAATTTTAGTGATACAACGTAATAAGATGAAGTTGCTATGACGGGCCTTTCATGGCAGTTTCCAATGGTTGACCCAACTTATGAAATCTTAGATTTAGCATGGGTGACATTTTTGACTTTCCCATCAAGTCCATCTTCTCTGCAAACTGAAATATTGTAAAGGAAAAGCTTGAGATATATACAAACTAAAATAGAGAGATAGAATTAGATACAAATAGAGAGAGAAAGAGAGATGATGAAACATTTCAGCCACAGGCATCCGCTGACTGCCGCAGATGTAGTAGACGACGAAGGAGCCATTTGTTCCGGCTGCGAGCTTCACCTCTCCGGTTCATCATATAACTGCACAAAACCCGAATGCTATTTTCGCCTCCATGAAACCTGCTTCCAACTCCCTGAAAATATTCAACACGATTCTCACCCAGATCACCTTCTCACTCTCCTTCCCTCTCCCCCTTACGACGATCAGGAGTTTGCCTGTAACGGCTGTCGTGATTTTGGCTCCGGCTTTCTTTACCACTGTGCGCGCTGCCAATTCGACCTCCACGTTCAGTGCGCCACCTTGCCGGAAACTGTGGACAGCAAACACCATGGCCACCCGCTAGTTCTGTTCTATTCTTTGGATTGTAAAGCAATGGGGAAAAGCTACTCCTGTAATGTCTGTTCTGATACAATCCATTTTCAAAGGTGTTGGATGTATTATTGCCGGCACTGTGATTATGGTGTTCATCCGGATTGTGCAACTGCTATTGATGAAGATGATGAATTTGAAGATGTGATTGGTTGATTCATTTGTTTTAATTCTTAGGCAATTATTTTTCTTACTTGTTGATTTGTCTGTGATTTTTTTTTCTTTTTTTATGAATCTTGTACTAAAACCACACTTGGTTTTGTTGTATCTTTTCTGATAATTAACTATAAAAAAAACACACTTGTTTGGTAAATTAATTTTTTAAAAATGATTTATCAATTTATTATTTAAAAAGTTAAAATATTGACTTATTAAATTACATTATTAAGGAAAAATAAAATAACATGTAGCTAAATTTCATTATTTAAAAATTTATGAGTAAAATAATATATATATATCGTGTGTGTATGTGAGATATTTTTGTTTGAAACTACTTAGGGAAGTTAATCTTGAAATTTATATTTTTTCAAAATTGTTATAACTTAAAAAAAAAAAGTTGAAAAATTTTTGTTTTATCAAAGAATAAGATAGAAGCTAGATTATCAAAAAATCACTTTTAACTCTTCCAATAACAACCTCATATGAGCGAGATCAGCTTCAAAAAATAATTCTAAAGCGACATTTCACGGATCGAGAGCGATCTCTTAGACTTTGTCATTTTAACACAAAAAAAGAAAATAAGAAGTCTGCTCGTCGTGTGAGCTCTCGTTAGAATTGTTTGTTAACAAAATTATAATTTAAGAACTAATTTATTAACCAACGCACTTTAAAGTCAAGTTTGAAGTTTGTAATGAAAGAATTCACAACTTTTTTTTTTCGTCATGGATTTTTATTTAGATAAAATTTCATTTTATATTCAAAATCACATGTGCAATATAGTAATAAAGTTGATTTGGTCCAAATAATTGATAAAGAAAATAAATAAAATATTTATTATTGTTTTAAGCATGAAGGAATAAATAAGAGAATCTTATGAAAAATGTGAACAAAAATTCTGAACAGAGTTAAAACATAATTGATTATCTTGATACTAGATTACCTAAGCTTAAAAGATTAGAAATAATCACAAACTTACTTTCTTTTTCTATTGCATTATATATATTATATTAATAATTTATAATTTTTTTAATGAAAATAGATAGACTAGAAATGACATCTCTTATCTCAATAACACCAGATGAATATTTAAGATATTAAATAAACAAAATTGAGATATATATAAAATCTAATAAAATAGAACCATTTCAAATTCTTTGGAACTCAAATACAATAATGGCGACCAATCAAACTGCTTTCTCTAATAATATAATAATATAGTTCCAATTCTTAATTACTAAATGAAGTTGGTTTCATAAGGGAGCTGGACTGTTCATTACAAGCGCTATACTTTCGAGGTAAAAATGCACATAAGACCAAATGTTGAGTGTGCACTCTGAAAGTTTCAGCATTACTCCTGATTTTTTTACCAGTCCTCATGACTAGATGTTGAAAGCAGGAGAGAGGAAACTACTAAATTACCCCTCTATTGCTAGAGGATCCAATTGGTCAGGAGGATCCGGCAGGGACCGCCTTTAGATTTCAATTGTAATGTTTATTTTATTTCTATTTCTTTATTCAAATTAGGTTAGTTTCATTGTCATCATTATTTTTTAGGTAATTATTAATTTTAACTACACGTTATTTCAGTTAGTCCCTTGTATTGGCAAATCAAAACTTGTATTTTTATTCTGTTCTTAGTTTTAACTTTGAATCAATAATTTCGTTAAAACTTTATTTAAATAATTACTAAACGATATTGGATTCATTTGAAATTTTTACCACATGTTTACTACGTAATTTGAAGATAATTTAAAAATTATCGTGATTTTTTAACACATGTACGATTTATTGTAATTTTATTTTATTAATTTATAAAAACGTTATAATAAATCATACAAGTTTTAGAAAATCACAAAATATTTTCTACTATCTACCTATGATGTGTTTAACTTGTGAAAAAATTTTCAAATAGATACAATATTTGTGGGTATTGTTTCAAAATTAATTTCAGTTTCTTCTTTACTTTATAAATTAATTTTGAAACAATACCCACAAATATTGTATCTATTTGAAAATTTTTTCACAAGTTAAACACATCATTGGTAGATAGTAGAAAACATTTTGTGATTTTCTAAAACTTGTATGATTTATTATAACGTTTTTATAAATTAATAAAATAAAATTACAATAAATCGTACATGGGTTAAAAAATCACAATAATTTTCAGATTATTTTCTCATTACGTATTGAATATGTGTTAAAACTTTCAAGTAAATATAATATTATTTGGTAATTTTTTAAATAAGGGTTTAAAGAAATTGTTAATAGAAGATTAAAACCGATAATAGAATCAAAGTATAGAGTTTAGTTTGTCGGTCTATTTAGTACAGGAGACTAACTGAAATAAAGTGCATAATATAGAGTTAAAATCGATAACTACCCTTATTTTTTTTATTGCAATTAGGATAATTTTCCTATGTTAATTTATTTATTGATGTAATCAATACATACTTACATTGATTCAATCAAACAAATATCCTATTACTAATATCGCTAAATATATACTTCAAAGCCCAAACTCTTTGAGTAAGAAAAATTTTATTTAATTAGATAACATAAGAACTATAAAAAGTACATTTATTTTAAAAAAAATCAGCCTTAGACTTTTCCTTCGTATGAATATAAAAAAAAAATTTCAAAGTTTGCCCCCTTCGTGCAAATTGATGTAACCTAAGAGGCTAAAAGATTGATTGAAAGACCAATGGACCAATGATGTTATATAGGTCACTCACAGATTGAGCACGTTATACCTCAAACATTGCTTTGTTTAATAACTCTAGAAAATAAAATGTATATCTTTCTTTTCTGCAATTACTTAGATAACTTGGATCTTTATTGTAGCATCCTTATAGCATTTCATCATTGTAGCATCCTCATTAGTCTTATCTCATGACTTAGGAGATCTATACCAAAGAAAATATTAGGAGCAAAGGATAAATAAACAAATTATAAATAATGGCACACGACATTTGTATTATCACTATCATTACTTCTTAAATGAAATAATTAAATTATTAAATTTATGAGTTTGTATGCTAATGATTCAATCCTTCAACTAACAAATAATAGGCTATTTTGGAAAAAAAAAATTTTTTGTTAAACTCCAAATTACTTATTTAATTTATTTAAATAAACAATCATTATTTAATATAGTACAAAACTTTACTGATTAAGCAAAAAATAATTTAAAATTAAATAGGAGTCTAGTAAATATGATAATTAAGATTAAGTAAGTATAACAATTTTTCTGATGAAATCAAATCTTAAATTTTATGTAATGATTTTATATAAATACATTAAATTTATGTAATGAACTGTAACTATATCTTTAGGTTATTTCTTTTATACTTGAAGTCATTAATATATTTTGATTTGTCTTATTTTTGTCCCAAAATATATTGAATATATATGTATATTTGTTTGTTTGGCACAAAAATAACAACTGATTCATTTTTTTTAACTCTAATGATTTGCACCTATTGCAAGATTGTCACCGTAAATATTACTTTATTCCTTATTCTACTTCTACTTGTTTTCATCATTAACTTATCATGAAAAAGGAATCAAATTTGATAATAATGTGTAGAGCAAAATCATTTCACAAGGGATGACTCGAATGAAGCATATCCTTAAAAGGGTATTTGAAAGCAATGGACATATGAAAATTCAAAGATCTCATTAGTAACAGTACTATCAAAACCTAACGAAAGATACTTAGGCAAGGAAAAATAATTCTCAATACTCATAATGTAAGGACTTTGTAAACTAAAATAAGGCTAAATTAACAAAATTTTGAGTAAAGGTAATGTTAGACCAACAACTTAGGGTCCAAAATAACTTATACCCTAAATTTTATTGAACAATATAACTCCTTAAAATTTGCATCGAGTGTAAATTAGATCTCAACGTAGAGACACATTAAAAAGAGCATGTGTCTTTTTTTTTTTGCTATATCTTTATGATATTCCCCAACTTACTAGATTGATATTTCTGGTAGGTTTTATAAAATTGATTGTCATCTCATAGATCAACATTTTCTTCATATGTACTGTTACGACTTAGAGGTGAGATATGACAAAAACACTGAGTCGAACGACTCGATGTTCTGAAAGTACTCAATCAGCTAGCTCAAAACTTAGTTTATAGTGGAAAATTTAACCAAGAATTTAAACAAAATCAACACGAAATAAGCCAAGTCCATATAGTGATCACGAAATAATAAGATAGTGAGACAAATAATTCAAATATAATATTACACAATAAATAGATGTCAAACACTCAATAATTATACAGATCCAGACAAAGGAAGAAATAAATGGGGGATGTTTTATGTGCTTCAACTTCAAGAACAAAAAATACAAGCACAGATGTCCTCGACAAAACAATAGTTTTTGGCTGAGAAGGACTCAAACTCCAAGATGCACAAAATCGTCAATTTAACTTCAAATGATCTAAAATTTTAACACGTTCTTACCAAGTGTGTTTCTGAACGACTTTCTAAAAATCAGAGGCTAACTTGCTGTGCTTGAAAAGTTATGGCTGAAAATCAACTTGCTGGTTCGAGAAGCAACAAAACAGCACTTTTTGGGCTTGACTCCTTTCTGGAAGAAGGGCACTCTAACTAGTTTGGGTAAAAGTTAAATACAATCTTGCTGAAGATTCTCCACACCAATGAAGGGAGGAGGAATGTTGCAATAAAAGTATAACCACTTTGACTCTCACAAAATAGAAGCACAAAATTCAATTTAGCTTTTAGATATGACTCACTAAAGAGAAGAAATGAAGAAGCTTTAAAGAGTTGAAAATGGTTCTACAAGATATCATTCAAAAAAATGCTGAAGAGACACCTTAAGGATGATTTAAATACCATGACTCTTCTCACAAATTGGTGTTTAAAACAAGTCAAAGAAGGATGTCGAAAGATGGGAGGTACTCGGCCACATGGCTTGGCCGAGTACAACATGGTTTTGCTATTTTGGGCAAAACCTTTTTTCTCTCTAAGGGCCACTTTCAAGTGATCCATCTTCTTCCAAAATGCAGCCCTCTTCTAACCATCACATAACCATCACATGTGTAGCAAGTCCATGCTACATAACTACCACAAAAGACTAAGGTTTTAAAAAGAAAATTGAAAGTATGCTCGGGTTACACTAATTGTCATAAGGAAGACAAATTCTTCCTTCAATTCTTGATGTGACTGAGAAGTACTCCTATGAAAGTAAATGAAAGGGCTTCTCCATGTCTTGGGTACTTGGCTCCCATCTCAAGTCTTCAAAATAACCTTCACCTATTAAAAGAACACACTTGTTAGATGGTGGCTCAATTGATGACAAGGATTTTGCTCAGGATCGTGTCATGACTCTTCTTGGCATATCATTCTCTCTAAGTGATTGAGGATTTGACCTCAAATTTGAATGTGCTTCTTCTTCTAGTTCGACCTCTTGTCTAATGTACGGGGATAGGTCTTGTACATTGATCATAGGAGACACCACATTCTCTCAGCAATTTGAGGTTGTAAGCGTTGTTGTTGATCTTCTTCAATATTTTAAAGGGTCTATTGGCCATAAGAAGAAGATTGGATTTCCTTTGCTTAGGAAACCTCTCCTTTTTCAAATGGAGCCAAACTAAATCGCTTTCTTTGAAGATGACTTATTCCTACTATGGTTGGCTTGTTTGGTGTAGCCTCATAAATATTCTTACTAATCTTCTCATGCAAGGTTTTCACTTGTTTAACTCTGCTAGCTCCGCTAGGGTTAATCATGTCTTTTGTGGAAAAGGGTATAAGGTCTAATGGTGTGAGGGGTTTGAAACTGTATACCACTTCAAAAAGGATCATTTGAGTGGAATTGTGCACACTCCGGTTGTAGAAACGTTCAATGTAAGGGAGTTGTATGTCTCAATGGGAGAGCTTCTTACCTACCATGCTTTTTTAGCAAGGCACCAATTGTTTGATTCACTACTTTAGTTTGCCCGTCAGTTTGAGGGTGAAAGGAAGTACTAAAGAGTAGCTTAGTGCCAAATGTCCCTCACAAAGTCTTCCAAAAAGCACTCAAGAACTTGATGTCTCTATCCGATATGATGGACTTTGGTATACTATGCACATGCACCACTTCCTTGAACAATAGCTCGGCTATATGGCTAGAGTCATCCGTCTTTGAACAAGGCATAAAATGAGCCATCTTAGAGAACCGGTCCACTACCACCATAATCGATTCCTTTGATAGAGATGTGCGTGGAAGCCCCAAGACAATATTCATGCTCACCCTTAAGGAAGAACTTGGCTCTTAGCCTTCTTACGTCCTATACATTTCTCTTGTACATCTCTAAGTAGGTGCGGCTAATAGAAGTGTTCCTTAATAGTTTCCAAAGTTTTCTTCTCCCCAAAATAGCTTGCTAGGCCTCCCCCGTGAGCCTCCTTGACTAGAGACTCCCATATTCCCCCACAAGGAATGCATAATTTTTCTCCTTGAAGAGACATCTATTTATTAGGTAGGAACGACATTCGGCCATGCCCTAACTCATTTTAAACCAATGACCAAAGTCGTCTACTTCATAAGCTTCTTTAATCCACTGAAATTCAAAAAATCTAGTTTGCAATTTGGTTAGAAGGACATACCTTCTAGAGAGTGCATCAGCCACCACGTTGGTTTCCTCCTTTTTGTATTTGATAATATAGGACTAACGCTTAAGAAATTCTATTCATTTGGCATGTCTCCTATTAAGTTTTTCTTGACACTTGATGTGCTTAAGAGCTTGGTGGTCGGTGTGAGTAATAAAGTCCTTCGGCTGTAGATAATGTTGTCAAACTTCAAGTGCCCGAATAACGGCTAAAAACTCCTTGTCATACGTTGAATAGTTTAAAATAGCCCCCTTGAACTTCTCACTAAAATAAGAAACTTGTTTACCCTCTTGCATAAGTAAAGCCTTAATCCCTATATCAGAAGCATTACATTCTATTTCAAAAATCTTGTTGAAATCGGGAAGCTCAAGGATAGGTGCACGACAAAGTTTCTTCTTGATTAGCTCAAAGCTTTGTTGACAAGCTTGAGTCCAACGAAATTCTTTTCCCTTCTTAGTGCAATCAATGAAAGCGGACACAATGGAGCTAAAATCTTTTATGAACCTGCTATAAAATGAAACTAGCCCATGAAAGCTTCCTACCTTCGAAATTTCCTTTAGGGTCGGCCAAATATTTGCTTTATCCACTTCTTTACCCTCCTTGGTAATAATGAACCCACAGTAATGAACTATCTCTTACACAAAAGAACAGTTCTTGAGATTTCCAAACAATTTAGCATCCCAGAGAGTATCAAACAATAGTCTAAGATGCCTCAAATGTGAAACGAGAGTCATACTCTATATCAAAATGTCATCAAAATAAACTACTACGACTTCCCCAAGAAATCTTTAAGTACAAAATGCAAAAGCCTCATGAAAGTGCTAGGGGCATTAGAAATGCTGAAAGACATCACTAACCATTCATAGAGTCTATACTTGGTTTTGCAGGTTGTCTTTCGTTCATTTTCTTCCTTTATTCTAATTTGATGGTAACTGTTCTTCAAGTCTGCTTTGGAGAAGATAGAAGCACCATTAAGCTTGTCCAACATGTCCCCAAGTGTAGTAATGAGAAGTCTATATTTGATTGTGATTTGATTTATGGCTCGACTATCGACGCACATTCTTATAGTTTCAGCCTTCTTTAGAACCAATAATGTAGGAACCGCACACGAGCTCATGGACTCTTAAACTTGTTTTTGTAGTTCTTTAGTCTCTCCAGAGTCATTCTTTACGAAGATCTATTTGGTAACATCATCCCCAATTGTAGGTCAATTTGATACTTAATACGTTTAAGGGGTGGCAACCCTTGAGGTAACTCTTCCAGGAACACATCTTGGTATTCATTCAAGAGTGCTCGAACCTCCCTCAGAATTTCTCCGAACTTTTCAACCCTTTCTCCAAACATTAACAAAATAATAGATCTTTCATCTAGGAGGGATTTCCTCAACTCTTTCTTTGACATGAAAAGAGTGGAATTCGACCTCCCTCCCTTCCTCAACTCTTCATCCTTAGCCACTTGTTCCGGTTTGAGTGGTGCTAACTTGATTATTTTTTTCCTGAGCTTGAATGTACAATAGTTGGAGTAGCCATCATGGGACATCCTCTGATCATATTGCCAAGGTCTCCCTGATAATAGGTGGTTTGCACTCATCGGTACCACATAACAAAGAACCTTGTTCTTATATCTCCCAATTGCAAAGTCAATACACACTTGCTTGATGACTTTAATATCCTCTCAATCATTTAGCCATCTCAATTTGCAAAGGTTTGGGTGTAGAGTCGCTTCTAGCCTCAATTTCTCTGCAAGGTCTCGGGATGTGACATTAATGCAATTATAAGTGAACACACCTTGTCTTTAATCAAACAACGGCTATGGAAAATATTCTCCTTTTGGAAATCCTCATCATTAGCTTTTGACATTGAACTCGACGGATAACCATTAAGAGTGGTCCTATTGGACATGGAATACCTCCCCCCCTTGAGAATCAAGGTCCTCACTAGAACATTCATCTTATTCATCTTCACTTACTATTTTCTCGGTGATCTCTCTAAGGACCATCATTCTTCTATTGAAACATTGAGAAACAATATGTCTCAATCCAAGACACTTAAAGTACTTGATCTCCCTTGATCTTGGCTGATTTGTATCTTCCATAATCTTTTTATCTTCTACCCATTTTGTTGGCCAACTCTTAATAAAAAGTTTTTTGTCATCCACCTTAGTTGGTGTCTTGAAGAAGCCCTCGGTTTTAGGAGGAAACCAATTGTCAAATCCCTTCCCTTTTCTCTTCATTTGTCTTTCAACCCTCAAAATAAGTTGTATCACCACATCTGATGTTCCATGGAGGGCCATTGCTCAATCAAAGTAAGGTCCAAGCGTATTCTAATCTAAGAACTAATGAGCATAAATCTTTTCTATGAAATGTCATCTTTAAAGGCTTAGATTGTGGACCAAATATACAAGGCAAGACTCAACCATAGAATATGCTTGCTTGGAAGACAAAGAGAGGAAGCTCATCAAGCTCAAAAGAGGGAATTTATCTTCCCTAAAAGCAACATGTAAATGAACATTTTACTTGTTTTGGTTATTGACAAACACTTAGCCATTTTTGTATTTTGTAGCAAACATTGACCTTGATGTAATTTAACTAAATATATGCATGATTAGACATTAAGATTAGATGAATGTTAGATTAGATGGTAACTTGGAATTGATTGAACCAAAGCAAAGAAAAGCATGCATGGAAGACGGCTCGGTTGCGCATGCCAAGGGAGAGGCAGAAATGGAGCCAAAAGGAGGGGACCACTGCCTTTTTTGGCTAATTTGTTTTTGCATTTTTGAAGTACTTTACTGGAGTTTCCCTTGCTGAAGACACTTGGATGAATGACATGGCAAAAGCTAGCCATTGGATCAAGTTTTTGAGGCAAGCATCTCGACCATCCAAGACCAAGTGCTACTAACTCACCCAATAAGCACATACCAGCCATTCGAACGGCTCTTTGACTCTCATTTCAAACCAGCACCCTCCAGGCACCCTTAGATCTATAAATGCATGGTTATTGGTGTTTGTCAATAGTTGTTGATGAATGAAAATGATGCGGTTTTGCTTAGGAAAACGTAGTAGGTTTCTTGTTACCATAAAGGTAAGCCTTGGTTGTTAACAACCAAGAGTAGTTGCACCTCTTATTACTCACAAGTTTAAGGTTACTTGTTGAGTCGTATTTCTATCATTCTATCCTTTCTTCTAAAAGTAGGAAAATAGAAGAAGGTGGCAAAAACTGTTTCCCTTTGCTGCCATTTCTTTCCGTGGAAAGAAACGCTTACCGAGAGCTCTGATCTTTGCTCATCGGATAACTTTGGATTGTTCTTGCATATCTTTTTTTATCTCCATGTCTTTTGCTTTAAAATTTTCGATGTTTTTTATTATTCCATCAAGAAATATTGCTTTCAAATTTCAAGTCATTTATATATGTTTTGAAGGAGTTATGCATTTAGAAAGTTGAGCCTAGTTCGGCGAACTAGTAGATTCCAGCAAACAGAACCTCCGATTGGATTTGTTTGCATATCTTTTGATCATTAACTTATTTTGCTTTAATATTTCATATGCCCACGGTGTCTTTGGAGACATAATCATGTCAAGTGGTATCAGAGCTAAGGTAGCTTCCCTTGTGTGCTAGTAGCTATGTTTGTTTGCATTTTCCTTCATGATTTCATAGCTGCAAATCGTTTCACATTCTGCTTGATGTTTGTTGTTATTTTCAGAATTTTCTGTTCCGCTTATTGTTCTTGTTTGCTATTGTTTTTGCATTGTAATGCTTCACCATCTTTATAGCACATATTATTAATATTTTAAGTCATGAGCATGAAAGTTTACTTTATGAATATTTCCTTTTAACTTGGTGCTTTTAGTGCTTAAAGTGTTAACATTCTGTTTTGCACAAAACTGAGAAGCATGAAATCAACTTGAAAATTTGCTATGTTATGTTGCTATTTTTGTGCACCATTATGTTAACTATCATCATCTAAAGTTTATAAGCTTAACTTACCAGCTAATGCATCAACTTTAATTCAAAAATCTGATCCTTATCCTAGTTGTAGAAGTACATGATTTTGTTTACCCAAAAATGGCCAAACCTAGCAAGAACAAGTACAAAACCTAAAAGCAACTACCTACTTTTGTTGTTTGGTACTTTTTCACTCTTGTTTTGCATGTGACCTGAAGTTGTTTTTATCAAACCATGCCCTTTAAGTCATTGCTAGCTGAATGTTTGAAGCGACGAATCGTTATGTATAATATAATCGAAATAGGAGCATGTAGAAATCTGAAAATTGCCTAGATGTAGCACCATTTTCTTGTCTCATTTATGTCACTTTTATTATATGAAGTAAAAAGGACTAAAAGTGCTACCTAATGCATCTAGTTTTGGTTATTAATCCATTCAAAATTAAACATTTAAACGAGCATGAATCTATTTTACATTTAGTGTTTCTATTTTGCTATTTTTATGTGTTTTGTTTTAAGTGCTTGCTGTTTTTATGTTTTAACAAAGCTATTTTATAACAACTTGCATTAAGAGCCTTCCTTCAACCATCTGACAACCAAAGCCAAAAGAGTTAAACCTAGTATGGAAAACCAACTCAATGGGATGATTAGAGAAGTCTGTAACATCCAGAATTTTTTCGTTTAAGTTAATTTTAGATGTACGTGATTGTAATCGGCGGAGTAATGGTCGGAATTGTGGGCGAAAAATTTCTACTCTTAGGTAAAAGATTATTTTGAT